>BLSH010008165.1:716783-728920 GCA_018402905.1 Glandirana rugosa
GTAACTACAGATTTGGCAACCGTTGTTTTCACTCATGTAGGGATTTACTTTTATAGGTTTAACCCAGGTTAACCGGTAAAAAGGAGGGGCCACAGCACACTGAGTAAATCACAATGTTCCAGAGCCCTTACCCCTCGTCCACACAATTTAAACCACAATAGCGAGAGAATGACCAGTGAACTTCAAATTGTACCGTGGAGTACCGTTTCTTGAGACTCCTAGACTTTTTTCTTAACAACGAGATGTATTTCTACCGGATCCGATATTCTTCTAACAGTTCTGGGACCTGCCACCGTGCTGCAGCTCAGCTCCAGGGTCTTGACAATCTTCTTATAGCCTAGGCCATCTTTATGTAGAGCAACAATTCTTTTTTCAGATCCTCAGAGTTCTTTGCCATGAGGTGCCATGTTAAACTTCAAGTGACCAGTAAGAGAGCGATAACACCAAATTTAACACACCTGCTCCCCATTCCCGAGACCTTGTAACACTAAATGAGTCACACGACACCGGGGAGGAAAAATGGCCAATTGGACCCAATTTGGATATTTTCATTTAGGGATGTACTCACTTTTGTTGCCAACGGTTTAGACATCAATGGCTGTGTGTTGAGTTATTTTGAGGGGACAGCAAATTTACACTGTTATACAAGCTGTACACTCACTACTTTACATTGTAGCAAAGTGTCATTTCTCCAGTGTTGTCACATGAAAAGATAGAATAAAATGTTTACAAAAATGTGAGGGGTGTACTCACTTTTGTGACATACTGTATGCGCGCGCGCGCACACACGCACACACACACACACACACACACACACACACATTTTTTATTTTTCAATTATAATTTTTTTATATATATTTTACAGGGTGAGTCACTCCTGTCAACTTAAAAGCCTTGAAAAATCCAACTGGATAATTAATAGCGGGCTAAAAACGGAAGGAATGAGCTATCCTCATGATGCAAAAATCTTACTTCAAAAATCCAGGTGTATACGTACAAAAAGGATAAAGCCAAGCAACAATATATACATGTGATTCTATTAGTACACTCTATAGCCAAGTCCACATTTTGATTTCTTCACGGACTACCAGCAAGGTTAACAGCAGAAGTGCCTGCAGGAATATGACCAAGATGGTCTCATTTAACTGGGTAACAGGTACTCCAGATAATTAACAGAAATGCAAGTTCTTCAAATTAAAACCACTAATTGTGCAAGCCTACAGAGCTCTAATAAGCTGCCAAATTAACATTAGAAAATGTGCTTCCGTGACAAAGATATTCAGCTTCATCATGTCGATTTTTATGCAGCATAAATGACTACATTACACAAAATGTGGGTAGGCGGTATTCTGCGCTGGAAACCCTGAGCTGCCTCTGATGCACATACCAAGGCCAGGAAATTACACAGGGAACTCGCTATAGACCTGGTACATGGAGACATGGATAAACACGAGTTTATTGCCCTAGAGCAATGATATTTATCGGTCTAAAAAGAGATCTATTCTTCATAGCTATAGCAAACAGATCATCCATTTTATCCAACCACACACAGAGACAGCGTCTGATTGGTGGCTCTGGGTAACTAAAACACTTTTTCTTTTAGACACTCTGATAAATAAAGTGTATATAAGGCTTTTGCATAAATGTATTTGGAGTATGGGTCATTACTTTTAGGCATCTGAAACATGGCACATACCTTTTATCAAGCAGAGGAAAACTTAATTTTCCTGTGTGCACCCACTCCAAGGACACCATTATTTCCCTAAAACAAGGAGATGCAATTAGCGGACCTCCAGATGTTGCAGAACTACAAGTCCCATGATGCAGAGCAAGACTGACAGCCACAAGCATGACACCCAGAGGCATGATGGGACTTGTAGTTTTGCAACATCTGGAGGTCCGCTAACTGCATATCCCTGCCCTAAAAACTAACGCAACTTTTCTCCCCCATTTTGGATGTGTAGGAGATGGTTCAAAATCACTGGCAGGCATTTTTTTTGCCATTTCAGTCCCCAGTCACAGATATCCTTTTATTTTCCAGTCCACTCCAAAGTGGAGGAAATGCCCTTGTAGATATAACGGTCAGCATTAGAGTATTTCCCCAACCAAGTTTCTAACCACGCAAGTCAAAAAACTGTTAGGAGTTAAACTTGCCACCTTAAAATGAACCCGAAAACCTTGGACATGAAATACGAGCAAAGGATATTCCTCTGTAATGTGTACTTGTTTCAATAAAGAGCATTAAGTGTCATTTCTGTCTGCAGCTTTGTTCCTCTGCCATCAGCATTAGTCACTTGTGACAAGTTTTTCTGACACCAAGAGAAAAATGGTGACAGGGGAGGGAGCTCCAGCATACAGTCTGACTGACAGCCTCAGCTCTCTTCCTGTCTGCTGTGTGAAGGGGGGTGGGTTCCTTCCCTCCAATCAGCACTCAGAACTCTCCTCACTGAGCTCTGCAGAGTATAACTTAAGCTCTGTGCCGCCTTTTTTCTGAATTCTCAGACATGCTTTACAAATTCTGCATTTTGAACGGCTGTAGAAAAGAGAACACTGCAGATAAACGGGTACTACTAATGGAGGATTTGTTTCATCTCTATCACCTGAGGCCAGTCACTTCACTAGGTATATGTAATGCTTTATAACCACTTAAACACAAAGCGGTAGTAAACCCCCAAAGCTGTTTTTACCTACAGGTAAGCCTATAATAAGACTTACCTGTAGGTAAAAAGAATATCTCCTAAACCTGCATGGTTTAGGAGATATTTGCCCTGCATGCAGCCGCTGACATTAGCGGCGCATGCGCTCTGACGATCCGGCCGAGGCGTCCGGCAACTCAGAGCTGGCTGCCGGAGCGAAGAGCTCCCGCGTGCATGCGCGGGAGTGACGTCACGCGGCTCCGGCCACTCACAGCGCCGGAGCCGCGTACCCGGAAGAAAGAAGAGGACCAACATGTCAGCGTCCTTAGCGCTGACCGACTCGAGCATGGGGGGCCTCGTTCTAAGGTAAGTATTTCATAATATGTTAGTATGCGATGCATACTAACATATTATGCTATTGTCTTGCAGGATTTTTTTTTTATTTTTTTTTTTTTGGCAGCGGGTTTACTACCGCTTTAATCTACTGCCATAAAAAAAACAAATGTCTCATGCACACAAGGCGTCTGTTTAGCCCCTCTGGAGAAAAGCTCCTTAAAAACACATGTATTGCACGCGCATTTAAGCACATCAAGTTTTTCAACCTTAACGGATACCATTGGCCAGAACATTCATTTATTTTGGCCATTGGAGTGCATTTCTGCTCTTCAGCTTCTCTCCTAAACGTGCCTTTTTTTTGTCATTGTTAATCTGTGTTGTGATATAAAGGCTGAAACGGCTGACCTTCAGAACATGTTAGTACTAAAGCTGGTCTGCTGATGCAGAAGCTTTACTACTCTCCATTGCAAACAAAACAAGTTTGTAGACCAGGAGTTCTGGCCTTCACTGGCTGCATGCTTGTTTCCAAAACTTGGCATCACTGATTTAAAACAAACTTCCAGGTATTACTTTCACATTCAGGTCAGAAAACACTGCACCCTTTCTGAATATGCCCCCGTGGTCAACTACTGAAAAATGTTGAAAACGTACCCAATAAAGCAATGCACAGCATAATGGTGCGCTCCAACAAAAAACAATCATAGATCAGCTTTCAAGGTTAAGTGTATTCAGGACTACAGATTTTTATTCTGCAATTGGTTGGTGGTATTTATTATACAAATATAATACTGCTCATAGATCCCGTCAGTAGTTAGAATCTGACAAGTAGTAACTTTATAGAATAATATTTAAGAAAAAAGGATTCTGTTAAAAAATGCAGAACATGATCCAAGAGATTATTAGACTAATTGTCCTGCCAGAAAGCCCTGCCTGGAAATTATTACTCCAGGAGTGAAGGCCAGCGACAGCTGTCAGGAAGATCTACTCACCGTCTGCTTTGTAAATGCCCCCCACATATTAGGCCTCATGCACACTGCAGCTCCAAGAAAAAAAAGCTGCTTCTTCAGGCGTTTAAACTTCTCCCCCCCCCCCCCCTCCTCCTTTAAACTCCCCTTCATGTTAGTCTATGTGTCCATGCACCCTATAGGCGATTTTAAGAGGTTAGTGGCAGGGACATTTACAGAGGAAAAAAAAAAAGCCAAACAACATCATTTGTGCATTCAGGAGATGAGCTTTTCAGCATTTAAAAAATAAATAAATAAAAAAAGGGTTCGAAAGTGCAGCACATTTCCATGTCAATACATTCTAAAAGGCCAGAATTCTAGCCAATAGTATGCATTAATGCCAGACATGAGACCACGTATGAACGGGTGGGAACAAGCATGCAGAAATGTACCCTTTTACAGTGCTTTTAGGCCTCATACACACGGACGTTTCTAAAAAAATAAACAAAACGTCGGGCCCGACGTCAAGGAAAAAAAGTTGGCGTTTTTCGGCGTTATGCATCGGCGTTTTTGAGCGTTAGTGAGCGTCGGCGTCAATAGGCGTTTTAAAAAAAATCATCCCTCTGCTATTTTTCAACCTAAAAACGTCGGCGTCAAACGCCGTAAAACGCCGGTATAATAATAGGTGGCGTTTGTTGGCATATTGTGGCGTCGGCGTCAAAAAATGCCAAAACGTTACAGCCTCAGAACGCAATGGCTGTGGGTTCTAGTTTCAGCTCACTAACGCCGATGCCATCTACAGCTCAAAAACGCTGATGTTTTTATGGGGCCATTGACTAACATGGAAAGCTGCAAAACACGCCAGAAAACGCCGGCGTCAAAAAACGTCCGTGTGTATGAGGCCTTAATGCTGCAAACTACTGTAGGAGAAAAAAAAAAAAAAAAATTTTAAGCTTACATGAGGCCTTAAAGTGTAAGTTTTGTAAAATTTTCTATCATTTCAGACATTCTGGTGTACAATCTGTGGGTTATAGTCGCTATTGCCACCCCTTCCCTACATCAACCTAAAAGCAGCTGAAAATGCTTCCTACAAGTTATTCTCCTTTAATATTAATTGCAATAACCAGGTTAAAAATAAAAAAAAAAAATAAAAAAAAAATCGAGCAAAAAGTGGGGAAAATAAAGCAAACAATATATAAAATTCTTGGTTTGCATTCCCATCACTACAGGCTAGATTTCTAGAGTCTATTCAAATAAATACATTAGAAACTAGCCTAGCTGGAAGTAGACACCGCTCTGCAACTAGGGAACCGGTAATTCATGTATCTATTATCACGATTACCTAAACATAGGACAATACCTATGAATAAAATCAGTTCTTTTATTGACTCTGGGCCGCATGGTCACTTTAAGTTTGAAGGTTCCATAATCAATTTTTTATACTTTTTACACATAGAGCTTTTTTCAGCACGGTCTTTATTAAATTGACATTTATTTTCATATATATTGTGATATAGTACCTGCTGCTGATCCAAATCAATTAGATCCCACATTCGTGGCGTGGATTATATATTCAAAAAGGACAATACCGAAGCATTTTTAAAAAATTTGGACCTCTACTGAGGTTGTACCTATGATAGAATTAAGTATATGCTACCCCCCCCCCCCCCAATTCTTAATGTGGTTGTTTGCCCCTCCAAGGTCATTTTTACCTACAGGTAAGGCTATAATTCTTACCTGTAGGTAAAATGATGATCTTCTAAACCTGTACAGTTTAGGAGATATTCACCTTGCATGCAGCCGCTGACATCAGTGGCGCATGCACAGTGAAGGTCCGGCTTATTGTGCTGGAACGGAGGGCTCCTGCACGCATGGCACATGATCAAAAAAAAAAAAAAAAAAAAAAATCACAAGTCAAATTTTGTCTGATAAACGATCTGCCGATTTTCTGATCATTGGTATGGTGCTTTCGACCGCAGATTCCAAATTTTCAAGCGACAAAAGCTGGATGTGCAGGCTATAAAATTTGTCATATGTGAACACAACGTCCGATTTTCATTTAATCAGTATGGTTTTCATCCGAAAAAAAAAAAAAAATTTTAAATAAATAAATTTTAAAAAAATTGCTAGAGCAAGACTACGCATGCTCAGAAATGAAAGAGCACATACAAAACAATTTAACACATTACCTCACTTCTGAAGTTGAATTTTATAGTATGAAAATTTTCGTATGGAGAGTACCATCTTCCTTTTCGATATGAGACTAGCATGCAACAAAAAAAAACGGACGAAAATGTGTCCGATAATCTGATGGTGTGTACCCGGCTTTAGATTATTCCCCGCATTTAATCCTCAAGCACTCCTTGTACTGTTAGTATGTTTCTTGCTCCCGCTCAAAGTATTCAATCCTTTTGAAACAGAGGCCCAAATGACCCCACTGCACCATGGTGGCCCGGCCACTGCTCACATACACAGGAAAGAAACTCAATCCGCCTCTAAGAACAGATTTGCTGGCAGCTGTTTGTACTCTCCTGATAAAAAGAAGGCTACGTGTGATTTAATACATAGGTACTATGCAGCCAAAAAAAGAACCTAAAACAGGAAGCAACCCATCTATTGCCTTTTTATGAAATGGGTTAATCTGCACATGAAATCCTAACAATGAAGCCGAGTGAACTGTCAGTGTCTTGGCGCCCTCTACTGAGCATAGCGAGTATAGGTCAGAGACAGCGTACACACCCAGATTTATATTCCGCACATAAAACATGAGCATACCCAGCGGTTACTAGGAGAAAGCACTTCATTGCTTTGTGGCTGTAAATATTGGATTTCACGTGTTATGTCCGGCCTGCAGAAGCAAGTCATACAAATTAAAATGCTGCTGCTGTGTGGGAAGGCCAGTTCAGAGGGAAACATAAATAAGGGAGTAATAAAAAAAAGCAGAAATATCCAGAAAAAAAGGGATGTGATGTTAGACTGACACCATGAACCCTAAATATGTTTATTAGAACAGAGTATAAAAGGAGGGTTGATGGTGCTATAGAAGTACCTATAATAAATAAAATTATATGCTAGTGGTATTCTGGTGCTCCTAGCAGAACCATACCAATATATTACAGACCTTACATTAAAAACTACAACCCCAGATCTCCAGCCAAGAAACACTGCTACATCTGTACAGGGGTGTGTGTGTGAACCTTATTGATACAGTTGCATCAATTTATACACAGTATGCATGTGTGTATTCTCTTTGTAGATTTACATTATTTTGTGATCACTGCTTACACTGATTGAGTACTAACAGGCAGGTGCAGAGATCCGGCCATAAAAAAACCCCTGCTACAGATATTAAAGCCCAACTCAAGAAGACTTAAAGCGAAGTTCCACCCAAAAGTGTAACTTCCACTCATCGGATTCCTCCCCCCCTCAGGTGTCACATTTGGCACCTTTCGGGGGAGGGTGGGGGGAGCGAATACCTTTGACAGGGTATCCTGTCCCCACTGCCGAGACACTGGGCCGCGGTGGATTACGTCAGCAACCCGCCTCCCTCCTCCTCCTCCACTGCCGAGCCAGTGAAAGAGCGCAGCACGATTCGCGCATGCGAAGTAGGGGCCCAGCCATGAAGCCGAAAGGCTACAATGCCAAGTTTCCCTTACCCACAATGGCTGCGGCAGCACCTGACCAGACCAGCCGATCCGAAGAGTGGTGGCGGTGCCGACATCGCTGGACTGCAGGACAGGCAGTGTCCTAATGTTAAAAGTCAGCAGCTACAGTATGTGTAGCTGCGGACTTTACATTTTTAAAGAAGCGGCAGACCGTCGATTTAAATTATTATGAATTGCGTGTTTAGGTCTAGGGGACTTGTTAAAGAAGAGGATTTACCTACCTAAGCCTCCGCCCTGTAAACTGGTCCACATAGTGTATTCTGCCCTATGCTCCAGCTGTCTAAGGTCCGGACATCAAGACCAATGCAGACCATATCCCTGCACTGATGTAATGACGGCAATCCACCACCACAGCTTAGGGGGGCACCATCTGGCGAGGGAGCAGAGGATCAGGTAAGTTCAAGTGCTCCATCCTTTTGCAGTGTGGGTGCACACCCACTGAAAGGAAATAGATTTTTAATTTTTCCAGAGTTTGGATTTAAAGTGGTTCTAAAGGGAAAACTTTTACATTAATGCATTTCCTGCACCAAGGTAAAAAAGAATCCCAGTATTTGTATTGAACTCTTAAATACTTACCCGAGTCCCCACTTGATCTAGCGCTGTCCCTGCAGCGACCCCCACCTCTCTTACAGGACAGAGGCAGCCTGCTGCTGTCAATCAAACCTTGTGAGCAGAAAAGGGTCTGAAGCATGCTCTGTGTGTGCTCGCATCTATGGACACACACAGCAGTCCCACACATGTTCCACCATAGGAAGTGGATTCTTATGCTGCCACAGAAAAGAGGAGCTTAGAGGGCCGGCAAAGACGTCAAAGAAGAGAATCATGGATTGCTCTGTGCAATACCACTGCACAGAGCAGAGAAGTAAAAAGGTACTAAACTGTTCCCCCTTGTCATGTGACACCCACCCGTCCTTTGCAGATGGAATCCCATCTCGCTTGTCTCAAAGTTAGACACAGGACACCAAAGAGGGGAGTGGAAACACTCTTCCTTTGCAGGGACATTTAAGCTGTTTTTTTTTTTTAAACCTGAACAGGGCCATTTTAAGCCCATTATCAGTTTAACAACACCCTGGAAGGTGTTTTTAAATAGCGATTCAGTCTTTAGGTCAGGCAGACACCTATAGTTTTCAGCACAGCAGGATTCAGACTGAGGGTGGAGCAGAACTACGAGCCAATCAGCCTTTACTACATTGCAGAGTTCACAAGGTGCTAACTGACAAGAGCATAAGGTTGACCACCTCAGTGGGTTGCTGCTCCATCATTATCCAGTCACAGTCTGGGCAGCTCTTGGTGAAGCTGTATGGAATCAATTGCAGTAGAAAAAAAGTGAAGTCAGATTCTGGTACTGTTGTCTGGAATAGTGACTGTACAGAATTACATACTGTGTGGCAGGTAAGAGTTTCTCCTTACATATTTCTGCCCTCACGTCCACTTTAGACTGACCATAAACATGAAATGGCCAACAGTTGTCCACTCAGGAGGAATGATCAGACCAGTGTGAAAGCTGGTCAATACCATGCGGATTCTGGCTGCTTTTTCCCCTCCCAGTTCAGAATAAATACTCTTGTGTGAGCAGAGTGTATTTTTACAAGATGCCACCAGCTAATGGGCCGTAAGATTGGGACTGCACAATGGACTGTCCTTGTAGGTCCAGGTTTCCACGCAACTTTACAGAACCTAAAGAACTAGTAAAATTGTAGGTTTTTTATTCCAAATTACAAAAGCAAACATTCAAGCGAACGTGCCATTTGTACCTAGGGTCAGTTCTGGAGTGTGTGGAAGGGCTAAAACTCCTTTCAGGTTTTTAGCATATATGGCTTGGTGACCATGGTCTCCAGAACATTGAGTGGGAGATCAATCCATTGAGGACACTTATTCCAGTGACAACTGTAATTTTGGAGAGATGTACCGCCTGTGATTATGGGACGGGATTTAGAAAGGGAAATTTTCTCAATAGATCAGAAAAAAAAAAACACAACCCACCCAACATGCATTTTAACCATTGCAAGATGTGCCATATTACCATTACATAGATCAGTGAGTATATTCTCCCTCTGTATCAGGCAATCAGTTATCCATCTTAAGCCGGCCATAGATGAAGCGATTTTCTTTCCTGTAACCACGGGTGCCAATGTGTTCTCTTGGCGGGGGGTGCGGCCCAAGGGGAGCTGTCCCAGCCAGGAGAACACACAGTGATTATGATTATGGATGGATTATGGTTAGTGGTAATAGCCGCTGGCAAGAACTCAAATGAAAAATCCGGCATGCTGGTTATACCAAAGTTGATCGACCAAGGCATACAGACTGCAGTTTTTAGTCTAAGACCTATCTATCCTGAACTTAGAGGGGGGTGAATAACTAAAGCAGTAGAACATGTGTATATTCAAAGTTAATGGTCTCTTTGCAAAGAGAAACTTTACTCATCTTCAGTAACAAAGTAAAATTCATTTTGCAAAATATATCCAATCATGTGCAAGAGAATAATAGAATTTCAAAAATTTCAAAAGGATTTTTGATCGCACAGGATTGGGTAATTGAAGTCAGCACAGCTTCAGCACATTCCCAAAGCTAAATTAGGTGAAACGTTGTGAACTCCGATCATGCGTGAACTAATATATATATATATATATATATATATATATATATATATATACATATACACACACACATACATACATATATATACATACATACCACATACACACACACACTTTTTTTTTTTTTTTTTTTATTTCCTTGCACCTGAATTTTCCCTTCATTCACCAAGATAAGTGACAGATTACTTTAAATGTGGACACGCTCTACACCTTTAGTAAATTCCTAGCAGTATACACCCACTTGGATTTTAAAATACAATTTGACATGGATTCCATGGGGTTTTGGGGTGCAGTTCCTGTATTAAAGTTAAATCACTGTGTATTTTTTCCACAGAAAGCCAAAATGCAACTAAATTGCTGCCTGCAAGACCTATTCACACTTGTATTGTGGAAACTTGCGTTTTAGCGTGCGTTACCACAACACAGGTCAACGCACTTGTCCTATGTGCAGTGAATTGCAATGCCATTCATTGTGGATGGCATCCTAATGTGCTACACAAGGTGCAATGCATGACACTGCTGCAGTTTTGAAAAAATAATGAATGGTCCACCTTAACACACAAGTTAACCGTGCAAATATGTGTATTAGGACATTACAGTAATTATTTTAGTGTGAACGGGCCCCCTTAAAGAACTGGATAAAAGGACAAAAGATGCAAACTGCTAGGCCATATAATACACAGGTGCAAGTGTGCATGCAGTTTTATGTGTTTAACTGTACCACAATGCACAAAGCATAACCAGGACTCCAGCATTGTACAGCACTATTATGCGTTGTAGTGTAACATGCAAGATTGTTTAACCATCTGACCCCCCCCCCAGGACGAGTCCATTTTTTGGGATATGGCACTGCATTACTTTAACTGACAATTGTGCAGTCATGCAATGCTGTACCCACATAAAACTGAGGTCATCTTTTGCGCTATGAAATTATTATATATACTTTTTTTTTTATTTTGCACACACATTGCATTTTCTGCTATAGAACATATCCTTTAAAAAAATATATATATTCATAAATTTACGTCAATATGTATTCTGCTGGTTTTGGTAAAAAAAAAAAAAATCCCAATAAGCGTATACTGACTGGTTTACGCAAACATCATAACATCTACAAAACTGTGGATATATTTATGGAATTTAAATTTTTTTTATACTAGTAATGGTGGTGATCAGCAACTTATAGCAGGGCTGTGATATTGCAGTGGACAAATCGGACACTGACACTTTGCAAAAAACAGTGACACGAATACAGTGATCCGTGCTATGACTATGCACTGCCACTGTACTAATACTGGCTGGGAAGGGGTTACACATCTAGGGCAAAGGGTTAACAGTGTGCTTAGCCTGTGTTTTTGTGTACCGTTAGGTGCTTTTACTAGGTGGAGAGATGGATTTTGGTCCCTCCATCCTTGTCAGAACGGAGATCTGCCTTGTTTACATAGGCAGATCTCAGTTCTGTGTGTTTGCTGTCGGACACCTAGTGCCTGGAACCTGCAGATCAGCTTCTGCATCCCCAGCAGGCAGAAGTGCAGAATCTATATCTATATCTCTCTCTCTCTATATATATATATATATATACACACACATACATAAAAATACATTTTACTTTGTTACTGAAGATGAGTAAAGTTTCTCTTTGCAAAGAGACCATTAACTTTGAATATACACATGTTCTACTGCTTTAGTTATTCACCCCCCTCTAAGTTCAGAAGATAGGTCTTAGACTAAAAACTGCAGTCTGTATGCCTTGGTCGATCAACTTTGGTATAACCAGCATGCCGGATTTTTCATTTGAGTTCTTGCCAGCGGCTATTACCACTAACCATAATCCATCCATAATCCTAATCACTGTGTGTTCTCCTGGCTGGGACAGCTCCCCTTGTGCCGCACCCCCCCGCCAAGAGACCACATTGGCACCCGTGGTTACAGGAAAGAAAATCGCTTCATCTATGGCCG
>BLSH010008165.1:766870-785949 GCA_018402905.1 Glandirana rugosa
ACAGGTAACCGGTCCGTAACATTTGGGATATCCACAAAGTCCTCAAATCACCGTCCGTCTTCTTTTTTAGGTTGTGCATGGCCTTCCTATAATGCTATGCTTGAGGTACTGTTCTTGCTCCTCATGCGTAACATTTAACCAACTGTATCGTATTGCAGGCTGCAGCACTTGAGTTGTGAACTGTGATGTAAGTAACTAAGTTTACAGATGAGGTCATGACGATTCTTTTTTTCAAGGCAAGGCATCATGCACAGTTGAACAATGCAGCTACTCCAGGTGTTTCAGCTATTTCTCTGTTAACTCCCCTCAACTGCCTACATGTCCAACTGTCTATGGCCAAACACGCATTGCACACTATAGGTCTTCCAGGAGTTTAGTGGCAGGGAAATTTACAGGCAGAACAAATTCCTAAGGTTTCATTTGGATTTTTTCTTCTGCCTGCCACTAAACTCCTGAAACACCTATAGGGTTTACAATGCCTGGCCAATGGACACATAGCATAGGCATTGGCTAACATCATGGAGGGGGGGTTAACAGACAGAGAAATGGTTAAAACACCATTAGCTGTTTTGAGCTGCATTGTGCATGAGGACTTGCTGGCGCTGCAGTGCTACTGCTCCTAAGTGATTACATATCCTCCTTTCCATCCTGGAACAAAGAATTAATTTGTTTTGTGACTGTCTCAAATGTGATTCTTTCACAAATGTGTAAGAAGTTGCACTAGAAACAAGCCCACATGACAATGACATTTTTTTTTTATACAAAAGGCTGTCTTTTTGAGTTTTTCAGCGAGTCAGAATACTGTTCTAGGTCCTGTTCTGTTCTTGCTCCTCCTCATGCCTAAACTACAGAACTGTATTGCACTTGGTTGATTGTGAACTTGTTGTGATGTTTACATGTCATTGACATTATTTAACATGCTCTGTGCAATTTGAGCTTTCCAAACTTTTTGACAAGCAAATAAAAGCATTTTATTTGTTTCATAAGTCTTTTGGAGTTCCAGTTCTTCATTTCCTAAAGAAAACAGAAATTTTCATTCCCTTAAAAAAAATGGTCACATGACCAAAAAAATAGGTATCGGTAATCGGTATCAGCGACTACCTTAGGTAAAGTATCGGTACTTGTACTCGGTGCCAAAAAAGTGGCATCGGTGCAACCTTAACCATTAGCCTTATTCTTTGGGAGCTCCAACAAACATTTCCACGGATTCTACCAGGTCAACACAGGTACCAACTATATCTTGGCTATAACTTTTCCTCCCTCTCCCCTGAACATCAACAGGGAGGCTCCTCCGCCCAATGGTTTCGGGTGTTTTTTTTTTCTCTTTCTGAGAACAAATGTTTGTTCTTGTTACATAGGACAGATGAACTATAGTTACCCATTTTTTTTTTGGGGATAAGGCCTTCTCCACACCTCCCCATGTTTTTTTGTGTTTTTGAGATGGCGTTAGAGAAAGGCAGGGAAGGCGTTTTAACACAAACTGGGTATGTGTTTGTTATAGGTTTATACACATTGGACCTTTTTATTTTTGAAGCGATGTTCGTTCTTAAGATTTATCACATTGCAAAGAAATGTATTACTCAAATATCATGTTTTTCTCCTCCCTAGATTACATTACATTACATGATGAGACCAGCTGTAAAAATGTTCAAACTTAAAAAAAAAAAAAAAAAAAAAAAGGAGGACATGGCTAAACGCCGGTCCTAAACATTTTTGGACGTTTTAGATCAATTAAGGAAAGAAAAAAAAAAAAAAAAAAAAAGAAGGATCAAAACACTGGCCCTTTAACCACCAAGGCCGTCATATGACGTCCTTGACTTTGAATGGCGATATCTGAATGGTGCCTGCAGCAGGCACCATTCAGATATTGTTTTTTTAGAGTCAGCGATTCTGAACAAGATAAAAGTGGTCTTAGTGGCAGATTCACCGCGAGATCACTTTCATCAGCGGCGGGAGAGGTGCCCCCCGCCGCTTTCCCGTCATCTCCGCCACTTACCGGACCTGCCGGCAGTGGCGGAGATGATCCGATCCAATATTAAATTATATATTTATTTATTTTTTTGAACTAGATGGACTTGTGTCTTTTTTCAACCTGACTAACTTACTATGTAACTATGCAACTATGAAACAATTGATGAATAATAATCTTCCACTCTATAGAGACACTTACTAGGACACCCCCTATTCGTGTAAGTACGACAAAGTTTGGGCCAAATGGTTGGATAAGCCCTATCCTCCATCCGATCCCCATATGGGCCCCATTGACATAGGTTCTCTGCCTTTTTTTTGCAATATGTACGGGTCAACTGTCATAAGTTTGTTAGGATATAAAAAAGGCAATGTGATTAGATTTTAGATTTGTATTAATATTTCCCCGCCCAATGTGTAGGTTTGTTTTGTGGTGTCTGAATGTTAAGAAAAAATGGAAAATTAATAAAAGATTTATAAAAAAAATAAAATAACCAATATCTGGAAGCTGTGATTTCACTGTATCCCACATAGCTTTAAGCTTTTGGGAAAAGATCCAGTAACACTCTGTTGTGTTCTTTTAAAAAAGATACACACTCGCTAGAGCACCAGTCAGCTCTGGGTTAGATCAGGGCAAAAGGGGATTAACACACTGATCTAGAACACACGAGGCAGCACATGCTGCAAATGTGCTTCGCCCACAAACATTTCCCTTATAGCACAGAAACACACAAGCTAAACATCATGACCGACTAAATCAAGAAAGCCAAAGTTACACTTCCTGGTAAAGTTTTTTCCAGAAGTCTTTTAAAGCAGTTGTATACCCCAATTTGTGATTTTTACCTACAGGTAAGACTATAATAATGCTTACCTGTAGGTAAAATGAATATCTCCTAAAACCTGCATGCAGCCGCTGACGTGATGTCCTAGCGAAGGCCTGGAGCATAGCACTGGACCTTGCCAGAAAGACGGACTCTAGCGTACATGC
This sequence comes from Glandirana rugosa, assembly GCA_018402905.1. Taxonomy (NCBI): domain Eukaryota; kingdom Metazoa; phylum Chordata; class Amphibia; order Anura; family Ranidae; genus Glandirana; species Glandirana rugosa. The sequence goes on from BLSH010008165.1 coordinate 769,827, forward strand.
GCAGGAGTGACGTCTCACGACTCCAGCCACTCACAGCGCCAGAGTCGCGAACCCAGAAGGATCCGCTCCCTCTGCAGGGACCGGGCGGACCAGCCAGAGCTTCGTTCTGAGGCAAGTATTTCATAATGAGCTAGTATGTGGTGCATACCAGCTCATTATACCTTTGCCTTACAGGGTTTTTTTTTTTTTTTAGGTTTTTTTATTTAAAGTGGTTGTCAACTCGTGACAACCACTTTAAACTACAGGTAAGCCTATGAGAAGTCTTACTTGTAGGTGCCCTACATATCTCCTAAACCTGCACGGTTCAGGAGATATGCAGTGTATTAGCTGTGCCAACGCCATTTCGGCACATGCGCAGTGAAGAAACGGCCTCCATGCAGTTTCTCCACTGTGATCGTGCTGTGACTGGTGGCTCTAACGCGCATGCGCAGAAGTGACATCACGTGACTCCGGCCAGTCACAGAGCTCGAGTCGCGGCCCGGAAGGAAGAGGGGCTGAAGATGGACGCCACCAGCACAGGGGACAACGCTGGACATCACAGGCTTCATTTGCAGGTAAGTGGCACATAATGGGCTACTATTCGTTGCAAAGTAGCCCATTATGATTCTAGTTTGCAGGGGAATGTAGAAGTAAACCCAATCTGGGTTTACTTCTTCTTGAAGTATACAACCGCTTTAAGACCGCACATCAGAGAAGGCTTTTCCCAGGAAACATTGCAGTTCCAAACTTTTATCATTTCTCCTGCCAGCCCTTCAGTTCTTTCAGAGCCAGGTGGGAAGACACAAAGTACAAACAATAGCATAACCAGAAATCATCACTTGGACGGGATGTGCAGTTGCTGGCAGAACCTGAAAGACTTCTGGAAAAGACGTCATCAGTTAAGTGTAAACTTTGGTTTTCCCTAAGGCATCTTTCAGGACAGCACATCTGAAAAGATAACCAAGTACTTATCACCTAGGGAGGGACTATAGCCCGTTGTTTGGCCGACAAGAAGTACAACTTGTAATGTCTGACAAAAGGTGAAAAAGCTTGTTCAAGTTGCCGCTCTACAAATTTGCCTTGGACTGGCACCAGCCCACTCCGCAAAAGGTTGCCACCATTGTCCTAGTGGAATGTGTCAAGATCCCCTCAGGAACTTCCAACTCCCTACTCACATAAGCATGCCGGATTGCTAGCTTCAACCATCATGACAATGTCTGCCTGGAAGCCCCAAGTGGTTTACTGGCCCCAAAAATAAAACCAAAAAGAATCTGTGTTCCTAAGATCCTTGGGTCAACTGTAAATGTAAGACACTCCTCACATCTAGGGTATGAAACCTTCTCTCCTGATTGCAAGTAGGATTTGAACAAAAAGTAAGTAAAATACATTTCCCCCAATCAATAATAGCTCATGGCTACCTTGGGCAAGAACACCGGATCTGTCTTAACCACTTAAGGACCAAGCCTCTTTCTGAGAACTATTGTTTATAAATTAAAATCATTTTTTTGCTAGAAAAATTACTTAGAACCCCCAAACATTTTTTTAGATTACATTATAAAAATGGCAGTTGATGCAATACTTTATGTCTCACCGTATTTGAGCAGCGGTCTTGCAAGCAATTTTGGAAAAAATTCACTTTTTTGAATTAAAAAATAAAACAGTAAAAGTTAGCCCAATTCTTTTTATATTGTGAAAGATAATGCAACGCCGAAAAAATTGATACCCAATATGTCGCGCTTGAAAATTGCGCCCGCTGAGGATTTGGAAACAAACTTTGGCACTTAAACATCTCCATCGGCGACGGTTAAAAACTTCTACAAGTTACCAGTTTTGCGTTACAGAGGTGGTCTAGTGCTAGAATTATTGCTCTCACTAGGATTGTGGAGATACCTCACCCGTGTGGTTTGAACAACATTTTCATAAGTGGGCGGGACTTATGTATGGGTTTGATTCTGCATGCAAGCTCGGCGGGACGGGGCGCTTAAAATGTTCTCATTTATTTTTTTTTATTATTTTTATACGGTCCAAAAAAAAAAAAAAGGGTCACTTCTATTTTTATTACAAGGAAAGTAAACATTCCTTGTAATAGAAAAAAAGCACGAGGACCTCTTAAATGTGAGATCTAGGGTCAAAAAGACCTCAGATCTAACATTTACAGTAAAACGACAAAAAAAAAAAAGAAAAAGGCATTCGAAAAAAATGTAAAAAATAAAAAAAATTCCCCTTTAAGAGCATCTAATGTTCTGGAGCCGAGAGGGGGCCATCCTTCCCTCACTTGGCATACGGACTGAGGGGAGCGAACCCAATCGTCTCCGCCGCTACCGACGGCTCCAGTAAGCGGCGGAAACTACCGGAAAGCAGCGGGAGTTGGCACCTCCAGACTGAGGGGAGTTGACCCATTTGTCTACCGACGGCCCGTGCAATCGGCGGAGACGACCAGAAAGCGGCAGGAGGGGGCACCTTTCCCACCGCTCGTAAAAGGGATCTTGCAGCAGAGACCACTTTTAGCTGAAAGCGGACCGCCCGCTGTTAAAAAATACCGGGGTTATGGTAGCTATCTGCTGCCATAACAACGGTAATCCACAGCAAAGTACCGATGTATAATGATGGCGGGCGGTCCTTAAGTGGTTAAAGATGACACGGTCTGGGAAATTTTGCAAAAAACAGAGCTCTAAAATAGAGCCCCCAATTCACTCACCCCCGGAGAGGTTGTAACAGCAACTAAAAATGCCACCCAGAGTGTGAAATTTACACAGATTTAACTGGTTCAGAAGGAGACTCTGTAAGAGCCTGCAGTGCCACCGTTAAATTCCATTTAGAGAAAAGGCAGACAGCTCCTAATCATTGTCTTAACAGTACCTTAAAAAACAAAATACTAAAAACGATTCCCTGGTCAAGGGCTTGCTAGGAACAAACAAAAACAGTAGACCCACCGAAAGGAGGTATATTAAATCTGTAGTCTCGAGCTCTCACCGAGCAAGCAACAGACCAAATCAGGATGGGGGCGGGCCGCAACGAGTTTCCGAGGCACCGCCTCCTTCTTCTAGAGGGGAAAATTTAAACTGTCTGGATGGAACAAAAAAAATAACCAATCAGCATGGAGACTGGGCGTGGCTATTCGCCCGATCAACAGGGAAATACTGGTCGGCTTTCATAGCTGCAATTCAATCTCCAACATGCATTTCAGGTATTTTTATACAGCGCTGTCAATTTACGCAGCGCTTTACATATATAAAATTATACATTCACATCAGTCCCTACCCTCAAGGAGCTTACAATCTAAGGTCCCTAACTCACATTTATGCATATACTAGGGCCAATTTAGACAGGATCCAATTTACCTACCAGTATGTCTTTGGAGTGTGGGAGGAAACCGGAGTACCCGGAGCAAACCCACGCAGGCACAGGGAGAACATGCAAACTCCTGGCAGGTAGTGTCATGGTTGGGATTTGAACCAGCGACCCTTTTGTGTAGAATGGTCAAGGCCAGTATTGCCCTGTTGATCGTGCGACTAGCCACGCCCAGTCTCCGCGCTGATTGCCTGTTTTTTTGTTTTATTCCATCCAGACAGTGTTAAATTTTCCCCTCTGGGGGGGGGGGGGGGGTTGCCTGAAGGTGGTGGCCCTTTGGAAACATGCTGCGGCCCGCCCTGTCCGGATTTGGTCTCTTGCTAGCTCTGAGAGCGGATGTGAGAGCTGGAGACGCTGCCGGTTATATACCTCCATACAGTGGGTCTGAGCTTACTATCCCAACAGCGGTCCTCTCATCCCTTGTGACGGCTGGCTGCTTGATTGGTGATCCGCATCCACCCTGTGTGCAGCTTGCAAGATACTTTTATGTAAGTGCATCTGAGTAAAGTGTTACTTGTTTTCACTAACACACTGACCCAGGCGCCCTCTGTCTGCGGTTTTTGTTTGGGTCTAAGGGAATTCCCATTTCCTGCTGAGGAGCTGCCATCCACCTGAGAATCCATCCATCTTGCGGACTTCTTGATATTCCTTACTACTATGGACTGTATGGACTAATTCTTATTAATTTGTTTTAAGTATATCTTGTTGTCCCTCCCACCCCTTTTATTTATCCTTTATGGTCCACCTTATAGCTGCCAGTGAGCACTGACTCACATACTACCTGCCAGTTCTGTGTGATATATTGCTTGCATTCTTATGAAAGGGCCTTGCTAGGAACACACTTAGGGCCATGACCTGGACTGTAGGTTACTAAGCACTGACCTCTTATCTGCTCCACTCTGTAGGAACTCTAACACTGTTGTAGATCTCTGGGGCTCAAAGGCTCTCACTGCACCATCATACTGAAAAGTTTTCAGACCTTCATGTATATATACACCCAGTCACCCTTTTCTTACATGACAATAGGGTAGCTACAAGCTGGTCCAAATATCCCTACTTTCCTAGCAGCTGCCCATCAGTAATCACCCTGCCAGATTTAAATTTTTCACATCTGAGGGCATAGGACCAGACCCTGCGACAGCAGATGCTCCCTGCAAGGCAGCCTCTAAAATGAGGCTCTGCTGCTAGACAGCTCAGAATAAAAAAAAAAAAAAACCCAAGCACTCCAGGGGCAACCACAATTCACAAGGTCCTTTCTCTGAAAGGTCCTCACCACCACTGGCACCAAAGCATAGCACTGGGGGAATGGGCAGCACTAAGATAATAGGCCGTCCACCCCAAGAGCTCTGTCCAGCCTGTTTAAGGAGTAAAAAAAAAAAAAAAAAAAAAACAAAAAAAGGGTGTGGCACCTTTGCACTCTCCCTTGTGGCAAATAAGTCTACCTAAGGAGAACAGATCTTCCCACCAGAGTGCCAGACCCAACGCCATTAGCCTTCTCCAGTTTGAAAACGTTCTCGCCCCCCCCCCCCCATGCTCCCATCTGTCGTGAGCAAATTTCAACCCCAGATGGGCTCCCTACCCCCATAAGCTTGGGTCTGTTGTAACCTGCCTGGAGATGGGAAGAACCCGAGAGTCCCAGCAATAGGTTTGCTGACTTCCTCCACTACCAGACAGCCCCTTGACCTGGACTTGGATCCTCACTAAAGAGTCCAGGACTCCTGCTGTTGAAGCCATAGCCAGAGCATAAAGTGCTACAAGGGCCGAAAATGTAGATTCTGCTCACTGGACCACAAGGATAGAGGACATAAGGAGCCCCAGGGCAAACATAGGCACCCTTATGGACATGGGCAGATTTTCCTGAAGGAATCAAAATGCCAGGTCTACCTTCAGGATCTTTTCATCTGGTAAAAATGACCTTCTGTTGGTTAGAACCCAACACGTACCCCAGAAAGGTCACTATTTGCACCAGCACTAGATTTGACTTCAGCAAGCTCAAAAGCCAACCCAGGCTTTCCAAGTATTTCTGTGTGAATTTCAAATCCAGAGCCAACTGCCTCTGTAGAAAAAGTAGGTGGTTGTCCAGGTAGGTCAATATTACGGCACCCAAGTCATAAAAGGCTAACACCTCCTCCATCACTTTGGTGTATATTCTAGGTGCGAGGAGAGGCCAGAGGGAAAAATCCCGATACTACAGATGCACTATCCCCTCTGCCATATTTAATGTCAACCTGAGGTGCTTAAATCTATCGACTCCATACAGCAACCTGGAGGAAGCACAATTTTGCCTGGAAATCTATTTTAACTGAAAAGTCCATTTTGAACTTCTTCAGTGGCTTTAGGTTTAGAATTAACCTGAATTTCCATGAATGCTATATGGGGATAAAACCCCTTACCAAACTCCTCTGGGGCAAATGGAGTCAAAACATTCTGCTCTTAGTTTCTCCAACAGGGAGATCATGGCAAAAAAAAAAAAAAGTCTTCCCTGTTGGGTGTTTGCAAACGCTAAACCATACCCCCTTCTAACAATCCCCAAAATGAAGGGAGGTTGCAAACTACATAACAATTAGCAACTGTTAAGATTTTAACAAATAAATAAAACACACACATTGGTTAGGGCTATAATACACAACAAGCAGTCTGAACATGCAATGTACAATATAGTGTACAAGGTGTAGTAGCAAGGAGTATGTATTATAGGGCCTTTTACATTGATGCGGCAGGAATTCAAGCGGGGGGGGGGCCCAAGATAGAGAGTGGAGGGTCCCATCACGCACATTATATTTACTCAGAAGCTCTGGAATGCTGATATTTCCTGGAAGATCATTTCTATAAAAAAAAAAGGATGCCACATGACAACTTATTGTGGATATTACTCAGCACTTTGTTTTGCTGAGTACTTTGTACTATTGTAAAAAATAGATTTATCTTTAAAGTACATCAGTAATGTGTTTTTTCCATAGAATACATGGCACAAATGGTTAAGGGTAGAGAAGGGGAGGAAACTAAGACACGAACGTTTGTGTCTCGAAGCAACAGTGGCTGGAAGTACAGCCCCGGCATACACAAATTGTACAGTAAAACAGGATTAATCTGTTAATCATTAACACACTAAGATGTAACTTTTTCCCTTAAAGCGGTTGTATACCCTTTTTTCTCATTTTTACCTACAGGTAAGCCTAGAATAAGGCTTAGCTGTAAGTAATATGAATAACTCCTAAACCTGCAAGGTTCAGGAGATATTGCCCTTGCACGCAGCCGCTGACGTTAGCGGCGCATGTGCAGTGAAGTCCTGGCAAAAGGCCGGCAAATCCTGCTGGACCTTGCCGGAAAGGAGGGCTCCTGCGTGTGAGTGACGTCTCGCGGCTCTGGCCACTCACCGTGCTGGAGCCGTGAACCCGGAAGGAACCCCTGAGGGAAGAGGTCAGCTCCCTCTGCGGGGACCGTGCGGCCCTGTCGGATCTTCGTTCAGGAGGCAAGTATTTCATAATAATGAGCTAGTATGCCTTTGCCTTACAGGTTTTCTTTTTTCCTGAGCATACAACTGCTTTAAAAATTTACAAAGATGCTTGTGCCTGGAGTTCCACTTTAGGAAATACTACGCAGTTATAATAATGGAAAACAATTCAATGAATTACAAAAAAACATAATTTGTAAAAATACAGTGTTTGTACTCTGGAAAGGATAAGCTTTTAATGCATACCAGTAGACCTGGGCATGGTCATTTTAGGTAGAAGATGGCATGCTTTTTTTATGAAAACTAGCAGTAGCAAAAATTCTGAATATCAAGAGGCTGCAGGGAGCACATATTCTGCGCCAACATTCAGTTAGATGCTGCTAAAAAACAATGGATTCAAAGTATAATTGAGCTTTGGCTGCCATGTTTAGAGATCTTTGAATCCATCTCGCAGGGGCCTCCAAACTATGGCCTAGTCATGTCTCTGAATGCCAGTTTTCCCAATGCCTCATGGGATGTGTAGTTCCGCAACAGCTGGAGGGCCATAGTTTGGAGATCCCTTCAGCGGTTGCAGAACTGCACATCCAATGATGCATTCCAAGGCTGACAGTTACAAGCGTGACTTTCAAAGGCAGAGACATAATGGGACTTGTAGTTCCACAACAGCTAGAGTGCCACAGGTTGAGCACCTGTGATCTAGAGTAAGGTGACTAGATTTTCAAAATGAAATCTGGGGACACCCTACTGAGCATACCCAATTTTAATAGGGGTGGGGCAGGGGAAGAGTAGACAGGGCTAAGAGCAGAAGGAGTCCAAAGTGAGCAACATGAATGCAGGAGGTCAGGAGTAAGTAACACACTGGAATTATGCACAAAGTGCAGGAATCAGGAGTACATAACTCAGAGTGCAGGAGTCAGCAGTATGTAATGCAGACAATGCAAAGGTCAGGGGTACGTAATGCCCAAAGTGCAAAGGTCAGGAGTAAGTAAAGGTGGGTATACACTAGTAGAATTGCATTCAATATTTTCCATTGTAAGAACGGTCATTCCTTTTTCTATACATTAGTGCGGTCAAATTGATTCTAGTTTTCGACTGCAGTGATGAGAAAATTTGAAGGAGCGGGATGGAAAGTTTCTCAAGTGTACGAATTTCTAAGTATATGGTTTTTGTTTGGTAAAGAAGATTCAGTGTAAAATTAAATTTTAAAATGAAAATTACATCTTCAACTACTTTTTGAACTACATTAGAATGCTTTTTTTCGTTTTGGTGGTTCAAAAGGAGGTACAGTGACCATTGTTTTTATGTTACAGATATGCTTCTATTCTCTTCGTATGCCATTATGTGATTTCTTACGCTCACACTATAAGCGACAAGATGATGGATTTCTTGTATGGGTTGCTAAAAAAAAAAAAAAAAAAAAAAAATGCAATTCTATTTTATAGATTGTGCTGCATTCTGTAGAATTACCCCTGAAACGCGTTGGGCATCTATCATAACTCTGCTTATCAATTTCATGCAACAATCTTGTAATTCAACGTAATGGTAGTGCAGTAGATTTGCCTATAAGAAAAACAGCCGCAAAACTTTAAATTTTATTCACATGGTTTTATGGTAATTGATGTAATAAAGATGGATAGAATTTTTTTTAACACGTTAGTATATTTCTATTTCTGCTTCCAAAGTTCCAATCCATCGAGAGATAAATTGTACATTTATTTACAAAGAAATTACTTTGTCTCATGTCTCCTTTTGTATGGACCGCCCACCAATCACACGGGGAGACACTGACTGCAGAAGCATACACAAGCCTAGTTCCAGCAATCCTGCAAGCAGCTTTTAATATTAGGGTACTTGCCTGTCCAGGCATCCAGTGGTGTCCTCACCTGAGCCGATTCTTTAGTTGGCTCTCGGGTGCTGGCACGGCCATCTCGGCTGTGGGAAACCAGCAGTGAAGACCATTTACTACTGCACAAGTCGCATTGTGCTCTGTGAATGGGCCGGGTGGCCACTTCGCCGCGGCGAACTGGGAGCAGGTATCTGTCAAAACCAGGGTACCCCCCCCCCCCCCGAAAAGGTGCCAATTGTGAGACAAGCAGAGCTTCCCTTTAAGGTATTGTTTCAGGTCAAGTAAATAAAGCTTTGCTAAATTAAAGACCAGTATCGTATTGAATGTAAAAATAGCTTTTATTAACCAGTTGCCGACCGCCCGCCGTGGATTGACGGCGGCAACTTGGCTCGATATCGCAAACTGTCACCTGACGGTGGCTGCGAGATCACGGATTGTGAGCACGCGCCGCCGGCAAACTCACTGTGTTACAGAGGCGCCAGGGAGCGGGTAGGGCAGACTCCATGTCCATGCTCCCCCGCAGTGATAGAATGGAGGTCCGTGTATGTAAATGGCCCCCTGTATAAGTATATGGGAGATGCGATCACTCTCCTCCCCCACTCAGCCCAGCCCCACACACCGTTAACCCCTAGACCGCCCCCTAGTGTTAACCCCTTCCCATTTATTTATTTTTATTTATTTCAGGTACTTAGATAGCGCTGTCAATTTACGCAGCGCTTTACATATACATTGTACATTCACATCAGTCCCTACCCTCAAGGAGCTTACAATCTAAGGTCTCTAACTCACATTAATTAACCTACCAGCATGTCTTTGGAGTGTGGGAGAAAACCGGAGTACCCGGAGGAAAGCCACGCAGGCACAGGGAGAACATGCAAACTCCAGGCATGTAGTGTCGTAGTTGGGGTTCGAACCAGTGACCCTTTTGCTGCCAGGCGAAAGTGCTACCCACTACACCACTGTGCCGCCCTACATTTATACAGTAATCAGTGCATTTTCATAGCACTGATTGCTGTATAAATGCCTATAAGTCCCAAAAAAGTGTCAAAATTGTCCAACATGTCCACCGCAATGTCGCAGTCCTGCTAAAAATCGCAGATCGCCGCCATTACTAGTAAAAATAAATACCCCATAAATTAACTCTCATCATTCGTAAACGCGGCAACTTTTGCACAAACCAATGAATGTACGCCGATTGCCATTTTTTTTTACCAAAAATATGAGGAAGAATATATAAAAATCAACCAAAACCAATTAATTTTCTTTATATTTTTTTTTTGGATATTTTAGCAAAAAGAATTTTTTTTTTTTTTTTGCAAAAAATTGCCGCTCTTTTTTGTTTATAGCGGTGATCAGAAATGACGCAGAGGTGATCAAATACCACCAAAAGAAAGCTCTATTTGTGGCAAAAAAAAAGGACATCAATTTTGTTTGGGTACAACGTCGCAAGACTGCGCAATTATCAGTTAAAGCGACGCAAAGGCAAATCGCAAAAAGTGCTCTGGTCTTAAATGGGTGAATCCTTTCGGGGCTGAAGTGGTTAAGCCACTGTAAATTTTTATCAAAAAGGATGAAGTTGCTGGATTTGCGCAACACCAACCATGAAACCGATCAATTCCACTTAAACGCTAGAATAGCCATTTCCTAGAATACAATAATAGCCTCTATTTTCTAACTGCTCAGTAGTTAAATGTTGAGTGTTAAACTTGTGGCATGCATCCTGCTTCTACAATATTAAAGCAGAACTGGAAAATCCACATATCACACAGCAGTATTTAGATAAGCAGACCGGGGGAAATCATGAACACGTACAAGAATAGCCACAAAGCATTTCTGTATTGAAACTTGAGTGGCGATAACATTCTAGTGTGAATCATATTATTTACAGTATATAGTACAGCAATAGCCAAACATCCACGTTTAATTTAGAGACTGGTAGCTCTAGGGTCATTAGTTTGAATCCCATCAATGGCACTAATTGCCTGGAGTTTAGATGTTCTTCCAGTGTGTGTGGGTTTCCTCCATGAACTCTGGTTTCCTCCCACATTTCAAGACAGACATGCTGGTAGGCTAATTGGCTCCTGTCTAAATTAGCCCCGATATTTGCATGTATGAATGTGAGTTAGGGACCTTAGATCATTGGTTATCATCCTCAGTCCTCAAGTACCCCCAACGGGCCATGTTTGCAAGTTTTCCTGTACTTTGCTCAGCTACTTTAAACCAATATCAATGACATGGTATTGATAAGAGCTATTTTATCTATGGGAAATTCTCAAAACATGGCCCGTTGGGGGTACTTGAGGACCAGAACCAGTGGTCTAAGGTCCCTAACCACTGCCTTAGACTGTAATCTCCTTAACCACTCCAGATCCGCGCTATTGCCATAGTACGGCTCCAGCGCGGATCTGGAATGCCGGGACGTCGTCCCCTGTGCACGCTCCTCGCGCGCGCCCCCTAGTGGCAGCAGCGGCGCGCGCGTGCCAGTGGCTCCGGACATCGCCGCCGATCTCTTTCAGGAGCCTCAGAATGGGGAACCGCGGTTCCCCGTTCTGTGACAGGGGACATACCAGATCTACTGATCCCTGTCACTGGGATCAGTTAGATCTGTTATGTCCCAGCCAGCCTTGCCCCCCCACAGTTAGAACACACCCAGGGAACATTTGTTAACCCCTTCACTGCCCCCTGCTGGTTAACCCCTTCACTGCCAATGACATTTACACAGTAATCAGTGGTCATTTCTGCGGCAATATAGCAGTCCCGATAAAAATCGCAGATCGCCGCCATTACTAGTAAAAAAAATAAATAAATAATAAAAACGCCATAAATCAAGTCCCAGTTTGTAGATGCGATAACTTTTGCGCAAACCAATCAATATAAGCCGATTGCGATTTTTTTTTTACCAAAAATATGTAGAAGAATTTATATCGGCCAAAACTGATGAATAATTTATAATCGGCCAAAACTGATGAATAATTTTTTTTAACGGATTTGTACTTTAGCAAAAAGTAAAAAATATTGTTCTTTTTTGCAAAATTGTCGCTCATTTTTTGTTTATAGCGGCGATCAGAAATGACGCAGAGGGGACCAAATACCACCAAAAGAAAGCTCTATTTGTGGGAAAAAAAGGACGAAAATGTTATTTGGGTACAACGTCGCATGACCGCGCAATTGTCATTCAAAATGCGACAGCGCTGAAAGCCAAAAATTGGTCTGGGCAGGAGGGGGGTTTCAGTGCCCAGTAAGGAAGGGGTTAAGGGCAGGGACTGATGTGAATGTACAATATACATGTATAGAGATACGTAAAATTGCTGGCACTATATTAGGTACCTGTATTAAATAAAGACCCAGAGCGAATGAAATGTACATACCGGCCAACAAGTTGCTTGTGCTCAGCTGGAGAGGCCACTATTCCGCAATGAACTAATACAAGTAATCTCACTTCCTTATACAGGAGGAAATAAAAATTACAAAGTTGTACAACAACAACTGAAATCCCCACAGGCGTACCGCTGTTAGCTTGCAGGTGAAAAGGAACGAATAATAATTTAGTAGAAGCTGCTTAAATCGCATGTAAAACAAAGAACAGAAAAAAAAAAAAAAAAAAAAACCACACTTCTTAAAGCTGTATTAAAACCAAAAATGTAATACACGGCATCTTGCTAATAATTACATGTGGTGGCTGAATTGGTTCTCTTTTCTTAGGCCCCTTTCACACTTGTGCGCCCTGATTTTGGATCAGTAAGACTTTGGTCCGACTTTGTAATGTTTCCATTGAGCCAAAATTGCAACAAAGTCGTACAGAAAATCGCATCTATATTATTGAGGTGTGATTTGCATGAGACTTTGAGGGTATAACATCAAAGTCTATGGAGCTCAAGTTACATTAAAGTTGAACCAAAGTAATGCAGGGACTACTTTTGAAGTCGGCATGACTTGAAAGTTGTACAGATATGAACAGTACTCACTGGAAATAATGGGGGAACGACTTCTCATGGGACCTTGCAGTCCCAAATCGCAGGACAACTTGCACAAGTGTGAAAGGGGGTCTCCCCCCCCCCCCATTTGGTTTTCACCTGGTGATCCAGCCAGTAACAGACCTCCTTTATTAAAGTGCCTTCACTCTGTAAGAAGGAGCTCAGGGGGTCCCCTTTGGACTCCAGCGTTGTTAGTCTGGGGGGGGGGATTAATGCATCTAAATCTGAGAGTAAATCTAACAAAATGAAGCCAAAAAAAACAGCTAATACTTCATAAGTATTTACAGCAAACCGTTTTTTCTTTTTGGGATAAAGATTTAAAGATTTTACAGAAAGCTGATCTTTGTAAGCACCCCTGTCTGTTTAAAATGTTTTGTCTCATCCCTGTAACTGATACATTCTGTTGGAAAGCTTGTTCTTCTGAAAAACGTCACACACTTGCTGGCTGGATCAACCGATGACATTAGCAGAAAGCCTTAGGGCTTGTTCACACGTGACTACATGTCTAACATTTATCAAACTCTCCTATAGCGTTAGTATGAGCATTAGACTTGCGTTAATCAGCTTTAGGATTGGCATTATACTGGCATTTTTCCCAACAGATGATCAGGGCAAAAGAGCTATCCTCTCACTCGATAGTGTCGAGTGGCCTTATCTCTGGTATGTTCTAGATAAATTTAATCTAGGGAAAACCTTTATTTCATGGATCAAAATTTCTCTATAAGACCCCGACAGCTTGTATCAGGATCAATAATACCATGTCCTCTCCTTTTCCTCTACATATGGGTACGCGACAAGGCTGTCCATTATCCCATTATTTGCTCTGGCCATAGAACCCCTGGCAGCTACTATTAGAGGGAATTCTAACATCTGTGGCTTTAAACGGGGAAATATGGAGGACAAACTAGCATTACATGCAGATGATGCACTTCTCTTTCTGGGTGACACCTCTGACTCATTAGTGGAACTCATGGCGCTAATACATACGTTTGGGACCTCTGCCTCCCATAGCACCACAGATTAAGGTGGTCGATACCTTTTGGGACCTGGGCATAATCATTCATCCCAACCTAGACTTATGTCAAGCTAAAAATATTAACCCACTACTTCATAAAATTTCAGGAAAAATTGGCTAGCTGGATTAAATTACCTCTAATCGGTGGTGGGATGCTGTAACCTGATAAAAATGGTCTGGGGCCCCCAGCTTCTAAATGCACTCATCTGGATTCCTATTCACATATTTTAAAAAATGCAATACCATATTTCACACTTTGATATGGTGGAAACCGGTTCCCCGCATTAAACTGAAAACCCTGCAATAGGCAAAGGATTCGGGCAGATTAGCAGTACCGAACCCATATTACTACTATCTAGCTGCTCAAATGCAGCATTTAATGGGATGGCTGAACCATGAGTCCTCTGACCCTATTAGAAATATCACACTCAACGCTCTCCAGTGAAAACCTTGTGGCGTGTGTAGAGACGGGAGAGCAAAGACCATTATCTCATTATTCCTCTTTAGTGCTCAGACAAAATATGGAGTAAAACCAAGCAACATATGCAAGATATACCACCTATTCCCATGTATGAAACAATAGAACTACCCTGAACTAGCTAAACTGAGGGGCTTTTCCACTTGGTCTAGGTGTGGTCTGGTGTCCCTCAACTCTACCGTGGAGGCCTCTTGAAAGAAGAAGAATATAGCTTGCCAAACAACCTGTTTTACCAATACTTGCAACTTGGGCATGCCATTGCGGCAGTCTACTCTCTGGGGATTGACTAAACCCACAGTGCTTATGCAGTTGGTTTCATCCAGATATATTCCATATACGGCTCCTTGATATGTCAGGTATCAAAATACATGACTCTTAACTGTAGAACGGAATGGGAGGAGGACATGGGTTACATTTCAGATGAGGAATGGTCCACTATACTTGATGTTCTTAAGGTGTCACTTTCCTCATGCCAAAAACTTACCCAATTGTTTATTATCCATCGCACCTACAGTACCCCATATAAACTGCAATGTGAAATAGAGACTGGTTCACTCATACGCATGCTTTAGAAATGTCCAAAGTTAATTAGATATTGGACCGAAGTGATAGATTCTGTTAATAAAATCTGGAATCTCAGAATTGAAGTAGACCCAAAGCTTTGCTTGCTTGGTTGGCTGGGCAAGGAACTGTACATACCACATACTTTTGTTGCTATTCTTAGAGTTTTATTTATCGCTAGAAAACTTATAGTAAGAAAATGGCTCTCGGCATCACCACCTACATCAGGGGAATGGGTTACTGCTATTAATGAGACTCTACTAAGGTAACAATTAACATGCCAAAATACGGGTAGCCCAACAAAATTTGAGAATATATGGGATGCTTGGTTGGCGGTACCTGGTCTGGCCCCTTTACGGTTGGTTCAAAACAGAATTCTTGGTGGCAGAACATCGTCCTCTACCTAGTTTAATGGGTCTTACCTAGATCGTAATTACTGATAAAACAGAGTGGTGTGTGGTTAACTGGGCCTTAACTGGCAGCACATTTAATGTACTGGTATTTTGATTTCGCAGAGGTTAATGGTTTCGGTTTTTGTTTTTTAAGTTTAACTGTTATTTGTTTCTTTGTAGGGATGCACCGAAATTTCGGCCGGCGAAAATTATCGGCATTTTTGGGCAAAGATATTGTTTTCGGTATTGGTCAAAAAAAAAAAAAAAAAAAGGCATGCCAAGGAAAGGGGCGGGGTCTTCCCTGGGTGTGCATCACATACCCCTGCAATGGATGCAGTAGATGAGAAGATTCACATGAAACGGTCATGTAATTAAACTGAATGCATAGAGAGAGCTGTCAGATCTTGACGCTGATATCAGAGGTGGGTGGGACCGAACAGCTATCAAACGCCAGCCAATGGGATAGGGGCTGGGCATGAAGCTCTGACAGCTTGTCTCTCTGCATTCAGTGTAATCACATGACAGGTTCATGCACAGAGCGGCACTTATAAGCCACGCAATGTGAATCTAATCATCTCTTCTGCCAGTGCCACCTGCTAGTGCTGCCTGTCAGTGCCACCTCATCTCCTCTATCAGTGCCGCGGCACAGGTAGACTGCATATGACATTTTCGGCACCAAAATTTCCATTCGGTGCACCAATACTTTGGGGCACTTACTCCACTGTTTAGGAGTGAGTAGAACCCGTGCCCTGCTACGGTCGTGATCTGGGGAGCGGAGTTGGGAGATAGGACACGCTAAAGACACATGATTTAGGTTGTACTACAAAAGCAAAAAGACTCCAATACCCATCTATCGCTCTCTCACTTTATTCCACATAAACACACTGTCTTATATTACATGCAAAAGGTAATAATTGCAATGCCGAATGGATATACCAGTAGATAAGCTGGTGTCTTCCTAAATGTTATATTGTGTCTATGTTGGAAAAACTTTTTTTTTTTTTTTTCCCAAATAAAAGAAAATATAATCGGATTAAAAAAAAAAAAAAAAAAAAAAGGACATAAAAAAAAAA
>BLSH010008165.1:786202-796473 GCA_018402905.1 Glandirana rugosa
AAAAACCTGGTGGAAGGACATTTTACAAGCGTTAAGGAGTTAAAAATGCTCCTCAATGGACAACAGTCCAAAGGGTGGTCCAAAAATTCACGGAATACCAGGTTCCAAAATGACCCAGCTTTCTTCCTACTTCACATAACATACAAAAAAATCCATCCTATGACATTTGCTTAAATGCAGCCAAGATGTGTATCCCACGCTGTTGGAAAAAACTCACCCCCCATCTATAGTAAGCTGGCTACATAAGGTCAAAGAAATCAATAAGATGGAAGACTTCATTCTCACATCGCAAGACAAATGAGAACGTTATACTAAGACTTGGGGATTGTGGAACTTGTTTCTACTGTCAGGTGAAGGCAGGGCTTTATTAGATCCTGCGGCCCAGCCATGAATAGGCTTCCCAGGTGCCTGAATAAGATGGTTGGACATTGGTGGTCTCTGGCTCCTCCGACTCCCCGTGAGCCCCTCCCTCTTTTCCCCACCTTTTTCGTTCTCTCTACTCACCCTCTTCTGCCAATTCCCCATATACCCTCCAACCCCCCCCCCCCCCCCCCACACACACACCATCTCTTTTTATTCCCTTTCCTCATTTGTTAGGAAATGGAAAATGTTTGGTGGGAGCATTGCAATTCCCTCCTTTGGAGAAACCAAACAGTCTAGAACGTAATAAGCTAACCATGGTTCCACTGAAATATGTACAAGAACTGCTATATTGGATGGTTGTGTTTGTTATATTTCATTTTATGTATTGTTGTGCTCCTGCCGGAAGTTAATAAAATTTATATTTAGAAAAAAAAATAAATTATTAATAATAATAATAATAATAATAATAATAATAATAATAATAATAATATGCTCCTCAAATGCCCTATGGGCATTTTTGAAGCGTTTGAGGAGCTTTAAAAAACTGCGCCACAAATGCCTATTCCATTACAGTAAATTAACTAATCTTAGCCGCACAGCAACTGCCTGCCAGAGAATTTTGCGAGGCATTACCATAGACTTGAATGGGAGGCATTGAAAGGCTTCAAAACGCCTCCTAACTCGACATGAGGCTTCAATTTTGAAGCAACGTGACACTAATGCCTCGTACACACGGGACGACGATTGTACGTACGATCGTCTCAAATTGTATGTTGGATAATGTAAATTGCATACTGACTGCACTACACGATCGTACGACCACAGAAAGAACGTTCAGGTGCATGTAATTAGCATCCGGCCGTTCCTGACTGCGGAGCATGCGTGTTTTGCACAATACAATTTGTTGTACCAACTTCTCTGTACACACGATACAACGGTCGTATGACCGCTTGTTGGTACGACCAAGTTTTCTAGTCTGCTCATACAACTCCCCTTGTACGACCGCCATATGCCGGCTGTTCTAATCGCACATACGAACAATCGATTTCGCATACGACCTGTTGTATACGATCATCGTCCCGTGTGTACGAGGCTTTACGCTTCATGTTTTGATAGTGTGAACAGCACTGTGTGTGGTCTATTGAATCTTCTGCATAGGAGTTTGAGGGGCGTGTATACCGCCTCTCAAGTGCCTGCTTTTAATGCCAGTGTGAACTTAATCATACATGGGAGTTTACTCCCACTTTAAGGCTTTTACTTCTAGGCAAGCCTATGGTGCATCCAGAAAGTATTCACAGGACTTCACTTTTTCCACATTTTGTTATGTTACAGCCTTATTCCAAAATTGATTAAATTCCTAAAAATTCTGCAAATAATACCCCATAATGACAATGTGAAAGAAGTTTATTGAAAAAATTGCATATCTATCTCACATGTACAAGTTTTCACAGCCTTTGCTCAATACTTTGTTGAAGCACCTTTGGCACCAATTACAGTCTCAAGTCTTTTTGGAGTATGATGCTACAAGTTTGGCACACCTATTTTTGGGCAGTTTCTCCCATTCTTCTTTGCAGGTCCTCTCAAGCTCCATCAGGTAAATGGGGAGCGTCAATGCACAGCCATTTTCAGATCTCAATTGGGTTCAAGTCTGGGCTCTGGCTGGGCCACTCAAGGACATTCACAGAGTTGTCCTGTAGCCACTCCTTTGTTATCTTGGCTGTGTGCTTAGGGTCATTGTCCTGTTGGAAGATGAACCTTCGCCCCAGTCTGAGGTCCAGAGTGCTCTGGAGCAGGTTTTCATCAAGGCTGTCTGTACATTGCTACATTCATCTTTCCCTTGATCGCAGTAGGAATGGTATTGGCCAGGTGAGGAGCAGTGCCTGGTTTCCTCCAGATATGATACTTGCCATTCAGGCCAAATAATTTTTTTTCTCATGGTCTGAGAGTCTCAGGTGCCTTTGGGCAAACTCCAGGTGGGCCGTCATGTGCCTTTTACGGAGGAGTGGCTTCTGTCTGGCCACTCTACATACAGGCCTGATTGGTGGAGTGCTGCAGAGATGGTTCTTCTGTAGGTTCTCCTCTCTCCATGGATAAAAAGCTGGAGCTGTGTCAGAGTGACCATCAGTTCTTGGTCACCTCCCCGACTAACGCCATTCTTCCCAGACTGCTCAGTTTGGCCAGGAGGGCCGCTCTAGGAAGAGTGCTGGTGGATCCAAACGTCTTCCATTTACGAGTGATGGAGGCCACTGTACTCATTGGGACCATCAATGCTGCAGAAATTTTTCTGTACCCTTCCACAGTTCTGTGCCTCCATACAATCCTGTCTCGGAGGTCAACGGACAATTTCTTGGACTTCATGGCTGGGTTTGTGCTCCGACATGCACGGTTAACTGTGGGACCTTATATAGACAGGTGTGTGTCCAATCAACTGAATTTACCACAGGTGGAGTCCAAATCAAGCTGTAGAAACATCTCAGTGGATGATCAACACGTGAGTTCAATTTTGAGTGTCATGGCAAAAGCTGTGTATACTTCTGTACATGCGTTTATTTTATTTTTTAATTTGCAAAGATTTCAAACAAACTTCTTTCACAGTGTCATGATGGGATATGGTTTATAGAATGTTGAGGAAATTAATTAATTTTATCCATTTTGGAATAAGGCTGTAACATAATGTGGAAAAAGTGAAGTGCTGTGAATACTTTCCAGATGCACTGTATAATAAGGCCTATACCTATAGGTACTGTAAACATCTCATAAATGTGAAGGAATGGCATTCCCATGCCGTTCCTTCAGAGCCGTGCCGTAAACAGCTTTTTCCCATCAGAGAGCCCATGCCCGCAAACCCGGAAGGAAGTCCGGGTGAAGATGGAAGGGCCTTCAGCGGTGACAGTGCACTGCTGGAGGGCTTCATTTTCAAGCAAGTCTGTCATAAGTGCTAGTATGTGATGCATACTAGCACATGCTGACTTAAACTGCCCAGGCCCGATTTTTTAAAAAAGGTTTTGGATGCAGTTTACTACCACTTTAAAAAGAAAATGAATGCAGCCATCACATCTAAGAAATAATATTCTGCAATATAATAAAGGTTTTATTTTGGGTTAAACCATTTGCCAACTGCGCAAAAGCCGAAAGACTGCTACAGTTTGGTCATCCAGTTCAGGTAGGGTGTCCATTGACATCCTCCCAGAATCCCACCCCACTGCGTGTCCAATCACAGCTCATCAGGATAAAGAACAAACAAAAAAAACCACACACACTTTTTTTTATTTTTATCAAATTTTAATAAAATGTCTAAAACAGTAAAAATCTATCTAAAGATAGATACATTAATAATGTTGTTTATTCAGCATGAAATGGAGCTTAGTTATGCAGCAAGAGGCTGTATATTCTGCAAGATTTACATTTTTGGTAAACTCATTCAATGAATCCAAGCTCTGCAAGCAGAGATAACATGCACTGCATTGATGCATTCACACAATTTCACAGTATCCATGAGATAAAACAAAGTTCAGGAATATTCCTTTATCCCATTGTTTTGCAAATCTTTGTACACTAGAAACTGTATGATTGAATTGATCGGTTCTGATATTGCTGTTTTACTGACCTGACAGCTTATTATTCTAAATAGGAAACCTTCATTTGTTTGCAAATATTAAAGAATCTAACCCCCAGCAAGAATAAGCCCTTACATTTAAAGAGTACCTGTCATTTAAGAACCATCATGGCAGCTCCTGTTAGCGGGCATCCACTCACCTGCTGCCGCCATGTCCCTCACCTTGTTGGGTCACTGCCGCATCACCAGCCATCCCATTAAAATGAATGGGACCATTGGTGAGTCAACAGTGGGTCAGAGGAAGAGCCTCCCTGGGACAGAGATGACAGTTGCGCTTTAAAAATTATGATTTAAATCAAACTGTTTTACTAGTGATTTAAAGAGGAAGTAAACCCTGATGGGGTTTACTTCCTCTGTATTCTCCTGTAATGTAGAAGCATAACGGGCTACTATGCATTGCATAGTAGCCCATTATGTGCCACTTACCTGAAAACAAAGCCTGTGATGTCCAGCGCTGTCCCCCGTGCTGGCCGCATCCATCTTCAGCCCCTCTTCCTTCCGGGGCCGCGACTCTGGCGCTGTGACTGGCTGGAGTCGCGTGACTATGCGCACGGAAGCCGCCAGTCACGGCACGGTCGCAGTGGAGGAACGGCACATTTACTACCATGCAGGTTTGGAAGATATGCAGTGCACCTACAGGTAAGCCTCATCATAAGCTTATCTGTATGTTAAAGTGGTTGTCACGAGTTGACAACCACTTTAAATCAAATCCACACTGCAGCTTATCACATGTAATCAAATGCCAGTTATCGCCATTTCCTTTCCGCAGAGTTGTCACTGTCTGAGGAAAGGAAAGCCTGGTCAGGAAGGAGGTAAAAGTACCCAGTAGGCAAATGGTTAATACGGCATTAAAGCTTCACTCCAGGCACACATCATTTAACCACTTCCCATCCACCATATAGCAGAATGACGGCCAGAAAGTGATTTGTTATCCGGACTGGTTGTCATATGATGTCCAGCAGGATAAGTCGGGGGTGCGCAATACGGCGATCGGTGGTGTGTCAGTCTGACACACCACATCTTCGATGCCAGTAAAGAGCCTATGACGTAGGCCCTTTACCATGTGATCAGCTGTGTCCAATCACAGCTGATCACAGTGTAAACAAGAAGAGCCGTTTATCTGCTTTTTCTTCACTTGCACTGACAGGTGCAAGTAGAGGAGAGCAGATCGGCTCTGCGCTGATAGTCAGCGCATTGATTATCAGTGCAGATCCATCGAGGATGCCCACTGGAGACTACCAGGGATGCCAATCAGTACCCATTAGGATGGCACTGTGCCCACAAGTGATGTCCAGTGCTGCGCCTCCATCAGTGACGCCTATGAGTGCCCATCATATAAATGCCTCATTGCCACCTCATCAGTGCCAATCAGTACTGCCTCGTCAGTGAAGGAGAAAAACGTATTTACAAAGTTTTGTAACAGAAACAAAGAAATAAAAAAAAAAAAAAAAAAAAACACCACAAACTTTACAAAAATTCTGACCTTTTTTTATTTGGAGCACAAATAAAAACCCCAGCGATGATCAAATACCACCAAAAGAAAGCTCTATTTGTGGGAAAAAAAACATGATACAATTTTTGTTTGGGTATGGTCTTGCATGACTACGCAACTGTCATTCAAAATGTGAGAGCGCTGAAAGCTGAAAATTGGCCTGGGCAGGAAGGGGGTGAAAGTGCCCACTATTGATGTGGTTAACGTAGTTTTGTATTCATTAGAATGTTTTTCTCTTTAAGTTTCGTTTCCAAAAGACGGCTACAGCTCAGGCTTACTTTGCTGAAGGAGAAAAAAAAAAAATTACCTGTTTGCAAAATTTTATAACAAAACTATGAAAAATGTTCGGTCTTTTTTTCGTTTTAGCAAAAAATAAAAAACCCAGTGGTAATTAAATACCATCAAAAGAAAGCTCTGTGTGAAAAAATTATAAAAAGGTCATGGATACAGTGTTGCGTGACCGCACAATTGTCATTCAAAGTGTGACATCGCTGAAAGCAGAAAATTGGCCTGGGCAGGAAGAGGGTAGAAGTGCCCAGTAGGCAAGTGGTTAAGTGCAACTTGTATTTGCATAGTTATTAAAATATGTAAACCCAACATTTCATATTCCTGACGTGTCTGCAGTATGAAAAAAGTATCCTATTCTTTGTATGAAATCCCGGGTGTTCCTGCCAGTCCCTCTGCTTTCCTATTTAAAATGGACCACACTGTGGTCAGTTCTCTAGCTGTGCTGATCATCCTTGCCCTGACAGCCCCTCCCCCGACACAGCCTTTCCCTGGAAAGCCCAGTGTGCCGCCGCTTCTCCTCTCCCAGCTCTTATGCAGCTGAGAACAGAGGGAATGTGATTACTTAAAAAAAAAAAAAAAAAAAAAAAAGAAGAGGGGTTTAGGATTTGTTTACTTAGATCTATACACCAATGTTTTATCTTTCATTTCAATTTTTAAACTGAATGGGTTGTTTTACAAGGTGATCGCTTACAATCCCTTTAACCTTATGTAACCCCTGTACAGGGACCTAGAAGCAGTATTTCCTATTTATATATCAGGGAAATAGCTTTGCCTGATTTGCCTGACTCACCAGAACACTTAATACATAAAACTTTTTCCGATTGTTATAACAATTTTCCATGTTGTTACAGTTTTAATCCAAATGAGTCACCTGTATCAGTTGTGCTCAGCCTTGCTCCTACAGGCGGCCAGGGTCATGACACCCTGGTAATGCAGATCATTGGAGATGCAACTTCCCCCAATCGATGCAACATCCCCCCCCAGGGACAGCAATGGAATGATGCCAAAGCTAAAAAAGGTAAGGGATCTCTTATGGTGGCCATACACTCGTCGATAAATGTCTCTTTTCTGATCGATAACTTCCAACAGGAATAAAAGATCCACAATCAACAACCCAGTTGATCAACATGCCACACATTCCTCCAAAAGGATAACAATGGGGCGCTATTCCTCCCAAGGATGCCAGCGATAGGGTGCTTTTCCTCCCAAGGATATAAGGATGGGACACTATTCCTCCCAAGGATATCAACGATGGGGTGCTTTTCCTCCCAAGGATGGGACACTATTCCTCCCAAGGATGGGACGCTTTTCCTCCCAAGGATGGGACGCTTTTCCTCCCAAGGATGGGACGCTTTTCCTCCCAAGGATGGGACGCTTTTCCTCCCAAGGATGGGACGCTATTCCTCCCAAGGATGGGACGCTATTCCTCCCAAGGATGGGACGCTATTCCTCCCAAGGATGGGACGCTATTCCTCCCAAGGATGGGACACTATTCCTCCCAAGGATGGGACACTATTCCTCCCAAGGATGGGACACTATTCCTCCCAAGGATGGGACACTATTCCTCCCAAGGATGGGACGCTTTTCCTCCCAAGGATGGGACACTATTCCTCCCAAGGATACCAACGATGGGGCGCTATTCCTCTCAAGGATACCAAATGTAGTGATTTTACTCCCACTGATCCCAGGAAAATTAGCGCTCCCACTGGCCACAGTCCGGCCCCCCTAAAGTCTGAAGGGCAATAAACTGGCCCTTTTGTTTAGAAAATTTGGAGATCCCCGGTTTATGCGGTATTTACCAAGCACTTCTTGTTTTTGTGGTAAATATCGCAAACTTATACAGACTTGACAATTTCATTATCACATGCAATATTTGGATACATGACCCTAATATCACATGTGATATCCTTTAGTGAATTGAGCCCATTGTCTTAAAGATCTGTAGAAGAAGCAGCGCTATGCCAAGCCTGTAAAACAGAACAAGCAGTCAGTCTTCATAAAGCTGTCCATACACAAAGATTTTGTAGATACCAACATCTAAATGTTGAACAATCTCAGCATTTATGTAGCAATATCCTCATGCAAGACCAACATCCTCATTACAGGACGCAAGATTAGTTGAAGGGATGGATTGGTGAAGCATCTAATCTCTTCTTTACTGTACTTACTGAAAGTTTTCACTCAATACAAAAAGGACAAGAGGTACATCTGGAAACAACTGTACATACAAATTCACAGCACAAGCGAGTTCAAATACAAAGTTTTCTAAAATTACGGACAGAATACATGCACCATTGGACTAGAAAGCAAAAAACACAGTATCAAAAATTTGTAAGGAATCAAAGATGAACGTTATAAAGTTAATTTTAGAGAGCACAAAAAAAATAAAATTATCAACTGCCATTTTTAGCGGTACTGCGATATTGGGATGGACATGTCTGACCATTTTGACACTTTTTTTGGACCATTGGCATTTATACAGCGATCAGTGCTATAAAAATGCACTGATTCCTGTGTAAATGCCATTGGCAGTGAAGAGGTTAACCTGCAGGGGGCGCTCTAAGGGTTAACTGTGTTCCCTGGGCGTGTTCTAACTGCATGGGGGCTGCCCTAGCAGGGGAAGGGGCGCGATCACAGCTTCCATATAGAGGAAGGCTGTGATCACAGCCCTTCCCCCTCTCACAGAACAGAGATCCGTGTTTACATTCACAGACCTCCGTTCTTTCACTCTGAGGGGGGCATTGCGTGTAGCCGGCGGAGATAGAGTCCGCCGCACCCGTTCCCTGGCCCCCCCCCCCCGGACACAGTGAGCACGCGAGCGCACCTCCGGTGGCGCGCGCTCACAGTGCTCGATCTCGCAGCCGCCGTCGTATGACGGTGTTTTGCAATATCGAACCACCTTGTCGCCGTCAACCTGCGGTTGGCGGTCGGCAAGTGGTTAAGGTGAAAAACCTTGAGGGCTTACAACCTCTTTAAACCTTCTGGTTCACCCTTGCATAATATACAACCCAGCAGAAGATATCTACAAACAATGCTGTTACAAGCAGTTCCCGGGTTACAAACAAGATAGGGATTGTAGGTTTGTTCATAAGTTGAATTTGTTTGTAAGTGGGAACAGGTCCATTTTTTTAAGTGTAGCTTCAGCCAAAAAAAACTATTTTTAAGCTTTCTGGATAGCATAGGGAAGGGGTAACACCCCTGTAAGGTTTGTTTTGCTGTCTACATTTCTGTTCAGAAGATTTCACCTCACTTCCTGTCCCAATGATAATTGGATTTTGAAAATTTTGGGTTTTTGTGGAAAAAACCTCGGTGATAAAGCATCAGTGGAGACCCCTTTTCCCATAATAACTCTTACAGGAGTGATTTCCCTTCCTAGGGGGAGATTTCCTCTCACTTCCTGTTGTCTCCCTCCGCTTATAAGTAGGAGTCGTTTGTAAGTCAGATGTTTGTAACTAGGGGACTGCCTGTACTGGAAAAAGTGAGCGCTCCAAATATGCAGAATAGATGGGCATCTCAGTAAACAGAGGGCAGTGCATAGAACCATGTAAGGTCAGCTTGCATGCTCTTATTTTAGCAGAGACAAGTCTTTAACCCCTTCCATGGTTGGTGCATTTGGTGACAGAGCATCTGGAATTCCTTCTACTTCATTAGTCTAATTCCGTGAGACCAGGCACGTAGAGTTAGGCAGACCATACGTATGTAGGCTGCAGCCAGCAGCATTGATTGTTCAGAGAAAAAAAAAAAAAAAAAAACACAGAGGGTGGTTGTACAAGGTCGATCAATAGATCGGTTTCTGAACTACCAGGGTTCTCATACATGGATCAGAATTTTCTCAGGTCCTGCTGAACTGGCAGAATTTCGATCCATGTATAAGCAAAAGAGAATAAAAAAAAAT
Organism: Glandirana rugosa; assembly: GCA_018402905.1. Lineage (NCBI taxonomy): Eukaryota > Metazoa > Chordata > Amphibia > Anura > Ranidae > Glandirana > Glandirana rugosa. Next base: position 795,857 of record BLSH010008165.1, read on the forward strand.
CTGGCACCACGAGGTCACAAAAAATAAATAAATAAATAAATAAAAATATGATTTTATTAGATTTATCCATTAACCACTTGACAACTGGGCACTTAAACCCCCTTCCTAACCAGACCAATTTTCAGCTTTCAGTGCTCTCACATTTTGAATGACAATTACTCAGTCATACTACACTGTACCCATATGAAATTTTCGTCCTTTTTTTCACACAACTAGAGCTTTCTTTTGGTGGTATTTAATCACCATTGGGGTGTTTATTTTTTGAGCAATAAATGGAAAAATACCGAAAATTTTGTAAAAAAATGCATTTTTCTTTATTTCTGTTATAACATTTTGCAAATTAGTAATTTTTCTTCGTAAATTTTGGCCAAAATTTATACTGCTATATGTCTTTGGTAAAAATAACCCAAATTAGTGGATATTATTTGGTCTTTGTGAAAGTTATAGAGTCTACAATCTATGGTGCCAATCACTGAAAATTTATCACACCTGATGCACTGACGGCCTATCTCATTTCCTGAGACCCTAACAAGACAGGAAAGCACAAATACCCCCCAAATGACCCCTTTTTGGAAAGTAGACAGTCCAACGTATATAGTAAGAGGCATGGCGAGTTT
>BLSH010008165.1:802138-817490 GCA_018402905.1 Glandirana rugosa
ATAAAACAAAAATCATTTTACTTAATGTCGCGGCAGTAGTTGTATGTCTTTCTCTTACCTTTTAATTTTAATTTGACAAAAATCATAGCAAAATTCGTTTCATAGTGTACACATAACGACTGTGATATGACGGACCCTACTCATAAAGTCCAACCTCGTCATCTCTTCACAAAAACACCGGATGTACCTAACTGATTCCGGATACATTCTCCGACTTTGCACAGTTAATGTCCATAACTAAAGAAAATTGGTGAAAGGCTGGCACATCGCATCTATGTGCAGCCGTTCACCGTGGGTAACAACACCCTCCTGCAATATATTGCAGGAGGCTTGTTTACATGTGATGCTCCGTCATTTGACGGAGCGATCACATGGTAAACGGCCACTCCAAGCGGCCATTTACCGTGATCCGTGATGCGCCGGGTCTCATAGACCCGGCTGTCACGGATGCTCCCAGGTGCGCGCCCCAGGGGGCGCGCGGGAGCGCGATTGTGAGAGGACGTTATATAACGTCCTCCCACAACAATGGGTGCCACTTGCCGACGTGTATCTACGCTACACGGTCGGAAAGTGGTTAAAAGAAATCAATACCTGTAATTGACACGTTTCAGCCTCTTACATAGGCCTTAGTCAATCCATGTAGGCCACAAAAACACTTCTCTACTGCTCCAACCTGAAATACTCATCCCAGGCAGTATAGTGTCAGCAATACACATGTGATACTTTGCTTAAAACGATACTAAAAACAGTTTAATTTTAATTTTCCATTCTCTTTCTGTATGTTGATGACGGCGCTGTAATTCATTTTACTAAAAACAAAATATCCAAGTACCTTCCTCCTAATGGATATACAGCTGTCACATGACTCATCTCTTTCCTAGACTGTCTGCAGGAAAAACATGAGCAGATGGTCTCCTGCTGCTGGTCACAGCCTTTAGAATACAGAGTAATAATAAATAAAGAATATACATACATATTATATATACACACACACACACACACACACACACACACACACACACCCCCCTTTATTATTTGGTGGAAACAGGGTGTGGTCAGATTTCTGCCAGTCACAGGTTGTGTCAAGCCCTCCAACCTGTGTCTTAGAAGAGGGAGGTGAAGCCACCATTACTCTACATGTAATTCCCCCCCCCCCCATTGTGTTTAGCTGGTTAGTGGGCATGGAGGAGGAGGGAGGGAGTGGGGTGTCATTTACCACTGTGTATACACCCTCGTGTGTGTGTGACCCTGTAGTCACATGGGCTGTTCAGATGTGATAGGGAAGAAATGCTCAGTATAGAAACTCACTGAAAACTGAGCATGTGCACAGTTGCCACCACAACTGCAAAATCCCTAACAGAATTTGGTCATGAACAGAAGGTGGAGATAAAGAGCAGCAGGATTAACCAGGTTTTTTGCAGAATACAGAAAACAATTCTCATAGTGAATGAGTGAGTATGAACAGCATTTGATAGTTTGCCATTTATGATGTGGGTTTAGTCACACTTTAGAGCAGGGGTCTCCAAACTTTTCACTTTGAAGGCCACATTGTGCATTTTTCACATATTCGCGGGCTGGAAAAAAAACAAAAAACACCTCCATACAATTGGTCCCCATCAGACCCCCCGCTGCACATCATTAGTGTCCTCATCAGAGCCCCCCTGCATATTTGTGTCTCCATCAGACCCCCGCATATTTGTGTCCCCATCACAGCCCCCTGACACATTTGTGTTCCCATCAGAGCCCACGCGCCCACACACACTTTATTCCCATCAGACCCCCCGCTGCACATTTTTGTCCCCATCAGATCCTGATGCACATTTGTGTCCTCATCAGAGCCCCCTCACAAATCTAAGACCCCCCTTAGAACCCCCTTTCATATTTGTGCCCCCTTCAGAGCCCCCTGCAAAATTATGTCCCCCTTAGAGCCCCCATCCACATTTATGATCCCATCAGAGATTTCTGCACAATTGTGTCCTCCTTACAGCCCCCCTTCCACAATGGTGTCCCTCATCAGAGCCCCCGCCGCACATTTGTGTCTCCACCAGAGAACCCCCCCCCAATAACACCAGCATTCACATTGGTGCCTCACATCTGTGTCCGGCTTCAGTGCTTTTCTGCTGCACCTCCCGGCTCCCGCCAGGCTGTTACACAGGCACGTTGTAGGAAAAATTACAGCCGTAAAAGACACTGATGCCAACAGTGGGGCGGGACCCAGGAGGTGCTGCAGCTTCTAGCAATCAACTAGTAAGGATGGGCTTGGGCATGTTCGCAGCCCACTGTGCCCAAGCCCACCAGGAAGTGAACCCTGCACTGCGCTAATCACAGGCAGTGAGCCATTTCACCAATCTTTGCAGCCTCACATCAGGGAAATGTCGCACTGCTGGTGATTAGCGCAGTGCAGGGTTCACTTCCTGGTGGGCTTGGGCACGTTCGGCTCAGAACATGCCCGAGCCCATCCTTACTAGTGAGGCGCCAGGTTGGGCAGGTATCGTCGGTGGGTAGCTGTGGGTCCGGCGCGGCAATACTGTTAGTGGTGAATATGCAGCACAGTTCCTGCTACCACGATATGGGTTGACAAGGAATCGACCCTGCAGCGAGTCTGGCAACTCACGCCGGGGGACCGGGAAAAAAACGTCCCAGCAGGCCGGATGGGACATGCGGGCCGTACTTTGGAGACCCCTGCTTTAGAGCAATGTTTCTCAACCTTTTTTCAGTCAAGGGACCCTTTAAAAATTGCACACAAATCTCAAGGCACCTATTCTAAAACCAACATTTTTATAAATCGTTTTACATAATGCAGCAACATCCATAAGTGTAGAACACCCAACATTAGAGGAGCTTTCATTTTCCAAAACAAACACCTTTTCACTCTGGTACTGATTAGTATTCCAGTGTTTCTCTTCCTCACTCCGCTAATGTGAACCTGGTACTGAAGGAGAGGGGCAGGTGCCCAACGTCCTCCTTATCAACCGATGCGATCATTGGGTGTTCGGACACTGGCTGCTTAGAAGGTTGTAATGGTGCACAATGAAAACCTGTGATTTTTTATAATTAGGCAGATTTGATCGACCTGCTGGCTTGTATACAATTTTTGGGCGGTTTCTAGGCACTTTGCCAGGGTACCCCTAAAAACACCCTGGTTGAAAAAGGCTGATTTAAAGTGTATCCAAACATTAACCGCTTTTTGACTGTATAAAGTACATATATGGCTACAAGGCGGCTCCCCTGAGCAGAGTCACGTACCTGTACGTGATCCTGCACTTCCAGGTCTGAGGCGAGCATGCGCGCTGCCAGTGACCCACTCACGCTGTGATTTGACACAGCGGGGGCCAATTGGCGGGTCCGGGGATTTTATGTCTGCCGGGACCCGCTGATTGTCCCAGAGAGAAGCAGAATGGAAGTCTGCCTATGCAACTAAGGCAGATCACCATTCTGTCAGTAGGGAAGGTAGTGATCCTACGTTTCTGCTAAGCAGGAACACGGTTCTCTGCCTTCCTATAGTACAAGCATCCCCCCCCCCCCCAAAGTTAGCAAGCACTCCCTAGGAACACATTTAACCCTTTGATCCCCCCTGCTAATGCCTTCCCAGTTTAATTAGTTCAGTTACAGTGGGTATTTTTAGCACTGATCACTATGTTAGGGTTACTGGTCCCCAAAAAAAAAGTGTCACTTCGTGTCTGATTTGTACGCCACAATGTCGCAGTCCCGCTATAAAAGTCACTAAATCGCTGCCATTACTAGTAAAAGATAAAAAAATCCATAAAAAAAAAAAAAGGGATTTTATTAAAACTTACCGTAAAATCCTTTTCTCCGAGTTCACCGACAGACGCAGCCATCCATTACGTGTGGGGTTTTATGCTGGTCTCACTAGGAGATAACTAGGCAGGGAAAAGAAACAGCTGACCCCTCCCATGGGGGCCGTCCTCTCTTCTCACATAAAACCCCCTCATAGCATAGCTCTTCAGTTCGTACATAAGCCGTACCAGAACAGAGCACAGAGGGGTGGGTGCTGCGTCTGTCAGTGAACTCGGAGAAAAGGATTTTACGGTAAGTTTTAATAAAATCCCTTTTTCTCCTATCGTTCACTGACAGACGCAGCTATCCATTACGTGTGGGGATGTCCCCAAGCTGGGTCAAAAAGAGGGGTGGGTAAACACTAACAGTACCCAACTGAACCTTTAAGGAGGCGCCAGACACGCCTACGCTGCCGCCTGCAAAACTTTGCGGCCCAAAGCAGCATCCGAAGATGCAAACACATCAACTTTATAAAACTTAGTGAAAGTGTGAACCGAGGCCCAAGTGGCTGCCTTGCACACCTGTGACACCGAAGCCTGGTGTCTGAAAGCCCAGGAAGTGCTAACAGCCCGGGTAGAATGAGCCGTGACCGGAAAAAGGGGGACCTCTCCTCGAACAGAATATGCATGGGTCACGGTCTTTCTAAACCAACGAGAAATCGTAGCCGACAAGGCCGCCAACCCTTTGCGCGGACCCTCTGGCAGCACAAAGCATCAGCTTTTCGAAAGAAAAAAGCTGTAGCAGCCAAGTACACTCGTAAGGCCCTCACTACGTCCAAAGCATGCAACTCAAACTCCTTTGGGTGCGATGGACGAGGGCACAATGAAGGAAGAACAATATCTTCATTAATGTGAAAGGAAGAGAACACCTTCGGAAGGAAGGAGAGGGTCGCAAGACCGCCTTATCCTTATGCATGACTAAGTAGGGAGACTTGCACGATAGTGCTGCTAATTCCGACACCCGTCTGGCGGAAGTGATGGCAACTAAAAAGGCCACCTTCTGCGACAGCAATTGTAAGGAAATTTCCCTGATATTCTCATATGGCGGTTTCTGAAGAACAGAAATCACCAAATGCAGATACCACGGAGCCATCGGAGCCTTCTCCCGAGGCGCCACATGTCGCACACCCTGTACAAAGGTAAGAATCAAAGAGTGCGAAGCCAAAGGTCTCTGAAAGAGAATCGCCAGAGCCGATATCTGGCCCTTGAGGATACTCAAAGCCAGTTTTTTGTTCAGGCCCTGTTGTAAAAAAGTCAGGACCCTGGACACGACATAAGAGCGAGGGTTATGACCCTGCGCCTCGCACCAAGCTATATAAGCCTTCCAGGTGCGGAGATAAATCGTGCGAGAAGTACACTTGTGAGCTTTTAACAAAGTAGGGATCACGGAGTCAGCGACTCCCCTATCTCTTAGCACCTGGGACTCAATAGCCAAGCCATAAAAGCCGGCGAGGGTAAAGCAGGGTGCAAGATGGGTCCCTGAGACAGAAAATCGTCTCGCAGCGGGAGCCGCCAAGGGGCGTCTGCCCCCATTTGCACCACGTCGGCGTACCAAGTGCGCCGAGGCCAATCTGGAGCCACCAGGATTATTGGTATCCCCTCCGCCACTATCCTGCGAATCAATCGCGGAAGCAGTTTTATCGGAGGGAAAGCGCACAGAAGGCGGTAACGGCCCCAGGGGCCACCAGAGCGTCCGTGGCCACTGCCAACGGATCCTTCATTCTGGACACAAAGGTTTCCACCTTGTGATTGAACCGGGACGCCAGGAGATCCACGTCCGGCGTCCCCCATCTGCGGCAAATTTGATTGAACACCTCTGGTGGAAAGACCACTCTCCCTGGTCCAGCGTCTGGCGACTGAGAAAGTCCGCCTGCCAGTTCTCCACACCTGGAATGTAAACAGCGGAGATTGCCGGAACGTGACGTTCCGCCCAACGCAGTACCATAGCTGCCTCCACTGTAGCTGCTGGACTCCTTGTGCCGCCCTGATGGTTCACATACGCCACTGCTGTGGCATCGTCCAACTGAATTCGAATCAGACGACCCTGCAATGCCATCCAGAGAAAAAAAGCACAATCTGATTGCTCTCAGCTCCAGTACATTGATGGGGAGGCGAGCCTCCTGTGCCGACCAACGGCCCTGGGCAAACAGCTGTCCCAGGACCCCGCCCCAGTCCAAAGGACTATCATCCGTGGTGATGATCACCCACTGAAGGGGCAGGAACGACTTCCCCTGAATCAACGCTGAGTCCCGGAACCATAGGTCAGAGACGCCCTGGTCTGGGAGCTCAGACGGATCAGAAGGTCCAAGGACCGAGAGGATCTGTCCCACTGAGCCAAAATTGCTTGTTGAAGAAGACGAGTATGACTCTTGGCGTATGGTATCGCCTCGAAAGTCGAGACCATGAGCCCCAGCCCCCCACGTAAGGAAGACCGTCGGTGCGACAGGAAAATTTTCACTGCCGACTGCATTGACCGCAACTTGGCTGGAGGAAGGAAAAAACCTTTTGCCTGCTCTGAATCCAGGAACAGGCCCAGATACTCCAGGCGACGGGATAGAGACACCGTCGACTTCTGCAGGTTGAGCAACCAGCCGAAGTCCTGCAGAGAGGTCATTGGGATCCTCACCTTCTCTTCCCGAGCCGAGGCAGATTCCGCTCACAGGAGCAGGTCGTCCAGGTAGGCTACTACCGCAATTCCTCTGTCGCAGTAACGCCATACCGGAGCCACCAGTTTTGTGAAAAAAACTCGAGGTCTGAGACTAGACCGAAAGGGAGTGCCACGAATTGAAAATGGAAGTCTCCCACTGCAAGCGAAAGAAACGCTGAAGCCGTGGACAAATGGGTACATGGAGGTATACATCCCTGATGTCTAGAGACGCCAGAAATTCCCCCTGATGGAGGGCGGCTGCAACCGAGTGGATAGATTCCATCCGGAATTTCCGCGCCCTAACATACCGGTTCAGGGCCTTCAGGTCCAGTACTGGCCGGACCCCCCCCCCCCCTTTTTTTTGGGGACCACGAACAGATGTGAGTAAGAAACCTCGAAGCCTCTCGCTGGAGGCGCTGGCACGATCACCCCTTGGTTCGAGAACTTGTACAGGCCCAAGGAGGGCCACCCGGCGTGTCTGCGGGAGCCCTAAGTCGAAGGGAAGAACCTGACTGTTGGAGTGTTGAACTCAAACGTCCCCCACCCGAAGCCCGGGCAGAGGCAACCCATCAGGTTGAGGTATGTCCTCCGCCTTGTTGATTTTGCGCTGTCACTGCCGGCACCCAGCCCCTGCAGCGACCTTACCGGAGCGGGTCCCTTTACCCGCTACGCCCAGGGTGCGAAAAAACCTCTTCTGATCCGAGGTAGGGGGCCCCTGTCTACGGCGAAAACTCACGCCTCCGGGGCTCTGGGAGGAAGGCACGTACCTCCTGTGAAATCTTTAATGATCTCACCCAGCCGTGGACCGAATAGACGATCACCCTGAAAGGGAAGGTCTGTGAGACCTTTTCTGGAAGCATGGTCACCGGACCAAAAAACGCAACCAGAGTACCTGTCTGAGGATACAGCAACACCGCTACCCTGGATCACATAGGCAGTAAATCAACGGCCGCATAACCAAGGTACTTGAGACCTCGGAGCAAAAAGTCAGTCCAGCAGGCGGCCGCAGTCCAGAAGATTCTGGAGCTCCGCCATAAGCTCAGACAGATATTGCACCGCCATGGCAAATGTCAGGGCTGGCCGCAGAGCCTGTCACCAGGAAGAGCGACCTTAACAGCGCCTCTGTCTTTGGCAGCGGGGCCCTTGAATGCAGGAACCCCTTCCAGAGGACTGGTCGTTGTCTTATTAAAGCGATCATAGGCGGGACACCAAGGCGACTCCCATTTCCTTTTTAAAAAAAAAAAAAAAAAAAAACTTTCCTCAAGGGATAGCGAGCAGCGAACCGTCAAGTCCCTTGGAGTGTGGGAGGAAACCGGAGCACCGGGAGGAAACCCACACATGCACAGGGAGGACATGCAAACCTCAGGCAGGTCATGCTTAGGATCTGAGCCAGCAAGCATTACGCTGCCGGGCACAAGTTCCACTGCGCTAAAAGGAATGCTGCGGACGCTGCCATTTACAACAAACAAGGTGATCAGGAAAAAGATCATATGGGTAAGCCTTGGGCGCCCTAGGGGGCCAGGAGGACCACACCACATGCGCAGAAATCAGCGATTCGCCATCCTGGCTCAATCGCATCGCAGTGCGATACCAATTATAATCGCAGCTGCCGTCCCCTGATCCTCTTCTCCGTCCGAGGGACCTTCCGGATCAAAAAATCCTCCCTTGAAAAGCAAGGAGGAGGGGGACGCTTCTTGGGGGGCCTGTTGGTGACATCCGCCCTGGGGAAAAAAATCACTAAAGACCGCGACAGCTGGTCCAGAAAAGCCCCTTGCGCAGATTGCGCTCCTAGCATGTTCAGGAACACATAAATGCATACAAAAAGTTAAAGGCACCCCCACACACCACCACCCCACAGTGCACCAGGGGACCCAGGAGGACTGCACCCGCCGCCACCAGCACCCACAGGAGAGCCCAGCTATACCTGCTGTTTGCTGCCATAACCCTGAGGATCGTCAGAGAGCCGCGCCGTCAGGAGAACACACCGTTCCAAAGTAAAAGTAAAAAGCTGTAGACACGTTTTTTGCATGAGCAGGGATTCCAATATGGCCGCTGTTGAACACTTGAGGCCAAAAAACACCTGCAGGGAACATGCAGTACCGCAAATGGCCGCTCTGAGCGCTAGAGGGAAAGCCCAATATGTCTGTGGCTACGGCAAAATGGCGGCGGTCCGCCACAAAATGGCGGCGAAAAACGACCGAACGGCGCTAGACGATCGGGTGTGGGGGGGGGGGGGGAAGGGGTGTATGCAGGGGCTGAACAGGGCTCCACGCGCCCCTACCGGCGGCTACCCAGCAGCAAAATTTATTTTTTTTTAGGGTCGTCGGTCCCCCTTTCCGCCCCTAAAAAGGGGGGGGGGGAAGGAGCTCTCACTCACCACTCCGGACGACGCCATGGGTAGCCACCCAGTCGCAGACCTTCCGCCCCTGCTTGGGTAGTATGTTGCGGGCCAGAAGTCGCCCTTCCCGAATCGCATCCAGGGCTGGGCGTATGGGGGGGGGGAATCCCCCCAGGCCGCCCGCACAGAACGGGCACGATGCGGCGGGTCCACATGTGGCGGGACTGGCTCGCATCGGTCGGGGAAAGTACAGAGCCCATGGACTCTCTATGCCCCGACCGGCTTCTTGATAGCAGATCAATTGCTTGATAGAAGACAAATAAAAATAAAAGTAAAAGAAAATTGAATAAAAAACGGTCACAAACAGGACCGCAATTCCCCTGAAGGAAAGCCAGGTCAACTCCTTGCAAACTAGGCATTGAAACTGAAGAGCTATGCTATGAGGGGGTTTTATGTGGGAAGAGGGGACGGCCCCCATGGGAGGGGCCAGCTGTTTCTTTTCCCTGCCTAGTTAACTCCTAGTGAGACCAGCATAAAACCCCACACGTCATGGATAGCTGCGTCTGTCAGTGAACGATAGGAGAAATATACCATAGTTTGTAGACACTGACTATTGTGCAAACCAATCAATATATGCTTACTGGGATTTTTTTTTACCAAAAATATGTAGCAGAATACATATTGGCCTAAATTGAGGAAGAAATTAGAGTTTTACATTTTATTGGATAGGTTTTATAGCAGAAAGTAAAAGATATTGTTTTCTTTTTCAAAATTATCGGTCTTTGTATATAGCGCAAAAAAAAAAAGAAAATCAATACAGCTACCACATCTAATGTGCAATATATCACATTTTTTGGTGCGGGGGGTCCAATACCACTGTAATCCCCTCTAGTAGGGATGCACCGGCGCCAATACCGAGCATGTTCACGAGTACTATGAAAATGATCCCCATACTGAAACAGATACATTGCGGTGCGTTTACCACGTGATCGCTCCATCCAATGACGGAGCGATCAGTGTAAACAAACCAGCGTCATATCTGGTTCTCGATCTGAGTGAGGAGCGGAGGGGGAAGATGAAGCGTGAGGCTGCAAAAGTTATCTGTGCCCATAAAATGCCTTGATCTGTGCCCATAAGTGCAATGATCTGTGCCCAGCAGTAGCCCAATCCGTGCCACATGTATGCCCCATCAGTCTTCTACAGTTCCACGTCATTGTGTATTTTATGTCCCTAGAAAGCCTGATGGTGCTCGCTGCATGTTGGGCCTCTGTATGTGGCCACGCTGCGTAAAAAAAAAAAAAATCACACACATGGGGTATCGCCATACTCAGGAGTAGCAGAATGTATTATGGAGGTGTAATTTGTGGTATGCATATGCTGGGTGTGAGAAATGACCTGTTAATATGACAATTTTGAGGGAAAAAAAAAATCTTTTTTTATTTATAGCGTAATAAATAAAAACCCCAGTGGTGATTAAATACCACCAAAAGAAAGCTCTATTTGTGTGAAAAAAGGACAAAAATTTCATATGAGTACAGCATTGCATCATTGAGTAATTGTCATTCAAAATGTGAGCACTGAAAGCTGAAAATTGGTCTGGTTGTTAAGCGGGTTTAAGTGCCCAGTGGTCAAGTGTTTAAAGAGTACTTACACAGGACCCCCTTCCCATCCCCTCCAGTCGCGCTGACCTGGAGTCCGGCGATCACCTGCTGTGACAAATTGGGTCACCGATTCGCCAGTCCGGGGCTTAGAAATCCCCTCGGCTCAATGCCCTAAACTATACATACCTCGTAAGATGTATGTATAGAAGGCATTCTAATTGGTCGGAGCCAACCAATCAGAACCCACAGGCAAAGAGGAGAGAAAGCCACGAGGATTTCAAATCCCCGGACCGGTAAAGCAGCGATGCGATCTGTCAGAATGGGCGATTGCCGGACTCCAGGTCAGCGGGACCGGGGGGTGAGGAAGGGGTCCAGTGTAAGTTGGCCTTACAAATTTTCTGTAAAAGGTGAACAAACACTTTAAAAAACACTGAAAATTTTGAAATGCAAAAATCTGCATAGGTGTCCCGGTCAGACACCACTTGCTTGGTTTTGGTTTAATCCTGTCATTGCCACTGACATAAGGCATATGGTGGCACAGAACAGCTTCCAGCTGGCCAGGTCACCATGTCTTAGGTCAGCTGCAATTCCCACTCTGCTATAAAACGCTGATTAAACGAACAGCTGTGATTGCAAACCACCACATCACAATTCCGCTGCAAGGAAAAATATATTGAAATGTCACTTGTGAAATTTCAAAAAACTTCCCTGCTGAAAGAAAAAAGTAAACCGTATTAAAAGCAGTATTAAAATTTGGAGAGGGAAAAAAAATAAATAAATAAAAAGCAAGATTCCCCCCTGCAAGGCAATGTTATAATGTACTAGCACATTAGGAGAGCCTTACCTTAAATCGAAGCCATCCAGCGGCGCACTGTCACTGCTGACAGGGCTCCCATCTTCCCATTGTCTGCCTACCAGGTTCTTGGGCTCCGGCTCTCTGACTGGCCGAGCTGCGAAGACATCACTCCCGCCGCGCATGCACATTAGGTGCCATGGTTTATGGCACGGGCACTGAAGGGAGCATGCACCGGTGACATGACCAGCTACTGCTCAATGGAATATCTCCTAAACTGCGCATGTTCAAGAGATATTCATTTTACCTACAGGTAAGCTTTATAAGCTTATCTGTAGGTAAAAATGTCAGGCACGAGAATACTACCACTTTAACCACTTCACCCCCGGAAAGATTTCCCACTGTAGGACCAGAGCACTTTTTGCGATTCAGCACTGCGTCGCTTTAACTGACAATTGCGCGGTCGTGCGGCGTTGTACCCAAACGAAATTTGCGTCCTTTTTTCCCACAAATAGAGCTTTATTTTGGTGGTATTTGGTCACATCTGCGTCATTTCTGATTACCACTATAAACAATAAAATTGTTTTTTTTTTTTTTTTTTTTCAAAATTGACGCTATTTCTTACCTTTTGCTAAAAAACAAATCCAAACAGAAAAAAAAAAAAAGAAAAAAAAATGTATTCATCGGGTTTGGCCGATTTATATTCTTGCTCTTTTTTTTTTTTTACCAAAAATACATTGCAATCGGCGTTTATTGATTGGTTTGAGCAAAAGTTGCTGCATTTATAAACCATGAGAATTCATTTCTTTTTTTTTTTTTTTTTTACTAGTAATGGTGGCGATCTGCAATTTTTATCGGGACGGAAATGTCAGATATTTTTGACACTTTTTTGAGACCAATGACATTTATACAGCAATCAGAAATTGAAATATCACTGATTACTGTATAAATGTCATTGGCAGTGAAGGGGTTAACCTGCAGGGGGTTATTTGGGGTTAACTGTGTTCCCTAGGCGTGTTCTAACTGTGAGGGGGCTGGGCTGTCAGGGGCATAAGAGATTTAACTCATCCCAATGACAGGTATCAGTAGATCTCTTACATGCCGCCTGACAGAACGGGGAACCGCTGTGTTTACATCGGCGGTTCCCCGTTCTTTCCCTCTGGCAGCTCATCGTGTCTCGCCGGCGGCCATCGGGTGCACCCGATCCGCGAGCACACTTCTCCAGAGTGCTGCATGCGCTCGCCTCCTAGCTGTGCGTGCGCAAATCGCTGCTTATATACGGGCGAGACAGCCACATTGCCATAGTAAAAATGCGGTGCCTGGTTGGGAACAGGTTAAGTCTGGGTTCAGACTATTGCAAACACAGACATCGCATGTGATTCGCACCCGCATTGCTGTGTAGATCGCATGCGATGTCTGTGCGATGCAAATTCAGCCATACAGTTTGTATGGCTGAACTCTCATTGGATTCGCACGAAAAAGGTGCAGGAACCTTTTTATTCCCTGCACTGGAATCAGATTGCATGGGTGTTCAGATTCCTGTCCGAATTCACAGTTCGCACTGCAATCTGCGAACCGATCTGGGGATGTCATTAACTTGTTTTGACACCCGCAGCGGTTCGCAGAGGGCGGTGTGAACTGCCAGCGAGGGAGATGTTGGAATCGTGCTGGTTCCCGCATAGTAATAGTGTGAAAGCACCAGGATCAGCATCATCTCACACCAGTGGTGTGTTCAATGCATCCTGCTGGTGTCAACAAGCTCTTATTGTGAAGGATATGCATTTCCCTCCTTCCATCCAGTCCTGAGATTAAGGCTTGATTCACATTAATGCATTTTGCTTTTTTGCATGAAAAAAAAAAGTCCCCAACCCTTTCCAAAAATGCAGAGGCACAAAAAAGCATTGATGTGAACCCATGTTAAAAAAATTCCCTGCAAAATGCATAAAAAAAAAACAAAAAAAAACGCATTAGTGTGAATAGAGCCTTACACACCCTGGCACAAAAAGTAAACAAGTGGGTGACCGGACTTCTCTCTTGGGGCTGTACAGCCATGTCATGTCAGCCTGTAAGTGGGCAATGAAGGAGCAGCAGCAGAATGATAAGGTGATTTTTGTTCCTTATCAGCACGTCTTTGTGCGCCCCTCCCTGTCTACTGTACAGAACATTATTAGCAGAGGATGCCAAGACAAATTACAGAACACTTGTTGCATTTAATATTTATTAATACAGAACTGGATTAGCTGATGTCTTTATGTCTGCCTTGAGTTTGGGGTTAAACCCTCATACAACTTCTGGATTTCTGAGAAATGGGACTTCTGCAATAGAGGTCAGGAGTGCATCCTAGATTTATTGTAGGAGAATAGAAGAAGTAAAACTGGCTATCCCAGTGATCAGTAATTCTATACAACCCGTCCTTCTGGTCCTCCTCCTCCTGAAGGGAAAAAAAAAAAAAAAAAAAAAAAAGGTTTGTTGCATCTTCTCCATTCTGGAGGAGAAATATATCAAAAAAGTGTAAATAAATAATCCAAACAAAAAGAAAATTGGCTAGATCATAGTTTGAGTTGGGTCCGAGTTTTAAGGATATTATAAAAAGGTGTGCACTATTTTTTCTAAGTGAACAAAATAAAAAAAGGGTACATGAACACACAAAAATGCACTTAGGGCGTGTTTTTTGGTGTCATCTTGGAGAAAAAGCCCCTTCTCTGCCTCCCCAGGGGGCAAGACTCCCGACAGGTGTAGGGCACGCTCAGGTCCCCCTGGTCAAACAGCCTGACGGATCGCTCTCCCTGTGATCAGTCAAAGCCGACCCATGAGTACTAAGCAAAGGGCTCTCCTAAGGAGAGACCCCCCCCAGGAAGAAACCTGAGGGCCACACGTCCTCACCCTAGACTTCAGGGTAGGCATGAAGACCCACACCTTCGATACGTGAGTGAAAAAGGCACAAAAATAAGTGAAACATAGAACTAAATAAAAACATTTTTTTTTTTAAAAAGTAGCAGTTCAGGTGCTGTTGAGGGACCCTTTCTCACAGTGGGGACCCCAAACCATAGTGATACTACCTCCAGGGCGCCTAATGCCGCAGGTTCTGCCCAACCCCTGGCCAGACAAGGCAGTAGAGCTGCATGATTCTGGCCAAAATGAGAATCAAAATTTTTTTTGCTTACAATAAAGATCACGATTTTCTCGGCGTAACATCTTACATATAGAAAAAAATTGGGCTAACAGCACTGTTTTTTTTTTTTTTTTGAAAGTGTAATTTTTCTAAAACAATTGCGTTTGAAAGATCGCTGCGCAAATACCGTGTGACATAAAATATTGCAACAACCGCCATAAAAATATATATAATGTTGGGGTGTTCCAAGTCATTTTCTAGCAGAAAATACTGGATTTTTATTTGGAAGCAGCAAATGTCAGAAAAGATTTAGTCTTTAAATGGTTAAACGAAACTCTTCTATACACAGGAGTTCAACCCTTTGATCATTTGAAACATAGTATCTTTTTACTTCTTTTATCAACTTGACTTGGCTCTCTGCCCAGACTTGGAGAGACTCAAGTCGCTCTGACTTAGAAAAAGATTCCTGGGGAGACTTTAGGCGACTTGCATTGACTTCTATTACAGTCAAGTCGCACTGAGTCACCTGCAAGTCGGACTCCATTAAGTGCACTGAAAATCGCGTAATATGTGATGGAGATTGTGGGGGGGGGGGGGTGGATCGTGATTTTAATACGATTAATCGCGCAGCTCTACAAAGCAGTAGAGCTTGAATCTGAAGTCAATGGGCCCCTAAAAACCCTTCACGCTAGGGAAATACTACCAATACCGACCTTACCCAGGGGGGGCTCCCAGCATACCAGCAGCAATACTATACACCCAGCTAAGCCAAAAGGCTAAAAATTACAGCACCCCTACTGGACAATACGGATACTACACTTGATCTTAGATAAAAGGATGAGCCTTCGCTCCCAATAGAGCAGTTGAACTTTGTCTGTGTTCTATAGCCTCATCATCACAGCTTATTTATATTGTATTCTCCTTCCTCTCTTTCATTAAAGCAGGGGTCCGCCTAGAATAGCTGCTACCTGTCCTGGAGTCCAGCGATGTCGGCACCCGCCGCCGATCTTCGCGTCGGGTGCAGCCGCGTCCATTGCAGGTAAGGGAACCCAGCAGTGTAGCAT
>BLSH010008165.1:838267-859075 GCA_018402905.1 Glandirana rugosa
AAAACCTGGTCGACGCCCGCCAGAAATCGCTTAAAGAGGGGCCCTCCAGCGGGTTGTCCAGGGGTTCTTCGAGCTTCTTGGGGACCTGTTGGGCGACCTCCCGGGGAGAAATTCGCTAAAGACCGCCCGCAGCTGGTCCAAAAATGCCCCTTGCGCAGATTGCGCTTCCTCAGCAGGTTCAGCAGTGTAATCTGCCATTGCTTTCCCCCAGAAAAAACTCTTAGTGACACACAGGGAGACTAAGAAAAGACTAAGGAGACTAAGGAGAATGAGGCACCCCCACACTGCCGCACACCAACACTCCACAGTGCACCAGGGAACCCAGGAGGACTGCACCCACCACCACCAGCACCCACAGGGAGCCCAGCTATACTTGCTGTTCCGCTGCCTGTTTCTGGATGGATCGTCAGAAGAGCTGCGCTGATCACCACCGTTCCACAGAGAAGGGAAATGCTGCAGACACGTGTATTTGCAGAGGCATGCGGTCAAAATGGCCGCCGTTAAACACATAGGCCAAAAAACACCTTCAGGGAACGTGCAGTACCGCAAACGGGCGCTCTGAGCACTAGAGGGAAAGCCCCATAGGCCCAAAATGTCTGCGGCTACGGCAAAATGGCGGCGGTCCGCTGCAAAATGGCGGCGAAAAATCGATACGAACGCCCAGACGATCGGTGTGGTGCGGGGGGTGAACAGGAGCTCCACGCGTCCCACCAGCGGCTACCCAGCAAGAAAAAAAAATTTTTTTTTGTTTTGCGGCCGTCGGTTCCCCTTTCCGGGGGGAAGGCAGGAACTCTCACTCACCACTCTGACGAGCGCCGCGGGTAGCCACACAGTCGCAGACCTTCCGCCCCCTCTTGGGCGGTATGCTGC
Source organism: Glandirana rugosa (assembly GCA_018402905.1). Lineage (NCBI taxonomy): Eukaryota > Metazoa > Chordata > Amphibia > Anura > Ranidae > Glandirana > Glandirana rugosa. Next base: position 839,138 of record BLSH010008165.1, read on the forward strand.
AGGCCAGAAAATCGCCCTTCCCGAATCGCATCCGGGAATGGGCGCAAGGGGGGGGTTACCCCAGGCTGCCTGCACCGAACGGGCACGATGCGGCGGGTCCCCGTACGTCGGGACTGGCTCGCATCGGTTGGCCAGGTCGGGGAAAGTACAGAGCCCATGGACTCTCTATGCCCCGACCGGCTTCTTGATAGCAGATCAATTGCTTGATAGAAGACAAAGAAAAAGAAAATTAAATTAAAAATGGTCACAAACAGGACCGCAATTCCCCTGAAGGGAAGCCAGGTCAACTCCTTGCAAACTAGGCATTGAAACTGAAGAGCTATGCTATGAGGGGGTTTATGTAGGAAGAGAGGACGGCCCCCATGGGAGGGGCCAGCTGTTTCTTTTCCATGCCTAGTTAACTCCTAGTGGGACAAGCATAAACCCCACACGTCATGATGAGCTGCGTCTGTCAGTGAACGATAGGAGAAAAAGAATATAATTAAGTTCAGCTTTAACTACTCCAGACTCGTGTTTGGCATTAATGTGGAATATTCTAGGATAAAACTACCAAATCTTAAAACTTCTCTGAGAATGCAAACAGAAGAGGTTTTGTTATCCTGCTTAACCGCTTGCCGTCCGCCCGCCGTCAAATGACGGCGGAGTGGCTCTCGTTGCGGGCGGACGTCATATGACGTCGCCCCTTTAAGCCGGGATTGCGCGCTATCGGGCGCACGCATCCCGGCTCTGTCGGTGGCGGCGTGTCCCCAGGACACGCCTCGTCACCGATGGTGGGGGGCACAGCCATTCGGCATGGCTGTTTACCATGTGATCGGCCGTGACGAAGTCACGGCTGACCACAAATGGCACTTCCCCGATTCGCACTGCGCATGTGCGCGATCGGGAGCGCACTGCGCATGCGTGTCGGTGCGTTCCTTGGGAACACTGCCTGTCACCGACACAGGTATCAGCCGCCAGCCGGCGGCTGATACCTTGTGATCGGCTGTGATCTACTTCACAGCCGATCACTTCCAATGTAAACAGAGCGGTAACTCACTGTTACCAGCTCTTTTCTCCTCACACAGTGTCCAGTGTGAGGAGAGAAGAGCTGGGATCAGTGAGTTACTGATCTGTACAGTAAAAGCACACTGACACATCCCCCCTGCCCCCCCAATGCACCTTTCACCCCATATGCCCCCATAAAGTGTACCTGTCACTCGTCACTGACCGTGGCCTGTCACCCGCCACCCGTCATTGACCATGGCGTGTCACCCGTCACCTGTCATTGACCGTGGCATGTCACCCATCAGTGACCGTGGCCTGTCACCCGCCACCCGTCATTGACCATGGCGTGTCACCCGTCACCTGTCATTGACCGTGGCTTGTCACCCATCAGTGACCGTGGCCTGTCACTCGTCACCCATCACTGACCGTGGCGTGTCACCCGTCACTGACCATGGCGTGTCACCTGTCACCCATCACTGACCGTGGCGTGTCACCCGTCAGTGACCGTGGAATGTCACCCGTCACCCATCACTGACCGTGGCGTGTCACCCGTCAGTGACCGTGGAATGTCACCCGTCACCCATCAGCAACCGTAGCTTGTCACCCAACACCCATCAGTGACCGTGGCGTGTCACCCATCACTGACCGTGGCGTGTCACCCGTCAGTGACCGTGGAATGTCACCCGTCAGTGACCGTGGAATGTCACCCGTCAGTGACCGTGGAATGTCACCCGTCACCCATCAGCGACCGTGGCGTGTCACCCAACACCCATCAGTGACCGTGGCGTGTCACCCATCAGTTACCGTGGTGTGTCAACCGGCACATCAGTGGCCTGTCACCCAACACGGACGTAGCCTGTCACTCATCACTGACCATGGCCATCACCCATCAGTAACCACCGCCAGTCACCCGTGGCCTGTCACCCATCAGTGACCACCGCCAGTCACCCATCACCCATCAGTGACCATGACCAGTCACCCATCAGTAACCATCGCCAGTCACCCATCAGTGACCACCGCCAGTCCCCCGTCACCCATCAGTGACCACTGCCAGTCACCCATAAGTGACCACCGCCAGTCACCCATAAGTGACCACCGCCAGTCACCCATAAGTGACCACCGCCAGTCACCCATAAGTGACCACCGCCAGTCACCCATAAGTGACCACCGCCAGTCACCCGTCACCCATAAGTGACCACCGCCAGTCACTCATCAGTGACCACCGCCAGTCACCCGTCACTCATCAGTGACCACCGCCAGTCACCCGTCATGCATCTGTGACCACCGCCAGTCACCCGTCACACATTAGTGATCACCGCCAGGCACCAGTCACCCATCAGCGACCACCGCCAGACACCCGTCCATTATCAGTGACCACCGCCAGACAAGCGGCACCCATCAGTGACCACCACCAGACACCAATCACCTATCAGCGACCACCACCAGTCACCCATCAGTGTCCACCACCAGTCACCTATCAGTGTCCACCTCCAGTCACCCGTCACCCATCAGTGACCACCACCAGTCACCCATCAGTGACCACCACCAGACAGCCGTCACCCATCAGGGACCACCGCCACTCACTCGTCACCCATCAGTGACCACCACCAGACACCCGGAACCCATCAGTGACCACCACCAGTCACCCATCAGTGACCACCACCACTCACCCGTCACCCATCAGTGACCACCACCAGTCATCACCACCAGACAGCCGTCACCCATCAGGGACCACCGCCAGTCACCCATTACCTATTAGTGACCACCGCCAGTCACCCATCAGTGACTACTGCCAGACACCCGTCACCCATCAGTGACTACCGCCAAACACCTGTAACCCATCAGTGACCACCACAAGGCACCAGTCACCCATCAGTGACTACCGCCAGACACCCGTCACCCATCATGACTACCGCCAGACACCCGTCACCCATCAGTGACCACCGCCAGACACCCATCGGTGACAATCGCCAGTCACCTGTCAGTGACCGTCACACCCATGAGTAAACATCACCTGTAAAAGTCTCACACATTTGGCATCGCCATACACGGGGGAGTAGTAGAATGTATTTTGGGGGTTAATTTTTTCTATGTACATGTTATGTGTTGAAAATATCTTATAAATGGACAACTTTGTGTAAAAATAAAAGCGTTTTTCATTTTTTTCCCACATTTTCCAAAAACTACTGGAAAAAAATGACATGTTCAAATGACTCATTATGCCCCATAGATTATACGTTGGGGTGTAAACGTCTCACACATGTGGTATCGCCATACTCAGGAGGAATAGCAGAATGTATTTTGGGGTGTCATTTTTGCTATGTCCATGCTATGTGTTGGAAATATCTTATAAATGGTCAACTTTGTGTAAAAAAAAAATGCGTTTTAATTTTTTTTCCCACATTTTCCAAAAACTACTGGAAAAAAAATGACCCGTTCAAAAGACTCATTATGGCTCATAGATTATTAGTTGGGGTATTTGCTTTTCAGAATGGGGTCATTTTGTGGGCAATTCCATTGTCCTGGTGCTCCAGGGCCTTCAAAAATGTGATAGGTCGTCATGACATTAGATGTGTTATTTATGTCCCTAGAATACCTGACGGCACTCCCTGCATGTTGAGCCTCTGCATGTGGCCAGGCTGTGAAAAAGTCTTAGACATCTGGTATCTCCATACTCAGCAGTAGCAGAATGTGTTTTGGGGTGTAATTTGTGGTATGCATATGCTGTGTGTGAGAAATAACCTGTTACGACAATTTTGTGGGGAAAAAAAAAGAAAAGAAAAAAAAAATCTTCATTTTGCAAAGAATTGTGGGAAAAAAATTACAACTTCAAAAAATTCACCATGCCTCTTACTAAATACCTTGGAATGTCTACTTTCCAAAAAAGGGTAATTTGGGGGGTATTTGTACTTTCCTGGCTTGTTAGGGTCTCAAGAAATGATAGGCCGTCAGTATATCAGGTGTGATCAATTTTCAATGATTGGCACCATAGCTTCTGGACTCTATAAATTTCACAAGGACCAAATAATATACACTTATTTGGGTTATTTTTACCAAAGATAGGTAGCAGTATAAATTTTGGCCAAAATTTAAAAAGAAAAATTACTAATTTGCTAAATTTTATGACAGAAACAAATAAAAACATGTCAATCTTTTTTTTTTATAGCACGAAAAATAAAAAAAAACCCTAGTGATTAAATTCCAAAAGAAAGCTCTATTTGTCTGAAAAAAAAGACGCAAATTTCATATGGGTACAATGTTGCATGACTGAGTAATTGTCATTCAGAGTGTGATAGCGCTGAAAGCTGAAAAATGGCCTGGACAGGAAGGGGGTTTTCGTGCCCGGTACTGATGTGGTTAAAAGAATAGAGGTACTCAGTAATCCAGGCCTAATCAAGTCTGTTGGTGCTCACTATACAGGCACAGCAACAGTGAACATTTTGGCCCAGAAAATATAAACTGTGTTACCAAACAGTTTTCATGCTAAGTTTTCTAGTTTAGGAAAGATGGGCTAAGCCGCTAAAAGGGTGCTTCAAGCTTCTAAAAAATTCTGCATCACTCATGTATTTGTTGGCATATTGTTTGCATTATAATATAGACCACAGTGTTAAAGAGCAAATATTAATTGGTGTCAGTCTCAATGCTTGAAGTTCAACCCCACCCAGCTTGGATACAGCAAAAAAAAAAAAAAAAAAATGATGTCTTGATCAAATACTTCTGCAATGGCAACTCTGTAAACAGAAGCCCTGAATTGTCATGCAGTGCAACATCCACACCCCATCATCGTCTTCCCAAAACTTAATTGTAAAGTCGTCTTTTTTTTTTTCTATAAAAATAACAAACATGTCATACTTACCTGCCCTGTGTATTGGATTTGCAAAAAAGCCCCGATCCTCCTCTTTTCGGGTCCCTCTTCAGTGCTCCTGGCCCCTCCCTCCTGTTGAGTTCCCCCATAGTAAGCAGCTTGCTATGGGGGCACCCAAGCTGAGGTGCAGCTCCCTGTGTCCATTCAGACACGGAGCTGCAGTTCGGACCAACCCCTTCTCTCTCCTGATTGGCAGCAGCGGGAGCCAGTAACGGTGCTGCTGTGTCTCAGCCAAACAAGAGGGAGAGTCCGAGATGGCTGAGACTCGTGGACATTGCTGGAGAGAGAGGGGGCTAAGGTGGGCTCACGCTGACCTTACAACCCCTTTAAACCACTCGCCCACTGGTCACTTTTAACCCCTTCCTGCCCAGGCCAATTTTATGCGCTGTGACACTTTGAATGACAATTCTACGGACATGCTACACTGTATCCATAAGAAATTTTTTTATCATTTTTCACTTTCTTTTGGTGGTATTTAACCACTTCAGCCCTGGAAGGATATCCCCCTTTAGGACCAGAACACTTTTTGCGATTCAGCACTGCGTCGCTTTAACAGTCAATTGCACGGTCGTGCGACGTTGTACCCAAACAAAATTGTCATCCTTTTTCCCCACAAATAGAGCTTTCTTTTGGTGGTATTTGATCACCTCTGCCTCATTTCTGATCACCGTTATAAACAAGGAGCGTCAATTTTGCAAAAAACCCATTACTTAATTTTGCTAGCATACAAATCCAAAATGTGTATATATATATATATATACATAAAAAAAAAAACGTATTCATCAGTTTTGGCTGATATATATTCTTCCTCATATTTTTGGTAAAAAAAAAAAAAATCGCAATCAGCATATATTGGTCTGCGCAAAAGTTGATGCGTTTATGAACAATGAGAATTTATGGGGTTATTTATCTTTTTTACTAGTAATGGTGGCGATCTGCGATTTTTAGCAGTACTGCAACATTGCAGCGGACATGTCGGACACTATTTTGTGACCACTGGCATTTATACAGCGATCAGTGATATGAAAATTCACTGATTACTGTGTAAATGTCATTGGCAGGGAAGGGGTTAACACTAGGAGGCGATCAATGGGTTAACTGTGTTCCCTGGGAGGTGTTACTAACTGTATGGGGGCTGGGCTGAGTGGGGGAGGAGAGTGATAGCTACTCCCATATACAGGAAGCATGCAATCACACTCCTCCTCCCGTGTCAGAATGGAGATCCGTTGTTTACACTAACGGATCCCCGTTCTGTCACTGCGGGGGGAGCGATTGTGTGTAGCCGTCAGACATACAGTCCACCCTGCCTGGTCCCTGGCTCTCCCTCTACACAGTGAGCTTACGCGCCCCCAGAGTCTCGCAGCCCTGCCAGGTGACGGCTATATCGAGCCAAATTGCCGCCGTCAAGTTACGGCAGGCGGTCGGCAACTGGTTAATTACACCCGGGATTTTTTGCTAAACTAATGAAAAAAAGACCAAACATGTTGAAAAAAAATAGGATTTTATTAAGAACTTACCGTCAAATCCTTTTCTCCGAGTTCATTGACAGAAGCAGCCTCTATTGATGACACGTGGGTACCTTTTACTAGGAGTAGACTAGGCAGAACGAAAGTTCAGAAAGAAAAGCTGGCCCCTCCCAGGGGGCCGTCCTCACTCAGCACATAAACCCTCAGCCCTGTATAGCATATCAGTTCGTAACAAGCCGTACAAACACAACACCGAGGGGTGGGTGCTGCGTCTGTCAATGAACTCAGAGAAAAGGATTTGACGGTAGGGTCTTAATAAAATCCTATTTTCTCTTACGTTCATTGACAGACGCAGCCTCTATTCATGACACGTGGGGACGTCCCAAAGCAGTGTCAAACAAGAGGGGTGGGTAAACAATAACTGTACCCAACAGAAAGATCTCGGGAGGCACCTGCCGCGCCTACACCGCCACCTGCAAAACTTTGCGGCCAAAAGCAGCATCCGCAGATGCTGACACATCAACTTTGTAAAACTTAACAAGGTGTGCACCGAGGCCCAAGTAGCGGCCTTGCACACCTGAGACACCGAAGCTTGGTATCTAAACGCCCAGGAAGTGCCAATTGCCCTGTTGGAATGAGCCGTGACTGGAAAAGGGGGGGACTTGGCCCCGAACAGTATACGCATGGGTCACGGTCTGTCTGATCCAACGTGAAACAGTGGCCGACGAAGCCGCCAAACCTTTGCGCGGCCCATCCGTCAGCACAAAAAGCGCATCGGACTTCCTAAAAGGAGTCATAGCTGCCAAATACACCCGCAACGCTCTCACTACATCCAAGGAATTGCAGAGCAATCTCCTTATAGACGGATGCGGACACAAGGAAGGGAGGACAATGTCCTCATTAATGTGAAATGGGGAGACTACCTTCGAAAGGAATGAAGGAGACGGATGCAGCATGCCTTATCCTTATGTAGAACCAAATAAGGAGACCTACACGACAAAGCTGCCAATTCAGACACCCGCCTAGCGGATGCGATAGCCACCAGGAAGGAGACCTTCTGAGACAGCAACTGTAAGGGAATATCTCTGATCTTCTCATAGGGTGGCTTCTGCAGTACAGCAAGTACCAAGTTCAGATCCCACGGCACCAGGGTCGACCGTACCTGAGGAGCCACATGTCGTACACCCTGTACAAATGTACAGATCAAAGAATGCGTCGCTAAAGGATGCTGAAACAGAATCGCCAGAGCGGATATCTGGCCCTTGAGGGTGCTCAATGCCAACTTTTGGTCCAGGCCTTGTTGAAGAAAGGCAAGCACCCGAGCAACTGCAAAAGAATGGGGGTTCCAACCCCCCGCCTCGCACCAAGCAATAAAGGGATTTTATTAAAACTTACCGTAAAATCCTTTTCTCCGAGTTCACTAACAGACGCAGCTCTTCATTGACTTGTGGGGTTTATGCTCGTCCCACTAGGAGTTAACTAGGCAGGGAAAAGAAACAGCTGGCCCCTCCCATGGGGGCCGTCCTCTCTTCCTACATTAAACCCCCTCATAGCATAGCTCTTCAGTTCGTACACAAGCCGTACCAAAACAGAGCCCAGAGGGGTGGGTGCTGCGTCTGTCAGTGAACTCGGAGAAAAGGATTGTACGGTAAGTTTTAATAAAATCCCTTTTTCTCCTACGTTCACTGACAGACGCAGCTCTTCATTGACTTGTGGGGACGTCCCCAAGCTGTGTCAAAAAGAGGGGTGGGTAAACGCTAACAACAGTACCCAACTGAACCTCTAAGGAGGCGCCAGACGCGCCTACACTGCCGCCTGCAAAACTTTGCGGCCAAAAGCAGCATCCGAAGATGCAAACACATCAACCTTATAAAACTTCGTGAAAGTGTGAACCGAGGCCCATGTAGCAACCTTGCACACCTGTGACACTGAGGCCTGGTGTCCTAAAGCCCAGGAAGTGCTAACCGCCCTGGTAGAATGAGCCGTGACCGGAAAAGGGGGAACACTGCCCCGAACAGAATACGCATGGGTCACGGTTTTCCTAATCCTATGAAAATCGTAGCCGAAGAGGCCGCCAACCCTTTGCGCGGGCCCTCTGACAAAACAAACAAGGCAGCAGCGTTTCGAAAAGAAGCTGTAGCAGCCAAGTACACCCGTAAGGCCCTCACCACGTCCAAAGCATGCAACTCAAACTCTTTTGGGTGCGATGGGCGAGGGCACAAGAAGGCAGAACAATATCTTCATTAATGTGAAATGAAGAAACCACCTTCAGAAGGAAGGAAGGAGAGGTTCGCAAGACCGCCTTATCCTTATGTATGACTAAGTAGGGAGACTTGCACGAAAGTGCTGCTAATTCCGACACCCGCCTGGCAGAAGTGATGGCACTAAAAGGCCACCTTCTGTGACAGCAGATGTAGAGAAATCTCCCTGATATTCTCATAAGGTGGTTTCTGAAGAACAGAAAGCACCAAATTCAGATCTCACGGAGCCATCGGAGTCCTCACTCGAGGCGCCACATGTCGCACACCCTGTACAAAGGTACGAATCAGCGAGTGCGAAGCTAAAGGCCTCTGAAAGAGAATCGCCAAAGCCGATATCTGGCCCTTGAGAGTACTAAAAGCCAGTTCTTTGTTCAAGTCCTGCTGTAAAAAAGTCAGGACCCTGGACACGACATAAGAGCGAGGGTTATAACCCTCCACCTCGCACCAAACTATGTAAGCCTTCCAGGTGCGGTGATAAATCTTGCGAGAAGTACACTTTCGAGCTTTTAACAAGGTAAAGCAGGGTGCAAGATGGGTCCCTGAGACAGGAGATCGTCTCGCAGCGGGAGCCGCCAAGGGGCGTCTGCCACCATTTGCACCACGTCGGCGTACCAAGTGCGCCGGGGCCAATCTGGAGCCACCAGGAATATTGGTATCCCCTCCGCCACTATTCTGCGTACCAATCGTGGAAGCAGTCCTATCAGAGGGAAGGCGTACAGAAGACGATAACGACCCCAGGAGGCCTCCAGAGCGTCCGTGGCCACTGCCAACGGATCCTTCGTTCTGGACACAAAGGTTCTCATTTTGTGATTGAACCTGGATGCCATGAGATCCACGTCCGGCGTCCCCCCATCTGCGGCAAATCTGATTGAACACCTCCAGGTGGAGGGACCACTCTCCCTGGTCCAGCGTCTGGCGGCTGAGAAAATCCGCCTGCCAGTGCTCCACGCCTGGAAAGTAAATGGCTGAGATCGCCGGAACGTGAAGTTCCGCCCAACGCAGTATCAGAGCTGCCTCCGCTGCAGCTGCTTGACTCTTCGTGCCGCCGTGATGGTTCACATACGCCACCGCTGTGGCATTGTCCGATTGATTTCGAATCGGACGACCCTGCAATCTCATTGTCCAGTAAAAAAGGCACAATCTGATTGCTCTCAGCTCCAGAACGTTGATGGGGAGGCGAGCCTCCTAAGCCGACCAACGTCCCTGGGCGGATAGCTGCCCCAGGATTCCACCCCAGCCCGCAAGGCTGGCATCCGTGGTGATGATCACCCACTGAAGGGGCAGGAACGTCTTCCCCTGAGTTAGGGCCGAGTCCCGAAGCCACCAGGTCAGAGACGCCCTGGTCTGGGAGCTCAGACGGATCAGAAGGTTCAAGACCGAGGGGACCTGTCCCACCGGTCCAGGATTGCTCGCTGAAGGAGAAGAGTGTGGCTCTGGGCAAATGGTATCGCCTCGGACGACGAGACCATGAGTCTCAGCACCCGCATACAAAACCGTAACGAAGACTGACGGTGCTGCTGACTGTAGACACTGCAATTTGGTCGGAAGGAGGAACACCTTCGCCTGTTCTGTGTCTAAAATGAGACCCAGATACTCCAGACGGCGGGATGGAGACACCGACGACTTCTTCAGGTACAGTAACCAGCCGAAGTCCAGTAGTGAGGCCATTGTGATACTCACATTCTCCTCTAGAGCCGAGGCAGACTCTGCTCGCAGGAGCAGATCGTCCAGGTATGCCACTACCCGCAATGCCTCTCTGGCGCAACAACGCCAACACCGGAGCTAGCAACTTTGTGAAGACTCAAGGTGCTGAGGCCAGGTCGAAGGGGAGTGCCACAAATGAACATGGAGGTCTCCCACCGCAAAGCGCAGGAAGCGCTGATGTCGTGGATGAATGGGTACATGGAAAGTACGCATTCCTGATGTCCAAGGATGCCAAAAAATTCCCAGATGGAGGGCGGCCACGACCGAGCGGATAGATTCCATCCGGAATTTTTGCGCCCTGACATACCGGTTCAGGGTCTTCAGGTCCGGTACGGGCCGAACCCCCCCCCCTTTCCTGGGGACCACGAAAGGATTTGAGTAGACCCCTCAAAACCTCTCTCCTGGGGACACTGGTACGATCACCCCCTGGTCTGAGAGTGCTTGTACCGCCCCTAAGGGGGCCTCCCGGCATTCCTGCGGAAGCCCTAATTCGATGGGAAGAACCTGTCTGGGGTAGAGTGATGAACTCTATCCTGTACCCGGTGGACACCACTTCCCGGACCCAGCGGTGGGAAATGTGAGCCAGCCACCGGTCTGCGAACCCCAGAAGACGTTCCCCCACCCGACACCCGGGTGAGGGCAACCCATCAGGCTGAGGACTTGCCCTCCGCCTTTTTCGGTTTTGCGCTGCCACTGCCGTCTTCCGGCCCCTGCAGCAACCTTACCGGAGCGGGTCCCTACCTGTTGCGCCCAGGGCGCGAAAAAAAACTTCTTCTGACCCGAGGGAGGGGGCCCCTGTCTACGGCGAAAACTCACGCCTCCGGGGCTCTGGGAGGAAGGCACTTACCTCCCTTGAAATCTTTAATGATCTCACCCAGCTGAGGACCGAACAGACGTCCACCCTGAAAGAGAAGGTCTGCGAGACCTTTTCTGGAAGCACGGTCACTGGACCAGAAAACGCAACCAGAGTACCCGTCTAAGGATACAGCAACACCGCTACCCTGGAGCACATAGGCAGTAAATCAACGCCGCATCACCAAGGTACTGGAGACCTCGGAGCAAACGGACAACCCTCTGCGGCGTAACCAGCAGGCGGCCGCAGTCCAGAAGATTCTGGAGCTCCGTCATAAGCTCAGACAGATATAGCGCCACCATGGGGCGAACGTCAGGGCTGGTCGCAGAGCCTGTCACCAGGAAGAGCGACCTAAACAGCGTCTGTCTTTGGTAGCAGGGCCCTTCTTATGAAAGCAACCATAGGCAGGACACCAAGGCGACTTTCCTCAAGGTACAGTGAACCGTTAAGTCCCTTGGAGTGTGGGAGGAAACCGGAGCACCGCATGCACAGGGAGGACATGCAAACCTCAGGCAGGTCATGTTAGGAACGGAGCCAGCAAGCAAAATGCTGCCAGGCGTAAATTCCACTGCGCTAAAAAGGAATGCTGCGGATGCCATTTACAACAAAAAAAAGGCGATCAGGAAAAAGATCATATGTGTAAGCCTTGGGCGCCCTAGGGGGCCTGGAGGACCACCGCACATGCGCAGAAATCAGCGATTCGCCATCCTGGCTAAATCGCATCGCAGTGCGATACCAATTATAATCGCAGTTGCCGTCCCCTGATCCTCTCACAAAAAAATCCTCCCTTGAAAAGCAAGGAGGAAGGGAACGCTTCCTGGGGGGCCTGTTGGTGACATTCGCCCTGGGGAAAAATCACTAAAGACTGCCCCAGCTGGTCCAGAAAAACCCCTTGCGCAGATAGCGCTCCTAGCATGTTCAGCTACCATAGGAACACAGATGTATAGAAAGGGTTAAAGGCACCCCCACACACCACCACCCCACAGTGCACCAGGGAACCCAGGAGGACTGCACCCACCACCCCCAGCACCCACAGGAGAGCCCAGCTATACTTGCTGTTTGCTGCCTGTTTCTGTGCAGATCGTCAGAAGAGCTGCGCCGCCCGATCACCACCGTTCCACAGAGAAGGGAGATGTTGCAGACACGTGTATTTGCAGAGCATGCAGTCAAAATGGCCACTAGAGGCCAAAACACACCTTCAGGGAATGTGCAGTACCGCAAACGGCCGCTCTGAGCGCTAGAGGAAAAGTCCAATAGGCCCAAAATGTCTGCGGCTACGGCAAAATGGCGGCCGATCGCCGCATGGCGGCGAATTTTCGATATGAACGCCCAATGAGCGCGGAGGTGCTGGGGGGTAAACGGGAGCTCTACGCATCCTACCAGTGGCTACCCAGCAATAAAAAAAAATTTTTTTTTGTTTTGCGGCCGTCGTGCCCCCCTTCTCGCATCTGGGGGGGGAATGGCAGGGGCTCTCACTTACCACTCTGACGCCGCAGGTAGCCACCCAATCGCAGACTTTCCGCCCTCTCATGGACGGTATGCTGCAGGCCAGAAAGTCGCCCTTGCCGAATCGCATCCGGTAAAAGGCGCTAGAGGGGGTTACCCCAGGCCGCCCGCACAGAACGGGCACGATGCAGCGGGTCCACGTACAGCGGGACTGGCTTTGCATCTTGTTGGCCAGGTCGGGGAAAATACAGAGCTCAAGGACTCTATGCCCCGACCGGCTTCTTGATAGCAGATCAATTGCTTGATAGAAGAAAAAAAAAGAAAAAAAAAAAAGAAAAAATGGTCACAAACAGGACCCCAATTCCCCTGAAGGGAAGCCAGGTCAACTCCTTGCAAACTAGGCATTAAAACTGAAAAGCTATGCTATGAGGGGGTTTAATGTAGGAAGAGAGGCCGGCCCCCATGGGAGGGGCCAGCTGTTTCTTTTCCCTGCCTAGTTAACTCCTAGTGGGACGAGCATAAACCCCACAAGTCAATGAAGAGCTGCGTCTGTCAGTGAACGTAGGAGAAATAGGCTTTCCAGGTGCGATGATAGATCTTGCGCAAAGTACACTTGTGCGCCTTAAGCATGGTGGGGATCACTGACTCAGAGAGCCCCCTGTCCCTCAGTACCTGGGACTCAATCGCCAGGCCGTCAAAGCCAGCGACGGTAAAGCAGGGTGTAAGATGGGACCCTGCAACAGAAGATCTTCGCGAAGCGGGAGTCGCCAGGGAACGTCTGTTACCATCAGCACCACGTCCGCGTACCAAGGACGCCGAGGCCAATCCGGGGCCACCAGGATTGTCGGGATTCCCTCCACTTCTATCCTGCGCAACAACCGAGGTAGAAGCTTGAGAGGTGGAAAGGTGTACAGGAGCCTGTACCAGGACCATGGGGCCACCAGGGCATCCGTGGCTGCCAATGGGTCCCTTGACCTGCACACAAAGGTCTTCACCTTGTGATTGAATCTGGACGCCAGGAGATCTACATCTGGCGTGCCCCATCTTTCGCAAATCTGGCGAAACACCTCCGGGTGCAAGGACCACTCTCCTTGGTCCAGCTTCTGGCAACTGAGGAAGTCCGCCTTCCAATTTTCTACACCCGGAATGTAGATGGCGGAGAGTGCTGGCACGTGAAGCTCTGCCCACTTTAGAATGAGAGCTGCCTCTGCAGCTGCCGCCGAGCTTCTCGTTCCGCCTTGATGGTTCACGTACGCCACCGCCGTGGCGTTGTCCGACTGAACCCGAACCGGGAGGCCGCACAGCCTTGCCGACCAGTGGGAGAGACAGAGCCTGATCGCCCTCAGTTCCAACACATTAATCGGAAGTCACGACTCTTGTGCCGACCAACGGCCCTGGGCCGACAGGTGCCCCAGGACACCTCCCCAGCCCGATAGTCACGATGGACGCCAGCCTATTGACCACTCCAGGGGAAGGAACGACTTCCCCATGGTCATTGCCGGGGCCCGAAGCCACCAAGTCGACGACCCCCTGGTCTGATGATCCAGCCGGATCGGTCAATCCAGAGACTAAGGAGATCTGTCCCACTGCAGTAGTATCGCTCGCTGCAGGAGCCGGGTGTGACTCTGTGCGTACGGTATCGCCTCGAAGGTCGAGACCATGTGCCCCAACACCCGCATACAGAAACGTAAGGAGGACCACCGTCGTGACAACAGGGTTCGCACTGCTGCTTGCAGCATCAGCAACTTGTCCGAAGGTAGGAATACCTTCGCCTGCACTGTCCAACATCAAACCCAGATATTCGAGGCGACAGGACAGGGTCAATGTCGACTTCTGTAGGTTGATTAGCCAACCGAAGTCCCTCAGCGAGGTCAGAGTGATAACAACATGGTCCTCCAGAGCCGGAGCAGACTCTGCTCGCAGGAGAAGATCGTCCAGGTAGGCTAACACGAGCAATGCCCCTCTGTCTCAGCAGAGCCATCATCTGGGCCAGTAGCTTGGTGAAGACCCGCGGAGCCGAGGCCAGGCCGAAGGGGAGAGCCACAAACTGGTAATGATGGTCCCCTACAGCAAAGCGCAGGAAGCGCTGGTGCCGCACACAAATGGGAACATGCAGATATGCGTCCTTGATGTCCAGGGATGCCAGCCAATCCCCCTGGTGCAGGGTGGCCACGACCAAATGGACTGACTCCATCCTGAATTTGCGTGCCTTCAAAGTGATTGAGCGCTTTTAAGTCCAGAATCGGCCTGAGGGAATAGTCGTCGCCTTGTTCAGGCGGGCCACTGGCGGATCCACCGCGGGGGGACCCATTTCTGGAACAGGCTGTCCTCAAAGGGATAGCGCACAGAGCAACGTTTTGGCAGGGTAAAGGAATTTAGCGGACGTTGCCATTCCTTATACACATACTGGTCAAAATACTTGAGGTAGGGAAACACCTTAGTAGCACGAGAGAACTTCGACACAAACGTATAGGTAGACGCCTGTGCCTCTCCAGCCTGATCCAGGTGTAGTGAATTACGTACGGCCGGGACCAGGGCGCCCACCAGCGCCTTTTCGCGTGCCACCGAGGCCCCCTGGCCCTCCTCCCCATCCGAAGGCTCCAGATCTCCGTCTGAGAGCTCCACGGGGGTCCCCGTGACCCCGGAGCCCCCTTCCAGCTCCGAGTCCTCCTCAGAGGATAGTGGGGGAGGACGACACTTTTTGGGCCCCCCCCCTACACCGGTCCGATTCCCCCTGGGCGAAAAACTCTTCCAGGATAGAGGTTAATTGGTCCAGGGGAACCAAAGGTCCCAGCGCGGCCTGTGCCTTCGCGGACCCCTCCGTAGAAGCAACTGCCGGTTCAGCCACCATTGCACCACCACCAGGACACTTGTGAGGCCTACCAGCCATAAGCCCCCACAATACCACCCCCTGCAGAGCCTCAGGACTGCCCAAGTAGGACCCAGCACCACTGCTCCCACACCCCAGGGAGAGAAACCAGCAATACTTGCGGAACCCTGTGTGTGAAAAGAGGCCGCCCTGTCGCCAGTGCCACCGCTGCTGACAAGTCTGGCGCCAAAAGCACATGGAATAAACTCCCATACAGGGAGACCAACCAAAAATGGCCACCGACAAACACAAGAGGCCAAACGGAAAATGGCGGCTGCCACATGGCATGCGAACGGAGCAGTCCAAGCGGTTGCAACAGGCGAGCGGCAGAGACTGACGGTTAGCAGCTGAGCGGGCAGGTCGTCGGGCGGGCGTGAGGGGGACATGAATGGGAGTAGTGGGCCTGTACCCCCCCCACCACCAGAACGGGCACCGCTAGTCACCCCCCTCCGCCCCAGAGAGGGGAGGGTGTCACTCACCCATCCAGACGGGCGTAGCGGCTAGCCACCCAGTGCAGACCTTCCTCCCCCCAGGGATGCTGCTGGCCAAGCGACCCCTGGAGCAGACCATAGCCTGGACACTGGGTGCACAGGTTGGACGTTTAACCCACCGGCCGCACGGAACAGGCAGGATGCGGCGGATCCCGCCAGTGCTAAGGGGGAGATGCAAAACCTATGAATATCCGCGTGATCCCCAGCCAGCTACTTGATTGCAGACTTCAACAGGCTTGTGCAAAAAGAATAAAAGAAAAAAAAAAAAAAAAACTGTAGGGGAACCGCAGTTCCCAGCAGGGAACCAGGTCTAACTCCTTGCACTAGGCAGAAGAAAACTGATATGCTATGCAGGGCTGAGGGGTTATGTACTGAGTGAGGACCGCCCCCCTGGGAGGGGCCAGCTTTGCTTTCTCAACTTTTGTTCTGCCTAGTCTACTCCTAGTAAAAGGTACATAACCCACGTGTCATGAATAGAGGCTGCGTCTGTCAATGAACGCAAGAGGGGGAAAAAAAAAAAAAAATGTCATGGTTGGTTATAAAACTTTGCAAACATGTAATTTTTCTGCTTCACGGATATGCGCTGAGGAGGCAGAGCTGGTGGGCCTAAACTGATAATCAATGCAGATGTCCCTTTCACACAAGCCAGTTACCAACTCTCCTCTCCCTGCCAGCATGAGGAAAGGAATGCCGATAACCAACTTATTGTTGACATCATGAGCAGCAGTCATTGGACACAGCTGACCACATGGTAAAGGTCCACTGTGATTGGACCTTTACCCCAATCTGTGATCAGCAGTGTTCCAAAGACAGAGCCAATACAGAAGTACATTCATAGACGGCCCTCCCGGCAATGTAAGCCTGTGTTCTAGCCATCTCTTAGCTATAGCACAGGTAGGAACTGGTTAAACTACATTACACATGTATTTAGGAAAGGAAATAACCAAATTATAATTGTTTTAAGAATCACCACTCCCCTTCGTTTTCAGAAGCTGTGTCCTCCTGCTGAAATGGGCAAAATAAAACAGAGCCAAACCACAAAGTTGCACCCTATCTGGTTGCTAAATAATCAGCAAAAACTTGGGGGGGGAGATTTTGTTTACCTGTATATCCTTTTCTTGAGAATACACCGGGTTTCTTTATATTCATGACTACTTAAGTTATGCTGCCACCTACAGGTGAATGGCCAAAACAGCAGGTTTATCCAGCCAGGCATAAATAATCCCTCCCAGCACAGTCTATTTTGTGGAGTTCTTAGGTGATTGATGTGCCTGAGAAGATTCTCTACCTGCCTG
The DNA here is from genome assembly GCA_018402905.1 of Glandirana rugosa. Lineage (NCBI taxonomy): Eukaryota > Metazoa > Chordata > Amphibia > Anura > Ranidae > Glandirana > Glandirana rugosa. The sequence goes on from BLSH010008165.1 coordinate 856,372, forward strand.
TATCATAACACTGCTGGGGAGAAGGATGGGCTTTATCCAACTGGGTCACATAAGGCCTTGAGCCAAGAGGGCTGGCACCCAAACCACACTGCAGAAGAATTGGATGTAGCCTGTAAGGTTGTTAGTCAGCAAAGAAACCTGCAGGCAGCAGTAAACAGAGTATCTGCTACTAACAAGTTCAGGGCTGTGATCCCCCCCAAGAGGGATGTTGAGTCCCTGAATGCCTCACTTATGACATCCCTGCTGTAATGAGTGAGGATTGGCTCATGGAAAGACCTGCGCCCCCACCACCCCAAAGCACCTTGTCCCCTTGCTGGTAAGGACAAGGGCCTCTTCCCAACAACCCTGGCCAGTGGTTGTCGGGGTCTGTGGGTGGACTCACCAGAATCTGGAAGCCCCCTTTAACAAGGGGGCCCCCAGATCCCAAAATTCTCTCTCCTCCTCCCCCCCTTTCCTACCCTATGTGAAGGAGTATGGGGTACATTGTACCCCTTACCCATTCACAAAAAAAAAAAAAAAAATTCTCAAATATAAAACCAGTACACAGGTTTTTGACAAACGTATTAAAGCAGCTCCAACGTCTCTTCCCAATTTCTCCCGCAGCCTTCTCCCTCTGCCGGGTCCCCTTTCTACATTGCCTCCCGCTGTAATGCTAGGTCCGCCGCGTGCCATTACTTATATAGCCATGGGGCGTGGCCACCAGGTGAAGTCAGGAGACCCCCCCCCCCCCCAACCCCTTCACGTCACAGCCTGGAGCATGATTGGGTGGTGATGTCACAAGGGAGCGGGGCCTCTGGATGACGTCACAGGGTGGGCACATAAGTAATGTCACACAGCGTACCATCGAGGAAGGGAGGAGGGGGGGGGGGGAAACCAGGGGGAGAGGACCTCAGCAGAGGAGAGAGAAAATCAGAAGACACACTGGAGCAGCTTTAATACATTATAATTACTTAACGCATTACATCAAAAAACCTGTATACGGTTTGACTTTTTTTGGTGAATGGGTAGGGGTACAATGTAACCCACATTCATTCACATAGGGTGGAGTGCTGATATCTGGGGACACCCTTGTTAAAGGAGGCTTTCAGATTTCAAAAGGGCCCCCCCGCCCACAGACCCCGACAACCACCAGCCAGGGTTGTCCTTAACATGGGGACAAAGCGCAGCCCCCCCCCATTGCTGAGGGCATGAGACCGGGTATGGTTCAGGAGTGGCTCACTTGTCCCCATCCCCTTTCTTGACCTGCCAGGCTGTATGCTCAGATAAAGGTCTGGTATGAATTTTTTTTTTTTGGGGGGGGGGGGGAACTATACTGTTTTTTTTAAATTTGGCGTGGGGTTCCCCTTCAAGATCCTCAGAGCACAAGTCGCATGCCAAAGTCAGGTCAGTTAAGACGATGATATGACTTGAATGATATTCAATGGGCTGAAGTAGGACCAAAGTAGTGCAGGAACCTTTTTCAGTGTCAGGCCACTTAAGACAGCTCCCATTAGGGAAACCTTGATTTTTTTTTTTTTATACTTCATGCGCTCCCAATGTCAGAGCGTTTGTCGTACCATTTTGAACCCAGCCTTAGTATTAGAGGGGGCAGCTGGACACTGATTTTTAACTTCATGCAATAGCCTTTACAACCACTTTAAGCTAGACAACCAACATGTCCCTTATGGATCTCTGTACAGATTTCCTTTGAAGGGTTGGGTCCAGCTTTGATCCAGTTTAAAGTGGATGTAAAGCCTCTCCTATACCCAGTGAAATGAACAGCTTCAGATGGTACACAGATGAAATAAATCTCCCTACATACATATCTGCTGTCTTTCCCTTTCTATATTCTTTAGAATTCTTACCTTGTTAGAAATTGTCTCTTCCTGTTCAGTACTGAGAGTGGAATCTTGGCATACAGCCAAGACAGCTCATTGGAGGAAAGACACCCCCCTTCCACATTTTAGCCTGGCTTTATCATCAGGTGTTGGAGATAACAGAGCAGGAGAAAGACAAGACATAGTGCTTTGAGAAGGGATAAGAAAACACTAGCTATATGTGCCCCGCTCAAATTACAAGAATCGGGTTTACATCCACTTTAAGGCTTCAAGCACACAGGACTTTAAAAAAAAAACATCCAAAATCAGTAGCTTCTCAGTGATTCTCAGCTTTTACCAGCGTTAAATTACCGCCTTTTTTTGTGTTTTTTAAAGGGTCGACATTTTTGAGCGTTTACAGCTGAAAAACGTCTCTCAGAATCCTCTGGTCTTGGGAGGTTTTTTTACAGCTCAAGAACGTCACTGCTAAAATCAGTTAACAGCCTATGCGTGCATGAACACATAGGATAGCGTGGAGGGTTTATGGACTAGAAAAACATCTGCAGCTAAAAACAGCTGCAAGTCCTATATGCATGAGGCCTAAGGCTGCAGTGATTAAATGAATGCAAGTTGGAACATGTAAAAAGATATTCCTGAACACATTACCCTTTGTTCTGAGTTACTGTAACTGAGCCCCAATTCAAAGCATGCCTACCTAGGAGCTGTTTTTCCCAGTATGTCACTTTAACCACTTCCTTACTGGGCACTTAAACCCCCCTCCTGCCCAGACTTGCTAAAGTACAAATCCATTTAAAAAAAAAAAAAATATTCATCAGTTTTGGCCGATTTATATTCTACATATTTTTGGTAAAAAAAAAAAAAAAAAAAAAAAAAAAAAAAAAAAAAAA
>BLSH010008165.1:862391-872406 GCA_018402905.1 Glandirana rugosa
CCCCCCCCCCCCCCCCCCCCCCCCCCCCCCCCCCCCCCCCCCCCCCCCCCCCCCCCCTTGGCTGTAGAACCAATTTAACGAAGAAAGGGCATAGCCCAAACACTTTACTTTCTTTTTAAAGGTCACCAGCAATTCAAGCATTCCATCATCCCAGCACATAGAAGCATCTGTAAACATTTTATTAACTTTTATAGGAGTCTATACTGGTTTTCATTGAGGGTATTGAGAGCCTTTGCATAGTAATCCTACTAGTCCATACTTGCACACAAGCTGAATCCATAGGAGCTTTAGACTTAGCGGAGGTCAACCAGCCCCTTTGAAAATAAAAGTCAGCAGCTACAGTATGTGTAGCTGCTGACGTTTAAACATTAGGACACTTAACTGTCCTGGAGTCCAGCAATGTCAGCACTGCAGCTGAAGTTTCCAGCTGTCGGGTGCTGCTGCCACCCTTGCAGCCTTTCCGCTTCACAACCAGGTCCCTACTGCGCATGCACGAAGAGTGCTGCGCTCTCACTGGCCCAGAAGGGGAGGGAGGAGTACCGAGCTGCCAATGTACTTCAGAGACCTGTCTTCTGAAAGTGGGGACAGGGTACCTGTCAAACATCCACGCTCACCCTCAAAAGGTGCCAAAAAGTGGCACCGGAAGGGGGGGGCCACAAATGGCAACAGTAAAATTTACAATTGCAGTGGAGCTATGCAGTCTAGAAGTAGAGGTATAAGTAACAATACTTACCTTATTCTTTACTCACAGGCTTCCCCAAAGCTCTCAGACTTTATGGTAAAAGAACAGCGGTCCTATACTGCACATGAGGAAAAATCGTGGGCCTGCCATATCGTGCCCAATCCCACCAGGAAGTTTGCACTGCGCCAATCACAGGCTGTGAAACATTTCCCAATCGCTGCAGCTGCGCATCGGGAAATTTTTCACTGCCCGATTAGTGCGGCGCAGTGCAAACTTCCTGGCGGGCTCAGACACGTGCAGTTCTGAACACGCCCGAGCCCATCCTTATTGGGAGAAATAGGCAAAAATGGCTTATTCTACTTCTAGATGAAAAACATTTAACCCTTACAGTTTCATCTAGCAGAAGAGATTTCTGAAAGCATTTTGCACATATACCTGTACAAGTCCGCAAAATAAGGCGAGTGCATGACCACATTTTCCTCCAAAATCGATCTAAATGTAAAAGGTGACCGAGATATGCGTGTCCCCAAAATAGACTTGCATAAACTACCCTGGCGTACAATTTCGCTACAATCTTGTTGGACCTCTTGCTAGATCACTTAAAAAGAAAGCAATGGGAAAGTCTAATGCAAACACAGGTGGTAAAAAAAGCGATTGAATCCCCATCAGAAATATTTCCCCGGACTTCCTGTTGTGTCAGACTCCAATAACCAAGTAGTAAGTGAAAACCCCAAAACACAGAAAGCAAAGAGGCAACAATTTCTATGCCTTTCCCACTGCATCCAGTTTTGGAGGCGTTGGATTTTAAAGTCAACTAAAAGAGTTTCTAATCCATCTCACCATTTCATAAGGAACATCAGCTCTCCACTGCTGTCTGTAGCGCCAATTATCCTCTCTGGTTCCAAGCTTCTAGAAAAGCCTCTGGGTTTATCAACCTGAAATAAAATTACCTGATTAACAGACATAACAGATAATAGAAAACATTTCACAATGCTGCCTTTAGAACATTTTCAATACAAGCTGGACACAAGACTAGAAGCAACACCTTTAGCCATATTTAGCCTATAGTCTGCCCCTCTCCTTCTGCCATTTCACTCTACCACACTGCCCTTTCACTCTACCACACTGCCCTAATAAAGCTTTTGAGGTTCCAGGTCAGAATCCCCACGTGAGAGCACTTTGTCTTCATAAATCAGAAAGAATGGTTAAAAAAAAAAAAAAAAAAAAACACACCACACATGTCACAGGCACCACTGGCCCACGTATCTCATGTGGCTGTGCAGGAAAGTATGAGCTGTGAAAGACCAAGTAAACTGCTTACTTTTCCCTGAATGTGCAGTGGTGTCTGCTCACTAACCATTTGTAACTCAAGCAATGTTTAACCTTTAAAATACTTCTAGTTGATTATCTTCTAATCAAGAATAGGACTTTACTCCAGATTAGACATTTGCTTTATCAATAAGAACTATATTTCCAAAACAACCTAACAAAAAGCTGTTAAAATTGGTCTGTTGCAGTTCAACCCAAGCACTGAACTACAGGACAACAGCTGCCCTTAGGCTACATGTACATAGCACATTTTCAACCTGCCCTGGAGGACTCAACTTGACAGCTAGAAATGATGGTTAAAAACTGCCGTTTAGCCACATTTGCGTCTAGAAGCGTTTTTTTTTTTTTAATGAAAGACATCTTTAACCACTTCAAGACCGTCCGCCGTCATGACGTTCACCCGGCTCCATAACATGGCAGGGCGGAAGCAACGTCACTTGTGCCCAATAGTCTTAAAGGGCCCTTTTTTTTTTTTTTTTTTGCATTATAGTGCAAATATGAGATCTGAGGTCTTTTTGACCCCAGATCTTATATTTAAGAGTTCCTGGCATGCTTTTTCTATTACAAGGAATGTTTAAATTTCTTGTAATAGGACTAAAAGTGCTAAAACTTTAAAAATAAAAAAAAGGAAAATAAATTAAAAAGTGACCTGTCCCTGCGAGCTCACGCGCAGAAGCGAACACAAAAAATTGGCCTAACTTTACTGTTGTCTTATTTTTTTAACTCAAATAAAAAAAAACCCCGGAATGATTTCCCACGTTAGGAACAGAGCACTTTTTCCTATTCTGCATTGCTTTATCCGACAAATTGCGCGGTCGCGCGACATTCTACCCAAATGAAATTTGTGTCTTTTTCCCCACAAATAGAGCTTTATTTTGGTGCCATTTGAACACCTATGCGTAATTTCTGACCGCCGCTATAAACAAAAGGAAAAAAAAAAGGCGCGACAATTTTGCAAAAATCAGTTTCTTTTTTTTTCAAATACAAAATAAAAAAATAAAGTCGCAATCTGATTGGTTTGCCACAAAAGTTGCCGTGTTTACGGATGATGAGAACTCATTTCTGGGGTTATTTTATTTACTAGTAATAGCTGCGATCTGCGATTTTTAGCGGTACTGCGATATTGCAGCGGACATGTCGGACCATTTTGACACTTTATTGGGACCAATGGCATTTATACAGCGATCAGAAATTTTAATGTCCACTGATTACTGTATACATGTTATTGGTAGTGAAGGGGTTAACCTGCAGGGGGAGATCTAGGGGTTAACCGTGTTCCCTAGGCATGTTCTGAGGGGGCTGGGCTGTTAGTGATGGGGATCAGTAGATCTCATGTCCCCACTGACAGCGCGGGGAACCGTCATGTTTACATCGGCGGTTCCCCGTTCTTTTGCTCTGGCAGCAAATTGCGGCTCGCTGGCGGACATCGGGTCCGCCCAAGCCGTGGGCACACTCCTCCGGAGTGCAGAGGGCGCGCGCCCCCTAGCTGTCTCTCCGCAAATCGCCGTCTATTTACGCCGATTCATGGCACACGTCCACACTGCGCGCGGTGTGGAAGTTGAAAATATATATGTTTTATTTTGGGGTTCTAAGTAATTGTATAGCCAAAAAAATGGTTTTAACTCGTAAGCACCGACTCAAAAAAAAAAAAGCCTCGGTTTTAAAGTGGTAAAAACGTAACGCTACTAGACGCAAGTTACCATGTTTGGGCGCATTTTGTTTACAAGCTGTTACAGGCATTTGGCATTTCAAATGCCTTTGAAGATCCATCCCGAACACTTCTTTTTGCTTTCCAACGACTGCCTGGAAACTACTATAAAATGACCCTGTGTACATGTACTGTACTGACAAGATAACAGAGTTCAGGGGCAGCTTTAAAAAAAAAAAAAACCCAACTGCCCCTAAATGTCCGTTTAGCAGCAGCAGTGGCCTTAGACCCCTTTTACACTGAGGCAATTTTCAGGTGTTTTAGGGAATAGTGCCTGAAAACTGCCTCCCATGCCACCCGAGTGTGTGCAGAACGTTAGGAAAGTTCCTACAAGCAGCATCTTTGGGGCGGGTTGGAAGCGCTGTATACAGCCCTCCCAAAAACACCCCTGCCCATTGCAATGAATGGGCAGCGCTTCAGAAGCACTGCAACACGGGCGTTTTAACACCTTCTTTGGTGTTAAGAGTGCTGCTTAAACAGTGGTGCTTTACCACGAAAGCAGCCCCAGTGTGAAAGGGGTCTAATGGAATGTCTTGGGCCTAAGCAGCCAGCCTTTCATGTAATGACATGCAGATTAGGGCACCAAGGATCCACTATCAATTTTCAAGTTGTAGTGGATTTGAAGGTCAAAGGAAAACTGATCATAGAAAGATAATGTGCACAATGGGCATTAACATAAATTGGACATAACATTTGGCATTCTAAATGCTGCCATCTTATAAAAGCTGTTTTTGTACCACATTGCTTTCATATTGCCATCCCAGCTCCTTCCTTATAAATATCATACCGATTCTCGCTTTTTCTTTGCTTTGCTTTCTTCTGACTCGCTGTCTGAAATGGACTTCCTTTTTCCATCTGTCGTTTTTTCTTTGCCAGCCTTTTGTGAGTTGAGAAATGCTTCAATTAATTCTGGACAATCCAAGTTCTCTTCTGGTTCCCATGTGTTGTCTGCACTGAAATCATCAATACAAAAAATGCATGTCAGTACAATAAAAACATAGGTGAAACTAAGGGCACATTCACATCAGCCGCTGCATTGAGGCAAAGCAGCTGGTGTGCAGTGCTGAGATTAGCTCAATGAATATGCGTCGAGCTTGGTACATAACACTTTTTTTGTTTTTTTTTTTAAACAAACTGAGATGTCAGACTTCTCATAGTTCAATTGCCGGACGAACAGTGTGAGGCAACAAATTTCCTCACACTGCACTGAAAAGTGTACTGCATGCAGTAACTTTAGCACAACACAATGGTGTGAACTGGGCACATAGGAAACAAGGCATTTTGCCTTGTCCATGCGGTGAGACAGCACTCACACATGGAGTGTGATCGTACTTAAAACAAGCTTACAGATAGTCGGCTAGCTAATTGACATTAGCTTTAAGGACACTTAAAATGTAGGATGCTGTAATATACAGAGAAGCATAAAGCATTTCTACCCAAGGGGGAGTGCTCTACAGACATTCCCAGAACAGCTTATCCTGCTCACCCTAACCTAAAACAGCATGGCAGTGTGAATCCTATATTGCACTGATTGATGCCAATACCTTACACTTTTGCCAAATGACTCTCCTATTCATCTGGCAAAGGTGTATTCACAGTATTCTAGCACAGACATGGTATTTTTCTACACAACCTTTTCTGAACAGCTCAATTAGCCTGGAAGCAGCAAGTTGTCAACTCACTCAACCCCATCCTATGTACCATGCAGAGGGAGAAAACTTGGATTACTGTTCCCTCAAAAAAATAGCTTATGTTTTACAAAGCTACCAGCATTGTAAGAATATCCTGCTTTCCACAGAACTGACAATTTCAGTACTACAGGCATGACAAACACGACATTAAAAGCGGAGTGCCAACCTAAAGTGGAACTTCCACTGGTCAGACTTCTTCACCCCCCCCCCCCCAGGTGTTACATTTGGCACCTTTCGGGGGGAAAGGATACCCGTCTTTGCCCAGTGTTCTTTCACACATCTGGGAGCCCAGGGCAAACAGCCGAGCTCCCTAATCCTCATCCGCCGCCAATGAGATAGTGCTTCAGCTGTTCGCGCACGCGCAGTAGTAACCCAGGCGTTTAGCCGAACGGCTACACGTCCAGGCTCCCTTATTCTCAATGGTGACGGCAGTACTCGTCCACCGATCCGAAGATCAGTAGGTGGTGCCGACATCACTGGACTCCAGGACAGGCAAGTGTCCTAAAGTTAAAAAAGTAAACAGCTACGGTATGTGTAGCTGCTGACTTAAAGCGGAGTTCCACCCTAAAGTGGAACTTCCACTGGTTGGATTCCTCCCCCCCTCAGGTGTCACATTTGGCACCTTTCAGGGGGAGGGGGAAGAGGACACCTGTCTTTAGACAGGTGTCCTTTTCCACACATCCGGGAGCTCTGGCCGGCAGACGCAGCCGCTGACATCAGCAGCCCGGCTCTCTCCTCCCTGCTCGCTCTGCTTCTGGCCGCCCGGCCAGTAGCAGAGCATCACGTATGCGCGGTAAGGTGCCCGGCGTGAAGCTGTTCCCTTGGACTCCAGGACAGGTAAGTGTCCTATTAAAAGTCAGCAGCTACAGTATGTGTAGCTGCTGACTTATTTTTTTTTTTAAACTCGGACCTCCGCTTTAACTTTAAAAAAAACGGCAGGAGCCAGCGGACCTCCGCTTTAAGTTATTTTATTAAAATTATAAAACCGTGCTTTTAAAGCAGAACTAAAAAAACTCAAGATTTAATTTTCTCCGTTACATTCAAGCTATGCTGTCAATAACTGTCACAGTTGCCCGTGTTCTCAACCGCACTGTTTGCCATCAAATGGTTGGCGTCATAACTGATCACATGTTCAGCACCACAGCCACTGCAGATCAAACAGAGGCTAAAAATTAGAGCCTCCTTGCCTGTATAGGACAGGAGGGTTTAATTCAGCTTTTGGTATTGCATGCATTAAAGTGTACGTTACCATAAAAAAAATTTTTTTTGTACGTGTTATAAATCATAGCCTCCATTTTCATGTACTTCTTCAATCCAAAGTACCTAGTTGATCATGCCAGTAACCTCCCTTCCTTGTTCCAAACTGACCACACCATGCACAGAAGCTGATCTGTATCTGCATGGTCTGTTTTCATCCTTCAGGCTCATGCACATTGCAGGTCAAAGAAGTAGCTCCTACAGGCTTTTGAGACATTTTTTTTCTGCCTGGAAACTCCCCTCCATGATAGCCAGTGTCCATGCACACTCTGGCTTTTTCAGAAGTTACAGGCAGAAAAAAAACCACACCAAGCATGCATTTTAAAGAGGAGCTTGCATTCTAAAGAGGAAAGACACCCATGTGCCAAAAAAAAAAAAAAAAAAAAAGTCAAAAAGCACAAAAATTGCATAAAGAAGCTCAAAACCTCAAAAATGTATATGAAAAAAAAAATACCTGAGGGGAGGGTCTGAAAACACTGCTTATGCTCACAGGAACTCAATAGAAATATGTTCAAAAGAGCCCAAAAAGTAAAAGCTTCAAGCTGAAATAAAAGCTCAAATGCCTATAAAAGCAGCATTTTTTGAGCTGCACTGTGCAAAAGCCCAAGTGGTCTGTTAAAAAGGTACAGGACACTGTGCAGACACACAGAATGCCTGTATTGGGAGTTTGATCAGAGGTTGCAGTGGCTGAATAATGAGTCTGCCACAGGCACACACCCCCTCCCAATCAGAACATGCCACGTGAACACGTCCCCCTGTTCAAGCACAGCCTCCATCTGAACAGCCTATAAAATACAAGCACATTGTATTTTTGCAATGTTCGGTAATCCGCCCCCACCACAAGAAGCAATGCAAGGTCACATGACCGAACTTAACTTTGGGTAAAGAAAAAAAAAATGCAAGACAGATCAATTCTGTAATAACAGTGTTGGAAAGTGTATATAACATTGTATGTTCACAACTATGTTAACCAGATGAGGCTGATCTGAGTAAAAGCTTTTAGACCCCATTCACACCTGATGGTTTTGTAGCTTTGAAGCCACAAAACGCTGGAGGGGAAAATAAAAAAAATAATAAAAATCAATGATTCTCTGAGTGGAGATGTGAACCATCTCTATAAACACCTGAAATCAAAAGCCTGAAAAAACGCCTGAAGCTCAAAAAAGTTCTGGAAGTTATTTTTTCTTCTGCTTTTTACACCTAGGCAAAATCGTGGGACTTTCTGCTTGAAAACTACATGCTCAAGTGTGAATGCAGCCTTAGGGTGCAGACTGACATTTGATCTGTGGCAACTTAAAGCGGTTGTCTACCCATCGATTTGATAGTGTCAAAGAAGAGTTAATATTCCCAGCATGCCGGAAATGCTAGCTGTCTCGTTGATTGTGCTCTCAACCAAACAAGCAAACCATCCAATGGGTGGTGTCATAATGGATCACATGAGCAGCATCATGGCAGTTGCAGATTAAACAGAGGCTAAGATGTCAGCTTCCTTAGCTGAAAACGATAGGAGGAGAGTATACAGCCACTTTAATTACATAAAGTAAAATAGCTATAAAAAGGATAAGTTGATCAAATCCCTAAGGGCACATTCATACTGTGTTGACCCTTATTTCCGCACAGTGGATAAATGCAGATCACACAAAAAACATTTGGTTTCTATGAGCCCCATGCACACCACAATGCTTAAGTGATGCGCAGTGTGGGAAAAGGCAGCACGTCTGCGTTTTTCAGCGCTGGACACCATGTGGCAGTACGACTTCTGTGCTGTGACACTAATCCTTAACACCCTAAACAAAAATGTTATATAATGCAATTTCCCAATCCTTTAGATATGGTGGCTGCATTCGTTTTTTATTTTAAGATTCTCCCACACCTCATTTCATCTGGTCAGTAACACTTCCTTGTCTTAAGATGTCTGCATTGTGAATGAAAAAGTAAAGCAAACACTTTTAGACAGCAGCATTATCAGTCTGTAAAGAGGGTAGTATTAGACTATCAGATTTAGATGAACTTGATTAACTCTGCAGCGGAATGCCAGCTAACACTTTATAAACCATTAAAGCAACAGTTTTTTCTTCCTTTTGGGTAAAGTTTTAAATCCATGAAAAAAAAAAATGCTGATCATTGTAAGCGCCTCTGTCAGTGGTAAATGGTTTGTCTCAATCCTCTGCTACTTGGACAGCTTGGTATGCAAGGCTAAGTTTCCACTATTTCGACCCCAAAGTCACACGATTTAGAGTGAGACTTTGGAATGCGACAGTGCAGCTTTGATCCAACTTTACGCTCTAGAGATCAAAGTCACATTATAGTAGTGCAGGAAACTTTTCAATGTCACATAGATGCCAAATGGTGCCATTGAAATCAATGGGTTGTGACTTGTCCTGTGACTACGTGTCCAAAGTCGCCTGACAAGTCACTAGTAGAAGCAAAGAATTAAAGGAAGTTGAAAAATGTATCACCAGATGGAAAAAAAAAAAAAAAAAAAAAAAACACACGAAACAAAAGCAGCCACCAGGTGTATAGAATAGCAAGTGTCAAGTTATTAATTTTGTTTTTGGGAAAAAAAAAAATGCAGTGCATTATACCGACGATACACACTGCTTCCTCCCTGCCAGAGATGCTTTGTATCTCTAACAGTTGAAACTAAAATAGGAAAAACAATGTCACACTGCACTGATGTATGAACAGATATTACTGGCAGGAAAATAAATAATCAAGGGAAGGTGGTGTAAGCGTGTACTGGCATGTAAGATATTGACTGGGGGCATTTTTTTTTTTTACTGATCTATATGCAGTGAATGTTGACATGCCATACATCCACTTAGACAATTAGCTAAATTTAGATCTGTAATGAAAAAGCCGGAAGGCCTAAAAGATATAATTTAGGTGCCCCACGCACAGGAGGCCTAACAGGCCCCCCCCCCCCCACCTTAATTATAAATAAAAAATACAGACAATTTTATTTACACCCCTGAAGCATGCCAGCCTAAGAAGGGAATGCACAGACACCCCGGAGGGAAGCACCGACCTTTAATAAAAGCAAACATCACAAATGAAGAGGAAAATGGGAAATCTTACTCGGTGAATCCTTTCCACTTGAGATAATATTCGACCTTTCCGTTCACAACGCGTCTATCTAGAACCTTTTCCACTACAAACTCCTCAGGCTCGGCCTCCTCCACCTTCTTGCCTTTTCCATTCTGCTTCTTCCCCATTTTCTGCATAAAATACAAACACTCATCAAAAAGTTCACCTCCATACACATGCAATAGTTACAATAAAACAAAACATCTTGTAAGAAGAAATGTCAGATTACACACAATGAACAGAACATCCAGACAGATAGGA
>BLSH010008165.1:879383-890752 GCA_018402905.1 Glandirana rugosa
GTGTTCCTACCATAGTCGGAGAGTCCGGAGTAACACACTGTACCACCCACGACCAACACTCCACTCCCCAATTGAGGAGGCGTAACTTGCCCAATTCTAACCGCGGTCATTTTAGGGGCGGTCTTACGCCCCTCTCGGGTAACAAGATCGCGCAGTGTGCGGGGCGGGGGAGCGCGAGAGACTGCGACACTCACCGCCTAAGTCGGCTCACAGCCAGTCTTCCCTGCCGTCTCGCCGCCTGCAAAGGACCGACTTAGCCTCTCCATTAATGGCTCGCCACACCTCTCATGCCCCCCTCCTCTCCACCTGTTCACACAATGAGGCCTGAGAGGCTGATACCATCCTTGTGACCCTTGCCCCCCCCCCCTTCATCCTGTGCAAAGGAATTTGTAATAAAGAAAGAACGTGCACGTGATTGGAGCCAAGAGGTTCACATATTCACTCTGTTCACAATTCGCCTCACATTCACATCATCAAGCTCACATTCACAGCACAATTTACCTCACATTCACATTGCTCACATCACGATTCACCTCACATTCACATCACAATTCACCTCACATTCACAGCACAATTTACCTCACATTCACATTGTTCACATCACGATTCACCTCACATTCACATCACAATTCATCCCACATTCACTCTGTTCACAAGTCACTCCCTTCTGCCGGCCGCATGCTATGCAGGTTTGGAGATTGCCACCAAAGTAATCTTCTCACATTACCTAGACATACCATGACTCTGCAGTAAGGATGGGCTCAGGCGTGTTCACAAGTGCATGTGCCCAAGCCCACCGGGAAGTGATCCCTGCACTGCGCCAATCACAGGCAGGGAGACATTGCCCAATGTCTCCCTGCCTGTGATTGGCGCAGTGCAGGGATCACTTCCCGGTGGGCTTGGGCACATGCACCTGTGAACACGCCCGAGCCCATCCTTACTTTGCAGCTGTACAATGGCCCTCTGAGACTTTAGGGGCCACTTTATACCAAATGTGGGCTCCACAGGTGCTGACACCCCCAACCTGAGAACTTCTCACCATTCTTCAGGATGCTTTTAGGGCCCACAGTACTGAGAGGGTCAGGAGGACACAATGCTGGGGGGGTCAGGTGGGCACAGTATTGGGGGCAGTAGTCTACAGTACAGAACCACTTTCCTGATGCAGAGCGGCACAGGGAAGCTGCTGTGGCAGATCTGCCTGTTCTGGTGCGCTGATCCCCGTTGGGTTACAGTCCATCTAGTTCAACCAATAAAAATATATATATATATAACCATACAATCCCATATACAATCCTTCACCCACAGTTGATCCAGAGGAAGACAAAAAAAACCCAGCAAAGCATGGATCCAATTTGCTATAGCGGGGAAAAAATTCCTTCCTGATCCCCCTAGAGGCAATCGGATTGTCCCTGGATCAACTTTACCTAAAAATGTTAGTACCCAGTTACATTATTTACATTAAAGAAACAATCCAGGCCTTTTCTAACTACTTCGTATCTGCTCCATAGCCGATTGACGGCTACAGCGCGGATTTAAAATGCCGGGAGGCAGTCAATAGAGGTCCTCCCCTTTGGCTCGTGCCAGACGCGCTCTCACCGGCGATGCACGCCGGAGACCCGCGATCTTCTCACAGAGAGCCAGAACGGGGAACCGCTGATGTAAACACGGCGGTTCCCCGTTCCGTGAGGGGGGGGAATGCCAGATCTACTGATCCCTGTCACTGGGATCAGTTAGATCTGTCATGCCCCTGCCACCCCCCACCACAGTTAGAACACACCCAGGGACACAGTTAACCCCTTCACTGCCCCCTTAGTGTAACCCCTTCCCTGCCAATGACATTTATACAGTAATCAGTGTCTATTTTTAGATCTGATCGCTGTATAAATGGCATTGGTCCCAAACACGTGTCAAAAACATCCGATATGTCCGCCTCAATATCGTAGTCCTGATAAAAATCGCAGATCGCCGCCATTACCAGTAAAAAAAAAATAAATAAATAAATAAAAACGCCATAAACCAATGTTCATAGTTTGTATACGCTATAACTTTTGCGCAACCCAATCAATATACGCCCATTGCCATTTTTTTTACCAAAAATATGTAGAAGAATATATATCGGTCTAAACTGATGAATACATTTGTTTTTTTATTTTTGGATATTTATTATAACAAAAAGTAAAAAATATTGTTCTTTTTTCAAAATTGTCGCTCTTTGTTTGTTTATAGCAGAAAAAATAAAAACCGCAGAGGTGATCAAATACCACCAAAAGAAAGCTCTATTTGTGTGAAAAAACGGATGCCAATTTTGTTTGGGTACAACGTCGCACGACCGCGCAATTGTCATTCAAAGAGTGACATCACTGAAAACTGAAAATTGGTCCGGACAGGAGGGGGGGTTTAAGTGCCCAGTAAAGAAGTGGTTAAAGCAATCTACCATGCTGGCCAAAACCACCTCTGGAGGGAGTCTATTCCACATTTTCACAGCTCTAACTGTGAAGAAACCTTTCCGTATTTGTAGATGAAATCTTTTTTCCTCCAGACATAAAGAGTGCCCCCTTGTCCTCTGTGATGACCTTAAAGTGAATAACTCAACACCAAGTTCACTATATGGACCACTTATATATTTGTACATGTTGATCATACCCCCCTTAATAAATCCAGTTCCTCTAATCTTTCCTCATAGCTGAGCTCCTCCATGCCTCTTATTAGTATGGTTGCTCTTCTCTGCACTTTCTCCAGTTCCCCGATATCCTTTTTGAGAACTGGTGCCCAAAACTGAACTGCATATTCCAGATGAGCTCTTACTAATGATTTGTACAGCGGCAAAATAATGTCTCTCTCTCTGGAGTCCATACCTCTCTTAATACAAGAAACAATTTTGCTTGCTTTGGAAACCGCAGCTTGGCATTGCATGCCATTATTAAGCTTATGATCTACCAAAACCCCCAGATCCTTCTCCACTATGGATTCCCCCAGTTGTACTCCCCCTAGTATGTACGATGCATGCATATTCTTAGCCCCCAAATGCATTACTTTACATTTAACTACATTTGAGGAGGAGTTGAGGTTCCCAAGGGGGACTGTATCGGTGCCAAAGGACAAATAGCAAGACCATAAGTTTATATAAAATCACAAAATTTTTATTACTTTTGTATTAAAAAGCATTGGTGAATTGATCACATTAAGATCAAAATGGGTAAAAGCAGGGTAAGTACAATAGCAATAGGATGTGATTGGTGATGTCATATGGAGTGGAAAGAGTCTCCCAACATGTTTTGCCAAACCATTGGCTTCCTCAGGGGATTTCAAGATGACACCACTTGATGCTGGGCATATACAAAAAGAGAATAGCATACATTTCAATGAGTTACAGTGTAGTAGACAAAATAGATAGTTTGCAGTGCATATCGCCAAAAAGCCCGCAGTCTCCCCAGAACAGATAACCCTCCCTCCCCCCACCACCAAATATTCCACATTGCTCACCCCGTCAGGGACCCAACTGAGAGCAGCCAGCTGAAACTGAAACGCTCACCCAAACCTGGGGGACCCAGCACCTTGACCCTTCAGAAGACGCTCCAAGTCCAGGCTAAGAAGAATAAATGTAAACTGAATGAGAGCAGTACCCTAGCAAATGGCATGAAAATAACCCTAAAAAGGTGAAGGGGTGGGGGGGGGGGTTCTTTATTATTTGTTATTTAACTCCCATAGTGTCAAGGACACAAGGGGAACAATATATGTTGTATATCTAAGTGAAAGCCGTCATCACAGAACTAATGCCTGGGAGTGACCCCGCGGAAATTTCGGTTGAGCTATCATAATGTCATAATTGCAGAGATGGCACTTACTTGGACTCAGACAAGGAAGTTCAAGAGGAGGGGGAGAGCGTACAACAGCCAGACAGATGGCAAATGACCAAAGCCAGGGCTGTACATCAAAACTGTAAATAAAGTATGGGAAAAATAAAAATGGGAAAAGGACTAATGAGATAAATGTCCAAAAATAGAGGCCAAAGAGAAAGGTTGGCAATAGACAAAACACCCTTCTAAATAAGTAAATAGTATACATGTAATAATGATTTATATAGGTATAGATAGACCCAAATGGGATGACCTACTATATTGGACATAGATATTATAGATATTTTTTGAGAGAGAATGTTTAATATATGCCCATATAGGTAATGTGTTAACAAAATATCCGTATATACCAAATTTTAATATTAATACCAGAGAGTTTCTAAATAGGAATACAAATAATAGTGAAAAGGGAGAAGGATTCATTAGAGATCAATCCGTTATTATAGAATGCCGAGATCCTTATTGAAGATATGATATGAGTGCTGCTAGTAGTATAAGTAGCAAGTTTCAATATTATAAAAAATAATGTCCAAAACCAGGTACATTTAGCAGAAAAAGGTAATGGAAGAGTCAAGATGGACAAGTTACCTTGTATCCAGATAAGTTAGACATAGCATCTTCCCCAAGTTCTGACGGGGAAGTGAGCTGAGGAGAGCCGGCTTTATGGCGCCTTCCACTCGGCCGGCGTCTGGCGTCACCGGCCGAGTGCGGACGAGAGACCACCAGGGCGCATGCGCGGTCAGCCCGACTACGCACTGGAACTACGAGACCCCCAATGCTCGGCACCCATTGCTGGAGGGGGGCGGAGGCAGCACAGCACAGGACACGCTCAAAGGGCTGCCTAGCAACCAGACCCCTGACACCCAGGGGGAACAGGGAAGGGCACTGGAGCCAGAGCCATTGAGGGCAAGCAGGCCAGGGAAAGGGGCATGTTCGGAAACAAGCGCCGATGTAACGGCTCAAAAAGAGCTAGATGACAATCCCCAGTCTGAGCATGCACCATCACTAGGCCCTAGGGTAAGGCGGCACTGATAGGGGGATCAGTGCTCCTTCCGTCCGTACAGGGGCATATTGCACCTGGGAAGGACCCAGAGGGCATAGAGAGGGTCAGGATCAGGGGGAGGGAAAGACTCCCAGCCCTGATCCCAAACAGGACAGCAGTGATGATACTGGACTGATTCCAGGCCGCCACACAGTGGAAAGGAGGGCAAGGGGAGGGAGGAGGTCCGGGGGGACAGTTGGTAGCGGATCCAGTGGCAACAGGCACAAGCAAAAGCAAACACACTGAAAATATGCAACACATGTAATGAATCTGAAAGAACCATGATAAGGATATGGGATCAAAGGAAGTAGGCAAGTATTATCCAAAGGAAACAAGATACACAATACAGAACAAACAAGTTATTAATTATCTAAACAAAGGCATATCTACTAGAATACCGAAATTAACCTTCACCATGTCAAAAATTACAACAGATCTAGACATAGTCACATACAATGAATCAAATAATAAAGAAAATATGAATACAAAAATACAAATATATGATATAATACCACAAGGCAAGACATTCATGGGGAAGGCAGAAGGTGAGGGAGATGGGTATGGCTACACCCAGGGACAGAAAAGGGGTTGTCCTTATAGGGACATAGGATTTTAATTATACTACCAGAAGCTTGGCCCAAAGGCCATCTGAGAAAGAGGGCCATGGGGACAAGCTAAAGTAAGTCCATCAAAGAAATGGTTTGAAACTTAGCGTTTCATTGAAACCGGGAAAGTCAATTGCCTTTAGGATGTATATCCATCTCGCTTCAATCTGGAGCAAAGTTCGATCAATGTCTCCACCTCTAGGGTGGGGGGGTGTATGTTCCAGTGCCACAAACTTTGCCATAGTGGGGTCAAAATTGTGGTACCTTCCTATATGTTGGGCAACTGCAGTAGTCTTAAGTCGTTTCATAATTGATTTTATATGATCTTTAATCCTCTTATGAAAGGGAGGTTTTGTCTTACCGACATAAAACCCACAACAGGCACATTGTGCAAGATATATGACTCCAACAGTTTGGCATGCAATTCTATATTTTGGATGAAGTTTTTGGTCGTTGGGAAGTAAAAAGTGGCCACTGTTGATGAGATAAGGGCACATCTCACAGTGGCCACATGAAAAAGTACCTGGATTGGTAGACTTAAGTGGATCAGGAGAAAAATGACTATGAACCAATTTGTCCCTCAAAGAGGGGGCTTGTCTGTAGGTTATTTGTGGCTTCCTTGCAATATGCTTTCTTACTGAGGAATCGGCCAAAAGTAGGGACCAAAAGTTTTTTATAATGTTTTTAATTTGTCTATGCTGGCTGAAGTATTGCGTTATAAGACGAACTGTCTGTGGCAAATTTGTAGCTTTTTGTGAAAAAAATTAAGGAATTTCTATCCTTTTTGGTTACTCTGTGATAGGCTTTTTTTTAGACAAGAGTGGCTATAGCCACATTGCCGTAATCCGTCATAGAGATCCTTACCTGCTCGATCAAAATCCATGTTATTACTACAGTTACATACAGTTACGTTTTATTAGCAAATTGTCACGTACCTGGTGGTGGAGTCTGATTGTGCAGAGGGAAACCTCTCTTATGGCCCTGGTTCGGGATGGTGTAGTGAGGATCCTCCAGGAGCTCGTGCAGACAGAAGAGTGGTGATGCAGGCCGGGTCGGTAAATAGGCTGACTAGTGCAGTACAAGGGAGCAGGCAAGCGGATCGTCGGGTGCAGGCAGGGTTGTTAACAGGCAGGCGGATGAGGTACAAGAGGATTAGGCAGAGACGTGGTTGTAGACAGGCAAAAGGTCGGTACAGGCAGAGTTCAATCAGAGGTCAGGCAAGCCGGGTCACAGATACAGGAAGACTGGAAAAACAGGTCACTGGAACACACTAACACGCTGTAGAACGGACAGCACTTGCTTCCTGGTGCTGTCCGCTTAAATGGCCGCTATTGGCGCCATTAGCACGCACGCGCGGACGCGCACGGAGGGCCAAAAACGGCCAGGAAGTGCTATTTCCCTAACATCGCCCCCCCAAGGGGCAGCCTCCGGTGCCCAGCCGAGCTCTCTTAGTCGGATTCCTTCTCCAGAAGGTCCTGATCAGGGCTTCCGCATGTACATTCTCTTCAGGCTCCCAAGAACTCTCTTCAGGCCCATAGCCCCTCCATTTAACCAGGTATTGGATGGTGCCACCTCTCCTCCTGCAATCCAGAATGGACTCTACCTCAAATTCTTCCATTCCATCCACCAATACTGGTGCCGGTGTGCCTGTCTGCCAATCTGGAAAGGGGTCGGAGACCCTAGGCTTCAACAAGGACACGTGGAAGACTGGGTGGATGCGGAATGACTCAGGCAGTTCCAGTTCATAGGCCACTTCTTTGACCTTTCGTTTGATGGGAAAGGGTCCTATGAACTTAGGACCAAGCTTCTTGGATGGGCATGCCAAACTCAAGTTGAGGGTGGAAAGCCATACCTGATTACCTGGCTCCAAGTTTAGTTTGCCATGCCTTTTTTTGTCGTAAGTCTCTTTATTGGCCGCCTGTGTTCGTGCCATTGTCTCCTGCAGGAGTTTGTTATTGGAGGAGAAGAAATTCAATAAGTCTTTCACAGCTGGCACCGAGTTTTCTGGGCAGGCATTGGACAAGAAGGCGGGATGGTAGCCGTAATTAGCAAAGAAGGGTGACTGCTGGGTGGCCGAGTGAAGCGAATTGTTATACGCGAACTCCGCCAGCAGTAGGAGCGTAACCCAGTCATCCTGGAAGAACGACAAGAAGCAGTTTAGATACTGTTCAAGAGTCTGGTTGGTACGCTCTGTCTGGCCATTCGTCTGGGGATGATATGCTGAGGACAGGGACAGGCCGATCTTCAGGGATTTGCACAAAGATCTCCAGAACTTGGATGTGAATTGCACGCCTGTTAGGAAAAGAAACAATTTCTGGCCAAATCCTGGCATTTCCGCGGTGGTGCGCACATTTGTGCGCGGTCGCGCGCTCCCGTGCGCGCGCACGCGCCGGAAACGGCGCCAAATGGGCCTATTTAAACCTGGAGACTCCTGAGAACAAGTGCTGCTCGTTCTACAGCGTTCCCGACCTGTAAGCCTCGGCTCCTGATACCTGTTCCCGTGTTGTTCTGCCTCCTGTTGACCCGGCTTGTCCTGACCTGCTGTCTGCTACCTGCACCGACCCCGGCTACCCACGACCATCCGATTGTCTGCTCCCTTGTACCTCTGCTGCCCGCCCGTTAACGAACCTTGCTTGGACTCTGAATACTCTTTTGCCTGATCCTTTGTACCTTCCTGCCTGCCTGTTGCCGACCCAGCCTGAACGACCATCCTTCTACCTGCACGTCTCCTGGAGCATCGCTACATCATCGGTGACCCTCCAGCCCTCGTGCCATCCTGCACTCTTGGGCCTCTGTCTCCATTACCAGGGGTCCTTGAATCGGGTGCGCAAGAGCGGTTGTTCCCTGCACAAGACAGACTCCACCGTCAGGTACGTGACAGAAACGAGCAGCCATGACTGAGTCTGCGCAGGGAACCCGCTCCGCCATGGATGACCTATGTGCACATCTTGCCGGCCTGACCCAAGCCGTTAAGAACTTACAGGAAGGATACACCCGGTTGGAAGAACGGGTACAGGAACTTTCTGCCCCGACCACCGGTGCTCCTGCGGCCCGTACCATCGTGGCCCTGCCGTCGGAACCCAAGGTCCCGCTGCCAGACAAATTCTCCGGGGACCGACGCAAGTTCCGGGTCTTTCGGAGTGCGTGCGATCTCTACCTGGGCCTGCAGCAACGCACGTTCTCTCTGGAAAGCACGAAAGTCGGATTTATTATTTCTCTGCTTCAAGGTGAGCCCCAGGCATGGGCCCTCCGACTATGGGAGCAGAATGCCCCTGAAGTGGCTACCGCTGCAACCTTCTTCCAAGCCATGGCGCAGCTATACGAAGACCCCCACTTGGCTGCCACCGCAGAAGCTACTCTGCACAACCTCCAGCAGGGCCGCCGCCCAGTGGAGGACTATGCTGCCGAATTTCGGCGCTGGAGCTCGGACACGGCCTGGGGCAGCGCGGCTCTCCTGTTTCAGTTCCGGATGGGACTCTCGGAACCTTTAAAGGATGAGCTGGCGCGAGTGGGGATCCCTAAGACATTGGAGGAGCTGATCACCCTGACCATCTCCATCGACCGGCGTCTCAGGGAGCGCCGCGCCGAAAGGTCTACCGGGCAATCTCGCCCTACCTGGATGCTTCCCCGGGTTCCCAGCTACCTGACACCGCCTTCCTTTCACCCCGCATCCTCCTCCTCCTCTCCGCAGGATGTCGCAGAACCGATGCAGATTGGACTACTTCGGCCGTCTCTCAGTCCTGAGGAAAGACAGCGCCGGTTCCAGCTGAACCTTTGCCTTTACTGCGGAGAACCCGGCCACATGGTCAGGACCTGCCCCGCAAAGCGCGGTAAGTGCTTGACCACTGTCTCCAATGACCTGACCAGGGCTCTTGCTCATCTCACCCTTTCCCTGTCTTTACAGCTTCCCGGAGGGACTACTACGGTGTCAGCAATCCTTGACTCTGGGGCGTGTAGTTGTTTTATCGATCTGGATTTTGCTACACAACATCATGTTCCCCTGCAACCCAAGGCACACCCGCTGGTCATCCGCTTGGCCGACGGGTCGCCCATCAAATCTGGGACTGTCACGCATGAGACGGTCCCTCTTCTCTCCTGTACAAAGGGTGGTCACCAGGAACGTTTGCGGCTGGATGTCATCGCATCTCCTCTCTGCCCCATCATCCTGGGACTACCTTGGTTCCAGGCACACAACCCCAGCGTTGACTGGACCACCGGAGTCGTCCACTTCCAGTCACTTTACCGCCAGCACAACTGCCTGGGTCCCAGGGATGGAACTGTCCCTTCTCTTCTCAGCCTGGAATCCGATGCTGAACCCGACATCCGGACTCTCCTTCCGCAGGCTTACCATTCATTTTTGGATGTCTTTAGCAAGAAGGGGGCAGACAAGCTCCCGCCGCATAGGCCCTATGACTGTCCTATCAACCTGCTACCCGGGGCTGAAGTGCCTTTTGGGAGGATTTATCCTCTCTCTGAGCCTGAGCTAGCGGCTCTGAAGTCATACCTGGATGAGAACATTGATAAGGGGTTCATCAGACCATCCACGTCGCCGGCTGGCGCCGGTATCTTTTTTGTGGAGAAGAAAGATCACTCGCTCCGGCCGTGCGTAGACTACAGCGAGCTCAACCGGGTAACAATTAAAAACCGATACCCGCTACCCTTGGTTCCGGAACTTTTTCAGCGGTTGGGATCGGCAACCATCTTCACAAAACTCGACCTACGTGGGGCATACAACCTCATCCGCATTAGAGAGGGAGACGAGTGGAAGACCTCTTTTCGCACTCGTTTTGGGAATTACGAGTATTTAGTGATGCCCTTCGGCCTTTGTAATGCCCCAGCAACATTCCAGCATTTTGTCAATGATGTGTTCCGAGACTTCCTAGACCTCTTTGTAATCATATATCTGGACGACATCCTGGTCTTCTCTGCTTCTCTGGAGGAAAATCGCAGACACGTCACCAAGGTTCTGGGGCGACTGCGGCAGCATGGCTTGTACGCCAAGGTGGAGAAATGCTCCTTTGAACAGCCGAGCATGCATTTCCTGGGATTAATTATTTCCACGACAGGCATTCATATGGATCCCCAAAAAGTCTCCACTATCTTGGAATGGCCCGCACCCACAGACCGGAAGGGGGTGCAGAGGTTCGTGGGCTTCGCAAACTTTTATAGGAAGTTCATAAAGGGATTTTCTGCCATTGTGGAGCCTATCACTTGCTTGACCAAGCAGAATACCCGATTCCGGTGGTCCCCCGAGGCTCAGGACGCCTTCCAGAGGCTCAAATCTCTCTTCACTTCAGCCCCCATCCTAAAGCACCCGGATCCAGCTTTGCCATACGTCCTTGAGGTGGACGCATCAGAGACGGCAGTGGGAGCCATCCTGTCCCAGCGTCAGGGCATCAAAGCCCTGCTCCACCCGGTAGCCTTTTTCTCCAGAAAACTGACCGCACCAGAGCAGAATTATGACGTGGGAGACAGAGAGCTACTAGCCATTAAATCGGCTCTGGAGGAATGGCGGTATTTGCTTGAAGGAGCTTCTCATCCTGTCCTCATCTTCACGGACCATAAGAACCTGGAGTACCTCCGAACAGCGAAGAGGCTAAGACCCCGGCAAGCCCGCTGGGCGCTGTTCTTCTCCAGGTTCCACTTCCATTTGACATACCGCCCAGGGTCGAAGAATGGCAAGCCCGACGCCCTGTCCCAGATGTTCTCGGAGCCAGGAAGTACTGTTCCACCTGACACTATTCTGCCTGCACGGAATTTTCTCCTGTCCGATGAGGACTTTTTCTCCCAGCTCCGTCGGGTTTTGGCCGGTTCCACTGCTGACAAAGACCCCCGATTGACCGTCAGGAATGGACTCTGGTGGCT
>BLSH010008165.1:976777-987532 GCA_018402905.1 Glandirana rugosa
ACGTTATACCGTGACACAGTGAAATTGACTGTTAAAACGCCAGCACACTGCGACATGGGTTTGTTTTAACTGCAGGAAAAAAAGGGTGTTTAACTTGAAAGAAAACCACCATAAAAGAGTGGAGACACCAAAAATAAAAAACGTGATATTTGTTTCTCGCTGTACTTCCCTAACTACTTGGGGATTCGAAGTTGGTGGTGTTGTAAGGTCTTGTATCGGTTGGACTTCTAGGATTCCAGTTACGTATAAAGGAATCCAGGCCAACACTAGAAAACTTGTGGGAACAGTGAATCGAGTACACCCGAGTACCATGGGAGGAAAATGCCATGTTCCCGCACATCAACACATCTGCAAAGCGTTAGTTGCTGCCGAAAGTGTGTTGTGTTGCCTGAACCATAGTGGAAGAACAAAAGGAGGGTACCATGAGCCCACATGAGCTAAGTGACAAGGGTGTTCAAAAGATCACAACCGGACCTAAGGAAATATGCATTGACCTTAGGATCTTCAGGTTGGCTATGTTCTGGAATGTTGTGGTGGTTGAAGCTTAGGGGTTCATCAATCCCTTCATGTCGCTCTTTGTTTATAGTGCAAAAAATAAAAACCACAGAGGTGAGAAAATACCACCAAAAGAAAGTTCAATTTGTGGGAAAAAAAGGACGTCAATTTTGTTTGGGTACAGCGTCACACGACCGCAAAATTGTCAGTTAAAGTGACACAGTGCCATATTGCAAAAAGTGCTCTGGTCAGGAAGGGGGTAAATCCTTCCGGGGCTGAAGTGGTTAAAATTGTGCCTAGCAGAATTGATGCTGTTTTGAAGGCAAAAGGTGGTCACGCCAAATATTGATTTGATTTGGATTTCTCTTCTGTTTATTTTTATTAATTAACAAAATGGAAAATAAATGAACTATTAACACTTCTTTTTCTGAAAGCATCATTAATTACAGCATTTTTTCACACCTGCCTATGACTTTTGCATAGTACTGTGTATACAATGTACACACACTCATGCACACACTAAGACAAAAACTTGGCTCAAACACTAGTCATTTTATACTTACCAGAGGGCCTAAATCTGCCCCCCTAGACACTCTTTTGCCCCTTTATTCTTCCAATTTAGGGTATTGAAACTATTCCATTCTTGTTTCAGGGACAAGTAATGGTTATTTTATATTTCATGTTTACTAATAACACATACACAAAAATGAATATCCACTTGACCTCTGGAAGATTTTCCCCTTTCATGAGCAGAACATTTTTTGCTATTCTGCACTGTGCTACTTTAACTGGCAATTGCGCAGCCATGCAACACTGTACCCAAATTATTTTTTTTCCACACAAAAAGAGCTTTCTTTTGGTGATATTTGATCACCACTGGGTTTTTTATTTTTTGCTATATATATGAACAAAGATGGAACATTTAAAAAAAAACAATAGTTTTTATTTTCGGCTATAAAACATCCAAAAATGGGGACATAGGGAGCCATGTCACCTGCTGGTGTTGGTCCACTGTTTTATCAAGTGCAAAGTCAGCGCATCTCTACCAGGAAATTCTAGAGCACTTCATGCTTCCCTCTGCTGACCAGCTTTATGAAGATGCTGATTTCATATTCCAGCAGGACTTGGCACCTGCCCACGCTGCCAAAAGTACCATTACCTGGTTTAATGATCATGGTATCACTGTGCTTGATTGGCCAGCAATCTCGCCTGACCTTAACCCTATAGAGAATTTGTGGGGTGTTGGCAAGAGGAAGATCTGAGACCCAACAATGCAGATGAGCTGAAAGACACTATCAAAGAAACCTGGGCTTCCATAACACCTCAGCACCACCACAGGCTGATCGCCTCCATGCCACACCGCATTGATGCAGTAATTTGTGCAAAAGGAGCCCCGACCAAGCATTAAGTGCATACTATACTGTACATGGACATACTTTTCAGTAAGCCAACATTTTTGTATTAAAAATACTTTGTTTTATTGGTCTTATGCAATATTCTAATTTTTTGAGATACTGAATTTTGACTTTTTACTAGCTGTAAGCCATAATCATCAAAATTAAAAGAAAGAAATGCTTGAAATGTATCACTGTGTGTAACTCATCTATATAAAATATGAGTTTCACTTTTTGAATTGAATTACTGAAATAAATTAACTTTCCTGACAGACTCCATGGCAGCATACGTATGTGTTAACCCCGCCTCCACTTTTCCCCTATAGGACCCCACTCCCATAAATCTTTGCTCTGAGCCAGAGGCCATGTTCCTTTTTTGTCCTCCTCCTAAGGACCGGTTTGGTTATTTGACAACCTGAAGTTTTTCCTCTCCACGATCAAGGTGGCCAACGGCGACCACTGGGAAGACAGGTCGCGATACTCTGGTAAGCCTTAGCTATCAGCAGGGTATGGAGTGGACAAATGGAAGAGGCGCTGGAAGAGCTAGAAGCCTAGCCATTGGCAGGCAAGCGGCGCAATGGCCAGATAGCCCAGCTATTAGCGGGTGGCCCTATCTGCCCCAAGTACGGCATGATCAGCCTACCTGGTCTGGTTTGATCGTGGAAGCAGGACTGAATTGCAGATCTGTGTTCGTGCCGTGTGCGGTGATGTATACCTGTATATTATATATTCCATGGCAGCAGTTTATGGTTGTTTCTTTTCTTTTCTTTCGTGACTCTAGCGTCTTCCAGTCTATGGCAGCTGGAGCGCATTGGCGTTCCAAGCTGCTGCTTTCTCTTCCGGCCAGGCGTCCCGTCCGTTACTCCTGACCATGGAATCAACACATGCGCGCTGGGCGGCGGTGGCATCATTTCAGTGGACAAATTCAATCAGCGGTCAGTACTGTTGATATAGGGATTTCTTTGTGGGCAACTTGCAGCAGTTTTCTCTAAATGCTATGTGCAATCATCACAGGTATATGCTCTGCATTAACTTCCTGGTAGACTGCCTGTGTGATTCTGCTATAATTTGATCAGCTGGGCAGGTTGTCTGGTTGTGCAGTTTTACACTGTGGATGTTTTACTGCCCCCCCTTGTGGCCAGCCCTTGTGTAGCAAGCATGGGGGGGGGGGGGTAACCCTTTCCTTTTCTTGCTAACCTGGGTACTCTTTTTGAGTTTAACCATTTCCTTTCTATCCTATTTTGAGTCCTAGGTCGAAGTGACAAGACACGGCACAAGATGATAAAGACCTCATTAGGTAACAATACTCCTCTTCTAAATGTATTTGGCATAGGGCACTGTCATGGCCTAGCCTTCATAGTAGAAGCTATGAATCCCCCTTCACGCACCCACCGCTATGTCAGCTGCTTCAAGAAGGGAGCCTACTGGGATGCGGGACTCTGGTCTCAGAGGGCAAGTCTCTGTGTGAGCTATGCTAAAGCCCAGGTGGTTGGAGAAGGGGGATAGTGATTTCCAACAAATGGAATCTCTGATGAGGCACGTGGTGCAAAAATCCCTTAAAGAGTCGAATATAAGCCGCACGAAGGAGTAGGAGCTATGAATTCTCCTTCACGCACCCACCGCTATGTCAGCCACCCCAAAGAGGGAGTCTGCTGGGGATGCGGGACTAGGGTCCCAGAGGGCAAGTCTCTGTATGAGCTATGCTAAGTCCAGGAAGTTGGAAAGGGGGATGGTGACCTCCAGAAAATAGAATCTCTGGTGAGGCACGTGGTGCAAGAATCCCTTAAAGAATAGAATGTAAGCCACATTAAAACAGTCATTCAACAGCCTGTTCTCCCACTAGGATGACCAGGAAGAACAGGAACTGTCCCATCAAAGCCACTTGTCTATGAAGACTTTCGACAGTAGGGCAGAGGGAGATGAGCGTCTTTACCCTGGTAACACCTTTTGGTTAAGGCATTGAGGGGTGCATTTACATGAATAGAACCTATAGAGTCTCCTGCAAAGCAAGAGGAAGTTCTGTAAGCAGCTTGGGCTCCGTTTTCCTCCAGTGCGATTTGTCATGCATTCCAATCTATGCGACTTAAAGTTGCAGCTTCTCTGGAAAGGTTCTTCCACTACTTTTGTGCAACTTTTGATGCAGCTCTGATCAAGAGACTGTAAAGTTGGATCGGGGGCTGCACTTAGTTGCATCAAAGTCGCACTCCAGAGTCGCACTCTGAATCATGCGACTTTGTGGTCGCAATAGTTGAGATGTAGCCTCCGAGAGAGTGTTCTATTCTCCCCATTACTAACGGAACTAGGGGACATAATTTTGGATGAGAAAGGTCGCAAGATATACCTTCCTTCTGAGCAAACATGTCGCTTTTCCTTAGAAGATGCAGTGAATGGCCCAAAAGTTGGCCTGGGCAATGTTGAAAAAAGATGAAAATGTGCATGGAGAATGTGGACCCAATATTCGCTATACTTCAGGACCCGGAGCTGGTGTCGGTTTCCATGGTGAGGCTTCAATTGACATCATCCGCATAGTGGCGCGGGTTATGCTCTCATCAGTTACGGCAAGTGAGTGCTATGGCTAGGACCTGGACCTGCTGATCCCCCTCTATCAGGTGTAATATTGCATTCCCTTTGAGGGAGCTTCATCTTTTGCAAGCTGATTAGCACCGCAACCCGGGCCACAGTTGTCAAGTTAGGGACCTGCCTCAGGACCGGCGCCAGATAGGCCAGAAGACGACAGTCTAGAAAACAAAGTTTGGAGCGTGCGAGGGTCGCACGTTTTTACAGACCAGGTCTGGATTTTAAGAAGAGCTGGTGTGGAAACCAGATTTCCCCTCAGAAGCATGCTAGAAGCTTGAACTCGGGTATCAAGAAGCTACTGATTTTGGGCCTCAGACTATTGGGATGTCAAAATAGTCTCTTGGGGACATGCATGGTCCATCAGAAGTCCGCCTCATCTCGGATTCATAATATTGGATTTTACCTCACTCCGAGATAAAGAAAACATATACTCATGCTTTACATAAGTCACCGGTGTCGCAAAGTGCTGCCGTGCCTGTCTCCAAATGCGAGAGATTTCAGGGCAGGTACTCGCCCCTCTTTATGTTCATGAAGGGAATCAGCTTGCGGAGGCCGGCTTTGGACCTTGCATACCTGAGACAATTTTCAGCAAGCAGAAGTTCAAGGTAGAAACATTGTCCCTGATTCATAGGGGGTCCAGCCAGGTGACTGGCTTGTTTCCAATATACCTAAGATGCTTACTTTCATGTGCCCACTGTAGAAGACTTCTGCAAGTTCCTTCGGTTCACTGTAGCTCAAGACCATCTCCAGCCATTCAGGCTTTCAACATCACCCTGTGTATTTTCAGGGTCTTATTGGTTGTTATGGTCTTTATCAAAACGAGGAGCATATGCCTGCATAGTAACGTGTATGTCCTTCTCCTAGTGTCCCAAAACAAAGGGCAGCCGCTGGAGCCCAGAGCTCAGGTCTTTTCGATGCTCCTCAAATTTGTATGGCAGCTGAATCTGGAAAGAGTCACCTGGACCCCACTCGGTCTATTGTATGCCTCGGGGCTCAGTGCAATATAATCAAGAGGACTATTGCCTTGACTCTGGATCCCAAGGTGCTGGAACAGAATACTCCTGGCCCTGTCCTCTTCCCACCTGTGTGCCTTTCAGTGTCTAAAATGATTGTCACTGTAGTGTCTACGGTTTTGAGTGTCAAGTGGAAGCTGGGGAAGATGGCCCTTCCGGAAGGGGTTTCCCCAGCAGTGGGAGCCAGGAAGCAGAATTCAGGTCATCTATATATATAATTGAGGTTAATCATGAGACCAAGTCCCCTGGAGGTTGCAATGGGGGAACTGGCTCATTTGCCATTCTATTGCCCCATTTCCTGGTTCACAATCACGTCCAATGCTAGCAATACGGAATGGGGGGCTTTCTGCCTGTCGGAGATAGCTCAAGGCAGATGGGGCTGTCAATTTCACAGGATTGTGTTAAACATTCTGAAACTACGGGCAGCCTTCTGCACCCTACAGGCCTTTCACCATATAAGGAAGGTTAGTCAACACTACGGTGGTCTCCTATGTTAAAAAACAGAGGGACTCACAGCCTGTTCTCTACTACGGGAAGCGGAGCCAATTATGTCTTGGGCTCAGAAGATTCGAGCCTACAGCTGAGTGGCTTATGTCCCCAGAGTCCAAAATATTCTAGCAGACTTTCTTTCCAGAGTCCAATTGGACAACAATGAATGATCTCTACATGTGGAGGTTTTCAGGCACAAATGCCTTGATCATTGGAAATGCAGTAGGACTGGTGCATTTCTTCTAGTCCTGGTCAACCTTGGGTTTCTATGAAGACTCCGGGCAGAGGTTGTGAAGGTAGTGGCAGGGATGCCTTATTGGCCAATTAGGCCATGGTTCCCCTTGCTAGCACAGTTTAGCTTCCGGAACCCAGTGCACCTTCTCCTCAGGTCAGACCTTCTGTCACTGGGTGCAATTCTACTTCCCTGTCCAGCACGGTTGTGTCTGACGGCCTGGTTCTTGAGATTGGAAGTCTTCGGCTTCTCCTCCAGAGTCATCTCCACTCTCTTGAATGCAAGAAGAATGAACGCAAACAAAGTTTTCGGAAGAATCTGGTCAAAGTTTGCTCAAATACATGTCTGCTGCTGACAGATAATGTAGTGGTCTAGAAGTTCTAAATATTCTAGGCTTCTTCCAGTTGGATTTAGATCTGGCTCTATTGGTTAGCTCCCTCGGAACTCATGTGTCAGCTTTATAGGCCTTCACAGGTGTATCCAGGTCTTGGCATCTTTTACTGTCCATCAGTTCTTCAAGGGAGCAGCTAGGCTCAGACCTCAAAGTAAGCAGAGGTTTTCCAAATGGAGTCTCCCTCTTGTTCTTAACTCCTTCTCGGGAATAGGAGCAGAGTGTTTTAGGGCTGTCTGCGTTAAAGGCCTCTCTGTCAAGTTCACCTTTTTCCTGGCTATCACGTTGGCATAAAAAGCCCCAGAGATTGGTTCATTGGTAGCAGAGAACTTTTCTTAATGTTCTTTCCAGTTTGAGTGGTGCTGTTATCTATGCTTGACTCAATTCCTAAGGGTGCATGAGTCTTTCATATCTACAAAGCTACAACTTCCTCCACGCTTCAGAACGCCTGTTCATTCTATTGCCAGAAAGGACAGAGGAACGTGCTTCATCTAGGATGATTGTGGCACGGATTGCCTAGGCCATCCAACAGGCTCAGAGAGCCATGGGCTTGGCTCCTTTGGAGGTAGTGTCTGCTCATTCAACCTGATTACATCTTGGCCAGCTTCGCAGCATGTGGTTCCCAAGGTAGTCTGTAGGGCGACCATGTGGTCCTCAATCAATACGTTTATGGCTCATTATTGTGTAAGAGTCTGCTTCCTTATCCTCTGTTTATTTTGGCTTGCAGCAGGTGCTGTCTGTTGATGATACAAATTAAAGCCTTTGGGATAGCATTGCATCCCCACTGGGTGTATGGCGAGTTAATACCCATATGTATGCTGCCATGGAGTCTGTCAGGAAAACTGAAAATTTACTATCAAATACTTACTGATGGACTCCATGGCAGCAGGAGTCCCCCCCCCCCCCAATGTCTTGAGGAGGCTAGTTACGGAACGTGGCCTCTGGCTCAGAGCAAAGATCTATGGGAGTGGGGTCCTATAGGGGAGGAGTGGAGGTGGGGTTAACCCATACGTATGCTACCATGGAGTCCATCAGGAAAGGAAAATTGCGGTAAGTATATGATAGTAAATTTTCCATTTTTTGATGATATCCTAATTTTAAAAATGCACCTGTATTTTTCTTTTTAAATA
This sequence comes from Glandirana rugosa, assembly GCA_018402905.1. Lineage (NCBI taxonomy): Eukaryota > Metazoa > Chordata > Amphibia > Anura > Ranidae > Glandirana > Glandirana rugosa. The sequence goes on from BLSH010008165.1 coordinate 984,499, forward strand.
AACGATTAGCACACTAGCGCTGGTTTCTTTATCTCTCTCCTTTGCATTTGTTGCACATTCCTTTGATTTGTCATGCTTTTTTATGTTCATGCTTAATGCTCCCTTGATAATTTTTCACCAGCTCTCTCACTGCCCTTACATGATCCCTTGGGGACTGAACATTAGCAGGAGCAGAGTCGGCTGTTCACACAGCATACAGGTATTCGTCTTGGCTACAGATTCAACGGTGTGGTGTTTTTCTGCAGCAGCTCCAGTCCAACAACCTGAAGCTCGTCATTTCAACACATTCTCCACTCTGTTACATGCTGATCTTGCCCCTCTTAAAAGAGAAGTATCGGTCCAATGCTACATCTGTTCCCCATCGGCTCTAACACTGAGAACCAAGAGGTCTAACACCACACATCACTCGGTTCTCACAGCTCCCCTAGCAGAGAGCTGCTGACTGTTAGCAGCTCTCTGTTCCCTCCTCGTTAAGTGGAGCACTGGTCTGTGGAGGGGGCGGAAGCGGCCGGCTCAGGCTCTCAGCGGCTAACTGAGCGGTCCAGGCGCATGGCCAGATCCCAGCCCCAGTGTTGCGATCTTTCCCGAGCCTGGATCCACAGGAGAAGTACAGACAAACAAGATTCGGCTATACTTCTCCTTTAACTTGTGAGTGCATATTACTGGTTTTATTTTGGCTACACTGGTAAAGCTTACTGCGCCATGAGGCTGGCCCACGCCCTTCTCTCTCTTTTGTCTTTGTAGGTGCTGGTTCCTCAAGCCATTATAGAAGGCGGCTGCATGACTATTCATTTTTGTTAGATATTTGTGTATAGCAATGAGCACAGCCTCTGGGAAATCAGTTTTTTAATGGTACATACATTGTATCAATTTTTCCGGTACATACACTGTGACAATTGATTACATGCATATTACTGAGGTTGATACCTTGTGTGTTTACCAATGCACCCTATATGTTTGTTACACTCTGGTAACCGTGTGGGCTGATTTTGGGGTTCCTATGCCCCTGGTGGTCATTAAGGTTTTTTCTTAGAATCTGTATTTGTTCCACCCCCCCCCCCCCAGCTCACTGGGATATTGAGTGCACCATGGGCTATTTCTCTTTTATGATTTTGGGGCTCATGCATACCAGGGGTATTCCTGTTATAAGATACAGTGCCTTGAAAAAGTATTTATACCCATTCAAATTTTCCACATTTTGTCATGTTATAACTAAAAACGTAAATGTATTTTATTGGGATTTTATGTGATAGATCAACACAAAGTGGCACATAATTGTGAAGTGGAAGGAAAATGATAAATGGTTTTAAATTTTTTTTTCCATATACATATCTGAAAAGTGTGGTGTGCATTTGTATTCAGCCCCCCTGAGTCAATACTTTGTACAAACACCTTTTGCTGAAATTACAGCTGCAAGTCTTTTTTGGTATGTCTCTACCAGCTTTGCACATCTAGAGAGTGATATTTTTTGCCCATTCTTCTTTGCAAAATAGCTCAAGCTCTGTCAGATTGGATGGAAAGCATCTGTGAACAGCAATTTTCAAGTCTTGCTACTGATTCTCAATTGGATTTAGGTCTGGACTTTGACTGGGCCATTCTAACACATGAATATGCTGTGATCTAAACCATTCCATTGTAGCTCTGGCTGTATATTTAGGGTCGTTGTCCTGCTGGAAGGTGATCCTCTGCCCCAGTCTCAAGTCTTTTGCAGATTCTGTTTTTCTTCTAAAATTGCCCTGTATTTGGCTCCATCTGTCTTCCCATCAACTCCGACCAGCTTCCCTGTCCCTGCTGAAGAAAAGAATTCCCACAACATGATGCTGCCACCGGTGGAGATGGTTTCACGGTGGAGATGGTGTGTTCAGGGTGATGTGCAACAGAGGCGGCCCTTTAATTAGGCAAATTAGGCGGTCGCCTTAGGCCTCGCACTCCCGAGGGCCTCACGGCCGCCTAATTTGTCTTATTAGAGATCCGCTTCTGCTAGCAGCACAGTGACAAATCCCCCTGCTTAGCGCCGAGTCCGTGCTGATTCATACCAGGGAAGTGGCTGCGAGTGGGAGAGTACCGTGTGATCGGAGCTCACTGAGAGCTCCGATCACAACCAGAGACCGAGAGACGCTCAGCTGAGCTCATCAGAGCACTGCTGACCCCTCCCCCTGCAGCCCGCACTCCAGACAGCTGCTTCCTCCTCTCCTCCTGTGTCAGCCCCGCCCACTCTCCCCGACAGGCAGTGCTCTGTAAGCAGAGGCGGCTCTAGACTTTGTGAGGCCTTAGGCAAAACATAGATATGAGGCCCCACTCACACCCATAATGGGAAAAATAATTAAAGTGATAAAAATTAACTGTATTAGGAGGGTACAGTATAGGGGGAGGGTAAGTGGACAGTACAGGGGGCAGGAGGGCACAGAACAGGGGAAGGGTAAAGTGGACAGTACAGGGGGCAGAAGGGTACAGTACAGGGGGCAGCAGGAGGGCACAGCACAAGGAGAGGGTAAGTGGGCACAGTACAAGGGGCAGGAAGATACAGTAAAGGGGATAGGTAAGTGGACACCGTACAAGGGGCAGGAGGGTACAGTAAAGTGGCAGTATTGAATAATATAGATATGGTTTCAGGGAAGCTGCCCTCACAGGCATTGCTGTCATGGGCTAAATCTATACTGCAATGAGAACTCCCCCTCTACCTTCCCCTCCAGAACTTTACAGGGGTTATGGAAGGACCCTGAGGTGGAGCAACTTATTGCTGCTTTTGTGGGCAGGATACTGTGCCAATCACGTGGGATGAATAGGAAATGAAGGTCAGCAGGGATTGGCGCAGAACATATCCTGCCCACACAAGCAGCACAATAGTAAGATGCTCCACTCAGGGCTTCTTTCTTGGCCCCTGAAAAAAATGGAGTGATTAGAGTGGGGGGGCATGAAAAAGGGGGGAGTGGGTAGGAGATGGGGAATAGGTAGAGGAGAACTGGAGGGGGAGAGAGGGGGAGAGAGAGAGAGGGGGAGAGGGAGAGAGAGGGAGAGAGAGAAGAGAGAGGGG
>BLSH010008165.1:990346-1007540 GCA_018402905.1 Glandirana rugosa
CATGTCCCCCGTCTTCCCATGTCGTGCTCCTCTCCCATTCACCCGTGTCATGTTCCCCGTCCTCCTATGTCATTTCCCCTATCCATTCACCTGTGGCATGTCCCCCGTCCTCCCATGTCATTTCACCGTCATAACTTATTATATCTATACCAAAGTCCCTTCGACGGGAGTGTCTAGGGAGGATAAGACCGTAACGACAGTACCCGATTTAGATATGACGTTACTCTTGAGGGGGAGATGGAAGGGGAGGTCTCAAAAAACGAGAGAATGTCTTGAAACGTCCCCAATACCTTCCTGGGACTCCACCTCGAAGAATAACGACGACGACGAAAACACCCGTCCTCTGCCACTTTACTGTACCCTCCTGCCCCCTGTACGGTGTCCACTTACCTATCCCCTTTACTGTATCCTCCTGCCCCTTGTACTGTGCCCACTTACCCTCTCCTCGTGCTGTACCCTTCTGCCCCCTGTACTGTCCACTTTACCCTCCCCCTGTTCTGTGCCCTCCTGCCCCCTGTACTGTCCACTTACCCTCCCCCTATACTGTACCCTCCTAATACAGTTAATTTTTATCACTTTAATTATTTTTCCCATTATGGGTGTGAGTGGGGCCTCATATCTAAGTTTTGCCTAAGGCCTCACAAAGTCTAGATCCGCCTCTGATGTGCAATGTTAGTTTCCACCACACAGCATTTTGCATTTAGGTCAAAAGGTTCAATTGTGGCCTCATCTGACCAGAACACCTTCTACCACATGTGTCCCCCACGTGGCTTCTTGCAAATAGGACTTCATAAGGATTTCTTTCAACAATGGCTTTCTTCTTGCCGCTCTTTCATAAAGGCCAGATTTGTGGAGTTCTCGACTAATAGTTGTCCTGTGGACAGATATCCCACCTGAGCTGTGGATCTCTGCAGCTCCTCCAAAGTTACCATGGGCCTCTTCTGCTTATCTGATTAATGCTCTCCTTGCCCGGCCTGTCAGCTTAGGTGTACGGCCATGTCTTGGTGGGTTTGCAGTTGTATTATACTCTTTCCATTTTCAGATGATGGATTGAACAATGCTCCGTGAGATGTTCAATGCTTGGGATCTTTTTTTATAACCTAATCCTGCTTTAAACTTCTCCTCAATTTTATCCCTGACCTGTCTGGTGTGTTCCTTGGCCTTCATGATGTTGTTTGTTCACTAAGGTTCTCTAACAAACCTCTGAGGGCTTCACAGAACAGCTGTTTCCTGACAGACTCCATGGCAGTAGACGTGTGGGTGGCTCCACCTCTGCAACTACCCTATAGGACCCCTCTCCCATAAATCTTTGCTTCATACTGATTACCATGTTCCTTTTTTTACTCCTCCGTTTGGACCAAGTGGATGGTTCGTCTACCTCAGTGGTTCTCAACTGCTGTCCTCGGGACCCACTAACAGGCCACTTTTGCAGGATAACTGAAATAATTCACAGATGATATCATTTGCTGCTCAGTGATTGCAGTATTCTAGTCTGCATCTCCCCAAGGTAATACTGAAAATCTGGCCTGTTGGTGGGTCCTGAGGACAGGAGTTAAGAACCACTGGTCTACCTGAAGATTCTCCTTACCGCTTATTGCTGCCATCGCCAGGAGATACATCCCTCCGATAAGCGCTAGCTGAGAGCAGGGTATGGAGTGTGCAGAGTAGTGCTGAAGAGCAAGGGACATGTGCGCCCGCCAAAAAGCCGAGCTAAGAGCGGGTGGCCCTAATCTGCCATAGGACAGAAGAAGTTCCCTGGTGGAAATAGCCGCAGCGGAGTGGTGAGATCAATTTCAATAGAATGGCAGCAAGTGTGTGTTATCTGTCTGTTATTTTTGCATTTGTTTTTTCCCCCTCCGTAAACAGGGCTTTCTTTGCCGACAGCTATGGCGGCTGGACAGGTGGTCCAGCCACCGCTTCCATCTTCCGGGTCCTGTTGGCCATTCTACGCATACACGCATGTGCGGCCGCAGGACGAGAACGAGGCCTGGCTCACACACGGGCTCCCGGCGGCGCCGACTGATGACGTTGCTCCGCCACTGTAATTGGGTGGGAAGTCCGCACAGCCTCGGGAATGCTTGTGGACATTGCGGTAACTTCCCTGGGCTTGTGCACAGACTCCTTGGGTAAGGCGGACGACGGGAGAGAGGGGTGGGGGAGGCTATATGTGGACTGAGTGCCGGCGGTGGTCTGTACAGGACCAGAGCTTACCCTTCGTCTCTTGCAGGTATCAGCGCAGATGCAGCCCTCTCTACCCCCCTCGTATGACAGGTACCACATAAGGTCCCTGGGATCTGGGGGTAGGCTGGGGGGGGGCATTTTGCGTAGAAGGAAGGTGGGCTGCGGCAGCTTCTGACAGGTCATCTCCTTTTCTCTTCTTTCATCCTAGCCATTCTAGGTCTGACTCACACTGAAGCACTCGGAAAAGTAGTGGCTCATCTAAATCTTACCATCATCATCTTCAATCATCTTCTAGAAACCCGGAAGGCATGAGTCCCGCTCAGGGTCAGGGCACCGCAGAAGAGATACACACCCCCCCCCCCCCTTCTCGCTCCCGAGAGAAACTGTGCCGGGGGGTGTAGGGGGCTGGTGTCGGCAGACAGGACCTTATGTGACCACTGCTATGAGAAGGTGGTGCAGGAAAGGAAGAACCCTGATCAGCACCTGGAGGCTTTGATTAAATGGGTTGTTAGAGATTTCCTGCAGGAGAGGGAAACCCTTCAGCCTCGCATGCTCCCTGCAAATTCTCCAAGATCTTCAGCGGTTGAGAGCCTGTGGGAAGATCCTTGGGATTCCTCCCAGCCTAAATGGCAATCACCAACCAGATCGGACAGCGAATCAGAGATGGAGTCTCCTGAAGTGGGGTTCAAATACGCCTTAGTTCCTTCCCTGGCGAAGGCAGTGAAGGAGGCGCTAGACTTGGAAGATCCGGCTGTGTCACCTCCAAAGCAGAAGAAACTGTTCAAACAGCTCAGTAGAGAGCGTTTTCACTTCCCCTTTTCTGTCTCGAAAGAATGGAGCAAGATAGAGAGAAGAAGCTCATTGGCCTCCAAAGTTCAGAAATTGTACCCTTTCAAGGAAGATGAGGGGAAACACCTAGAGGCAGCACTTCTAGTGGATGCGGCCCCAATGAGGTTGGTGAGGTATGTGTCCCTCCCCTTCGAAGATATGGTCTCCTTCAGGGATCCCCTGGAGAGGCGGATTGACACGGACCTCAGACGGAACTATCTGACAGCAGGCATGGCCTGCAAGCCGGCCTTGGCTCTAGCAACAGTTTCCAAAGCCAGTTCCAGGGTTGAAGAAACCCTGGCAGGGTTAACCATGGAAGCAGCTAGAAGCTCACCTATCCAAGAGCTGAGAATGGCATCTGCCTTCCTCAGGGAGGCATCCCTTGACATCATCCGCCTCGTGGCTCGAGTGATGTTGGCATCAGTCACGGCTCACAAGCTTAATGAGGCTATAACCCAGCCCACAGGGGGGGGGATGGGATCGGGGTTCCTTTCCCAGAACTGGCACCAGTCAAGTCAGAGACATCCCTTGGCGAAGAAATAGAGCTTCAATCGGGCCAAGGAGGCGTGCAGCTATAAGCCAGGCCGTGAGTTTGGCAGACCATGGAGAGCCAGACGGGCAATGAACCAGAAAGCCTCAAAAGGCAGTTCCACGGGTGGGCAGGGACCGCCAAAGTCCTTTTGAGATTGGGCCCGCTCAGGCATGCCCGGTGGGTGCTCGTTTGCGCCACTTTGGGCATGTCTGGATGGCCTCAGTTCAGGACTTTTGGACGGTCAAGACAGTGTCCACCAGCCATGCTTGGGTGTTCAACAAAAGTCACAAGCTAAGGTCTGTGCCCACGACCATTAATTCATCAAAAGAAAAGAGGGAGATCCTGTTAACTTATGTAAAATCTCTGCTAGAACCAGAAACAGTCAAACCCGCCCAAGTCAACTGGAGAAGCCAGGGGATGTATTCCCCCTTGTTCTTAGGACAGAAGAAGAATGGCTCATGGAGGCCTGTGATCGACCTGACCCATCTCAATCGCTTCATACAAAAGGAAAAATTCAAGATGCAGTCCCTACACTCTATCCAGCAAGCTGTATAGCCAGGGGACTGGTTGAGATCCATCGACCTCAAAGATGCCTACTTCCATGTCCCAATAGCGGCAGAATTCTAGCACTATCTGCATTTTGCCATAGGCCAGTTACACTTGTATTTCACTTGCCTTCCCTTTGGCCTGACAACATCTCCGCGTTTCTTTTCCAAGACCCTTCTGGCAGTGGTGACCCTGCTGAGGGTCAGGGGAGTCCGCCTGCACCACTATGGACGACCTCCAGCTGCTGGATCACCGGGACCTAGTCATCACCACCCTGCAAGAATATGGGTGGTTACTGAACCTAGAAAAAGTCACCTGTGGCTGTCCCAGTCTCTTTGCCCGGCCCTTCGATGCCTGAAGGTGATTGGCACGATGACAGCCTCAATGGTGAAATGGGCCCAGTGGAGGATGCGTCCTTTCCAGAGGGGTTCTCTGCAGCAGTGGGAGTTACGCAGCAAGTCTCAACGCATCCGAGTAACATTGTCTATGAGACTATCCCTCCTGTGGTGGCTCCAGAGGCCGAATCTCTCCAGGTTCCACTCTCTGAAACTGGTCACTTGGGTTACGATAGCCTCAGACGCCAGCAATACGGGCTGGGGAGCCCACTGCCTAACAGAAGTGTCACAGGGCAAATGGGACTTTTCCCCTCGGGGATTAGTTTCCAACATCTTGGAGCTTCGGGCTGCATTCAAGGCCTTACTAGCTTTCCAGCATCTGACAGCAAACACCTCGATCATGCTCAAAATGGACAATACGACTGCAATGGCCTATGTGAGTAGGCAAGGGGGGACCCGCAGCGCAACACTGTTACGGGAAGTACAGCCAATAATGGACTGGACACAAGAGAACCTCAGCAACATTTCAGCGGTTTACAGAACACTCAGGCGGACTTCCTGTCCAGGAACAAGCTGGACAATAACAAGTGGTCCCTCAACAGGGAGGTCTTTGAGTGGATACTGTGCTTGGGGATAGCCCCAGAAGTCAACTTGTTCGCCTCGGCCTCCAATCACAAGTTGGACAAGGGTTATGCAAGAGCCCGGGACCCCCAAGTGTGGGGCATAGATGCTCTCTCAGACCAGTGGAGATTTTGCAGGGCCTATGCCTTGCTTCCAGTTCTGTTGATACTCCAAATGCTCTCTCAGACCAGTGGAGATTTCGCAGGGCCTATGCCTTCCTTCCAGTTCTGTTGATACTCCAAATCCTCCAGAGGCTCAGGTCAGAGGCGGTGGAAGTCATCGCAGTGATCCCCTTCTGGCCAAACAAGCCGTGGTTTGCGCTCCTCACGCACCTCAGCTTCAGGGACCCAGTCCCTCTTCCAGCCAGGGCAGATCTTCTGTCACAAGGGAAGAATCTGCACCCCTGCCCATCATACCTATACCTCAGGACCTGCCCATTGAGAGGGGAAGGCTGGAGGCCCTAGGCTGTCCTCAAGAGGTCATTCAAACTGTTTTGAATGCAAGGAGGAAAAGCACCGATAGGGTCTAAAAGCGAATCTGGGGGAAATTTGTCATCACATGAACACAAGATCCAGCCTCCTTGGCTCACCAAATACCACGGATATCCTGAGTTTCCTACAGTCCAGCCTTGACCTTGATCTTTTGGTTAGCTACCTACAGGTTCAGGTGTTGGCCATCTCAGCATTTAGCGGCATTTCCTGGGCAAGGGACCTACTCATTCAGCAGTTCTTCAAAGGGGCGGTCAGTCTTAAACCCCGGAGGAGACCAAGGTTCCCCAAATGGGACCTCCCCCTTTTTCTGGACTTCCTATCACAACGTAGCGCTGCTTTGGCTGAACCTGTATCGGTTAAGGAGTTAACCATGAAGACAGTTTTCCTGGTGGCAGTGACATCAGCAAAGCGAGTGTCGGAACTTAGAGTCGTAGGTTCTATGGAACCCTTCCTGACCTTTTTTCCTGATAGTATAGTACTTGTGCCCATGTTGGGATCCAGACCGAAAGTAACCACGGTCTTCCACGAGAACCAGAAGAGAGTGCTTCCCACTTACAAAACAGCAGACAGTGGGGAACTCCATCCCTTGGACATGGCGCAGTCTATAAAACAATACCTGGCGGTCACGGCTTCCTTTCGTAGATCCGAACATCTCTTTGTACTCCTCCAAGAGAAGAACAAGGGCTTACGGGCCTCGATCAGATCAATCTCAGCCTGGATTGTGCAGACCATACAATGGGCCTACAGGGAGAAGGTCATGGCACCTCCGGAGGCAATGACGGCGCATCCCACCCGAGGCATCGCAACTTCCAGGGCGGCCACGTGGCACCAGACATGATCTGTAGGGAAGCTTCTTGGTTATCCATACACACCTTCATGTCACACTACTGTGTGGAACCGGCTGCTTTGTCCCTAAATTACATTTTTTCTTTGCTCAGTATTCTATAGTAAACTATAGTAGTAGTATAGTGTGTAGTGTGTTATTTCCCACACATATGCTGCCATGGAGTCTGTCAGGAAAACTGAAAATTTCTATCAAATACTTACCAAAATTTTCCTTTCCTGAGACTCCATGGCAGCAGGTGTCCTCTCCCAATGCCGAAGTAGGCTATTCACGGAACACGGTAATCAGTACGGAGCAAAGATTTATGGGAGAGGGGTCCTATAGGGTAGCTGTGGAGGTGGAGCCACCCATGCGTATGCTGCCATGGAGTCTATCAGTAAAATGGAAAATTGTTATCCATACTTACCGTAATTTGCCTTTCCAGGATCCTCCCCATGTCAGCCTACTATGGGTCAGCTCCACCCTCTCTGACCCCTCCAGGACCACCTTTTTCTTAGCCCATAAAGGGTGGCTGTCTGCCTACACCAGTGTTCAAAATATATCACCTATAGAGGACTGGCCACATTCAGCCTGTAATTAAAAGTACCGAACTTTGGGGTGTCCGTGACCCGGACCCGAACCCGGACATTTGAAAAAAAGTTCGGGTTAGGGTATTTGATCCCACCTGTTGAATAGCTGCAGGGCAACCAATCAACAAGCGTTTCACTGGTTTGCCCTTAGAAGCCATCACAGCCATGCCTACTAATGGCATTGCTGTGATTGGCCAGTGCATCATGTGACCCAGCCTCTATATAAGCTGGAGTCACATAGTGCTGCATGTCACATGCTCTCAGGCTAGTGTAGGGAGAGGATGCTGCCGGCTCTGTGAGGGACAGATTGCAGATATAACATTTCATCCTTCATTACAGAACGATCTGATTCTGGACTAGGTAGAGATTACTACTACTGCTTTGAGGGACAGATTTCAGATCTCATCCTGCATTACAGAACAATCTGATTCTGGACTAGGTAGAGTCTACTGCTTTGAGGGACAGATTATTGTTCTAAAATCATCTCCTAGTTCTATAGGGTCAGTTTCATGCTGTTGCTGCAAGGGACAGATTATTGTTCTAAAATCATCACCCTACACTGCCATGGTCACGGCCTAGTCAACCTCTAGGCTCCTACTCCACATCCACCCCCCTTCCCATTTTTATCTTTTTTATTTGATTTTAAGTTATTTTCCCTATCCCCATTTTTTTGTAGGGCAGTTGTCCTACTCTTAACCACATTTTACTTCCTTTTGCAGCCCTCTAGCACTTGCCAGGACTTTTTTACAGCCATTTTTGTGCCAAAAAGATGGGGTCCCCATTGACTTCAATGGGGTCCGGGGTCAAGTTCGGTACCGAACCCAGACTTTTTTGCGAAGTTCGGCCGAACCCGAACATCCAGGTGTCCGTTCAACTCTACCTGTAATGTCTAATAAAGGTGTTGGGAGTGCTCTAGATGGCTGCTTTGCAAACTACTTCAGGCATGACACTTGCATACGCATCCCAGGATGCTGCCATGCCCCTAGTTGAATGTGCTTCAATCTCAAAGGGAGGAGGAAGGCCAAAGGGATTTGTATGCAATTTGTCTGGCTGGTCTTGACAATCCAGGAAGACAAAGCTCTAGATGATGTTGCCATACCCTTCTCTGGTCCTACTGGAAAAACCAATAGTTAGTCTTGCTTTCAAAGCTTTTAGTCTTTTCCAAATAGGTTGAAACAGCCGAGACCAAATCTAGTTTCCTCCATTCATCATTCCAGGCATCTGCCGGAAAAGCTGGGAGAATTGTCTCCCAATTTATAATAAATGACGTGAGGTTGAAAGCTTGGGACTGGCCTCAGGACAATCTTGTCTGGGAGAATCAAACAATATTGTTCTTTAGATGAGAAGGCACAAAGTTCGGAGACTGTAATAGCCGAAGCAAATAGTTATCAATCCTTATCGTTAGGAGGAAGCTTGATCAAATGGAGGAACCAGCAAGGCTCTCAAGACCAGTGTTAAGCCACATTTTGGAAAAAAGATCTCAATGCAGAGGCCATCCTTTACTTGACTTAGCCAACAAGGTGGGGACCTGGACCTACAAGGAATTATAGGCTAACCCCTTATCGAGACCCTCCTGCAGAAATTCCAAAATGTTTGATACTGAAGGAGATTCGAGGTTCCAACGTCTTTCTGCAGACGCATGGCAAAAGCATTCCAAATCCAGTGGTTGGTTAAATTTGTGAACCTCTTATGATCCTGTAATAATGTTTCCACTATTCTGTCTGTGAGATCCAATCCATTTAAAGATCTCCTCTCAATCTCCAAGCCGTTAATTTCAGTCTCCCGAGGTTCGGGTGATAGACCCCCCTCTGCAAAAGGAGATCCTGACAAGGAGGTAGTGGGATTGGTTGGCATATCTCCATCCTCCAAGCCAGAGGGAACCAGAGCCTTTTGGGCCAGTAAGACAGAATTATTATTACTGCGACCCTTTCTCGCTGAATCATCAACAGTTTCTTGAGAACCAATGATAGTGGAGGTAACACATACACCAAGAGGAAACTCCAAGGCTTGAACAGAGCATCTGGACCGAACGCCTGTGGATGCCAGGCCCGGGAAAAGAAGTGGGGAAATTGGAAACCCCTTTCCAATGCCATCAGACCTATTGAAGGCATCCCCCAAATTTTGAAAACCTTGCATAGGTATATGGGGTTTAGGTCCCATTTGTTGCGATCCACAAATCTTCCACCCACAGGAAGATTTGACATGCCAGTTGAAGAAGAGACCGACTCCTGGTGCCCCTCTGATGAGACACGTAAGCAAACATAATCTTGTTGTCCGACCATGCAATACAGGTTGGAAGGCTAAGAGAGCGTGACTGACAGCCTTCAATTCCAAGCAGTTTGAACTTTGCACGCTGTGATGCTTCCACTGACCTTGAACCTGCGGATCTAAGCAGAGTGCCCTCCAGCCCATAAAACTGGCATTAGTCATCACCATTATCATTTCTGAGGACTTTAATGGGACTCCGTGGGAAAGATTGCAAGATACCGGACCGTCTGGTCTTCGATGATTGCTGCCCAAACCCTCTGGAAGGAGGCTACAATCATCAAGTTCAATCAGGCCCCCTGGCCCAAACTGGAAGAGACTGGTTGGACGTGGCTTCAAATGACTTTCCAGCTATGTTAGCAACTTGCTCTCACAGTACAGACCTTTCCTCCTGTCATTCGCTTAATTGCATTGATCAGCGTTTGGCCAAACAATAACCTCCCATTATAGGAAATTCTGAAGGCTTGTGTAGAAGCTCCACCTGCCCTCCAGTGGCGTAACCACAACACTCTCATAGCAGTGACCAAGTGTGCCAGCGCTTGTACTAGATCAATCAAAAGCATCAACAAAAAATCAATTGCCAGGTTCGATTCCTCCCAAATCTTGCAGTTTCCAGTGTCAAATGTTATGCAGTTTCTAAAGTTTATATAATTGAAGATGACGCTATTGCTTGTTGACAGGCAAAATATGTCACTGTATAGATTCTCTACAAGCCTGATGGCCAGATTACCACACCACCACAACATGTTCCTTAATGCATTCTAATGCATTCTCAATGCGTTTTGCCATCTTCCAGATGTGTTCCATAGAAACACAATGTGACATACTACTTTTGTTGACTGCACTAGAATGCGCTGCACTGGTGTGAACTAGGTCATTGGAATCCAAGTTAAAAACTGTCCATGCATACTTGACACAGAATAAAAATGTACTGGACTGCATCTGGTGTGAACAAGTCCACTTTCTCATCCATAGGAACCCTGAAAGCAACTGAGTTATCAATAGGCAAAGACACTTGATGCGCCAGACACTAGAGGGCAACATCCAGCCTTGGAATTGCAGTGCATAAACATATATCAGCCATCTTCTTTGGATAAAGCTTAGAAAAGCTGCACTGTAAATTGGTCTTCTGATGAGGTCTCTGTCATTCTTCACCAATGAGCGATTTACGCTCTATCATTATGGGTGCTGCTTGTGGCATTGATATTTGCAGCATACTTTCTGCTATAGCCAACTTAACAGGGCTTAGAAATTTGCTCAACTGCATCCTTGTGAGGCCACCTGTGTAATTTCACTTCTCTGCCACTGCAGACTGCATGCAGGCCTAAAATGCACCTCGAGCTGGGCGAGGGAATTTGCTCATGCTGGCATAAATTCATGTGAGCCAGTGCCACATGGAGTGCTTGGAGAGAACGAAAGCTGCCCTGTGGGGGACTCAATGGGATGCATTGTTTCTTCATCATGATATTGCACGGCTTCCCACTTGAGAGAGCTTTATACCTCAAATGCTGCCCCAGAGACCAGCAGAGGGGCTTCCTGATAAATGATGCATTTAGCATGAAAACCCAGGAACCACATCCCAGCAGAGCAGGATGGACAGCCCAAACCTTATACAAGCTAGGTATGAGACATGTGCCTGGATCCTGTCCCTTCACAGGGTTAAAGGGAAATGACTCCTTCGAGTGTGTTGACCACATGCTTGTAAGTGGAAAAGACTCCCTTAGAGTGTATTGACCACATGCTTGAAAGTGCAAACAACTCCTTTAGAGGGTATTGACCGCAGCCATGTTTGTAAGTGGAAACTACTCCTTTAGAGCGTATTGACCACATGCTTTGTATGTGGAAACAACTCCTTTAGAGTGTATTGACCACATGCTTTGTACGTGGAAATGATTCCTTTAGAATGTATTGACCACATGCTTGTAAGTGGAAACGACTCCTTTAGAGTGTATTGACTACATGCTTTGTACGTGGAAACGACTCCTTTAGAGTGTATTGACCACATGCTTGTAAATGGAAACTACTCCTTTGGAGTGTATTGACCACATGCTTTGTACGTGGAAATTACTCCTTTAGAGCATGTTAGATGTCCTCATCCTGGTCAGAATGAGATGATCGTTGGTGGGTCTTATGTTGTTTGGAGCGTTTGTGTTCAGGGTTTCTGCTCCTAAAATGATGCAAAACATCTTTATTTTCATTCCTTGAGCACTCTTTTAAGAAACAATGTCCCACGTTGCCCCCTCCTGTCTTTGCTAACTTCTGTGCCACTAACAGGTAAAAAAAATAGTAAAAAATTTAATTACCTCTCACCAAAAACAAAGGTACACTGTCTCTTTAAGACCCATTTGCCTTCATCCACTTACTTTAGAAGCAGCAGCAGGTGAGCTCAGGCAGCCCTTCCATGAGCAGACAGGTGAGCTCAGGCAGCATTTCCAAAAGCAGACAGCAGACACAGTCAGAGTCTGAGACAAAAAACAGTCAGACTGTCAAACCCACAGAAGTACACAGCATAGCAGGGGAGCAAGGACAGCACATCCAGAGGCAGCCAGGAGACACACATTTAGAATCTGAGTTAAGTCCCTTACCTGGCAGGACTGCAGAGAGAGAGAGAGAGAGAAGCCCTCTCAACTGCAGACCTCCAAGATCATTTATGCCATAGCATGGCGACTGCGGTTACCATCCCGTGCTGCCCATCTCCCCACCCCCTGTAACATCATTCACAGCCGCTCTCAGACTGACAATAAAGCCAGGAGAGCAGTATATGCACGCTGCATATAGAAGACAGGACAAAACCCCAAGGGAGAGGCAATTATGACATTGGAGGGCTTTTATAATACCACACCTGTACAATATCAATGCTGTTTAAGCATCATTTTGCCCGCAGCCCTGGCACAAAAAGGGCACCCAGTTTTTAGGAGGGTTTACCATCCAACATTCAGGGTCTTCCAACTCCATGAGAGGCTGAACATGGAGGGGTAGGTTTGGCAGGGGGGAATGCAGCATGCCCCATACATGCACAGCAGAGGCAAGACTATGGGAATACAGCGTGGCCGTGAGCTGCTGCCCGCCCCCAGAAGAGAGTGCGTTCCGCCAATTAGCGGTGAGCATCCCCGCGGTTGCCTAGCAGCCCACCGAGACGGCTGCCTCCGTGACGTCACCCGGTCAGCTCAGACGGCTTGCAAGTAGAGTGGGGGGCCATTGTGGGACTACAGGTACCAGCAAACCCATGGAGAAACTGCTAGAATGCTATGCCAAAAATCATAGTAATTATGCTGCATCAGCCAATCCCAGCACCAAGGGAACCCACCTCCTTAGGAGTCCTTAACACCTATATGGGGAGGGTCGGGAGAGGCTGGAATACTTGCTTCATCCAAAGGAATTCCATTCCTTTCTTATGAGTTTACCTATATATATATATATATATATATATATATATATATATACACACATACAGTCAGGTCCATAAATATTGGGACATCGACACAATTCTAATCTTTTTGGCTCTATACACCACCACAATGGATTTGAAATGAAACGAACAAGATGTGCTTTAACTGCAGACTTTCAGCTTTAATTTGAGGGTATTTACATCCAAATCAGGTGAACGGTGTAGGAATTACAACAGTTTGTATATGTGCCTCCCACTTTTTAAGGGACCAAAAGTAATGGGACAGATTAACAATCATAAATCAAACTTTCACTTTTTAATACTTGGTTGCAAATCCTTTGCAGTCAATTACAGCCTGAAGTCTGGAACGCATAGACATCACCAGACGCTGGGTTTCATCCCTGGTGATGCTCTGCCAGGCCTCTACTCCAACTGTCTTCAGTTCCTGCTTGTTCTTGGGGCATTTTCCCTTCAGTTTTGTCTTCAGCAAGTGAAATGCATGCTCAATCGGATTCAGGTCAGGTGATTGACTTGGCCATTGCATAACATTCCACTTCTTTCCATTAAAAAACTCTTTGGTTGCTTTCGCAGTATGCTTCGGGTCATTGTCCATCTGCACTGTTAAGCGCCGTCCAATGAGTTCTGAAGCATTTGGCTGAATATGAGCAGATAATATTGCCCGAAACACTTCAGAATTCATCCTGCTGCTTTTGTCAGCAGTCACATCATAAATAAATACAAGAGAACCAGTTCCATTGGCAGCCATACATGCCCACGCCATGACACTACCACCACCATGCTTCACTGATGAGGTGGTATGCTTTGAGTCATGAGCAGTTCCTTTCCTTCTCCATACTCTTCTCTTCCCATCACCCTGGTACAAGTTGATCTTGGTCTTGTCTGTCCATAGGATGTTGTTCCAGAACTGTGAAGGCTTTTTTAGATGTTGCTTGGCAAACTCTAATCTGGCCTTCCTGTTTTTGAGGCTCACCAATGGTTTGCATCTTGTGGTGAACCCTCTGTATTCACTCTAGTGAAGTCTTCTCTTGATTGTTGACTTTGACACACATACACCTACCTCCTGGAGAGTGTTCTTGATCTGGCCAACCGTTGTGAAGGGTGTTTTCTTCACCAGGGAAAGAATTCTTCGGTCATCCACCACAGTTGTTTTCCGTGGTCTTCCAGGTCTTTTGGTGTTGCTGAGCTCACCGGTGCGTTCTTTCTTTTTAAGGATGTTCCAAACAGATGATTTGGCCACACCTAATGTTTTTGCTATCTCTCTGATGGATTTGTTTTGTTTTTTCAGCCTAATGATGGCTTGCTTCACTGATAGTGACAGCTCTTTGGATCTCATATTGAGAGTTGACAGCAACAGATTCCAAATGCAAATAGCACACTTAAAATGAACTCCGGACCTTTTATCTGCTCATTGTAAATGGGATAATGAGGGAATAACACACACCTGGCCATGGAACAGCTGAGCAGCCAATTGTCCCATTCCTTTTGGTCCCTTAAAAAGTGTGAGGCAAATATACAAACTGTTGTAATTCCTACACCGTTCATCTGATTTGGATGTAAATACCCTCAAATTAAAGATGAAAGTCTGCAGTTAAAGCACATCTTGTTGTTTCATTTCAAATCCATTGTGGTGGTGTATAGAGCCAAAAAGATTAAAATTGTGTTGATGTCCCAATATTTATGGACCTGACTGTATATACAGTGGGTATGGAAAGTATTCAGACCCCCTTAAATTTTTCACTCTTTGTTATATTGCAGCCATTTGCTAAAATCATTTAAGTTCATTTTTTCCCTCATTAATGTACACACAGCACCCCATATTGACAGAAAAACACAGAATTGTTGACATTTTTGCAGATTTATTAAAAAAGAAAAACTGAAATATCACATGGTCCTAAGTATTCAGACCCTTTGCTCTGTATTTAGTAGAAGCACCCTTTTGATCTAATACAGCCATGGGTCTTTTTGGGAAAGATGCAACAAGTTTTTCACACCTGGATTTGGGGATCCTCTGCCATTCCTCCTTGCAGATCCTCTCCAGTCCTGTCAGGTTGGATGGTAAACGTTGGTGGACAGCCATTTTTAGGTCTCTCCAGAGATGTTCAATTGGGTTTAAGTCAGGGCTCTGGCTGGGCCATTCAAGAACAGTCACTGAGTTGTTGTGAAGCACTCCTTCATTATTTTAGCTGTGTGCTTAGGGTCATTGTCTTGTTGGAAGGTAAACCTTCGGCCCAGTCTGAGGTCCTGAGCACTCTGGAGAAGGTTTTCGTCCAGGATATCCCTGTACTTGGCCGCATTCATCTTTCCCTTGATTGCAACCAGTCGTCCTGTCCCTGCAGCTGAAAAACACCCCCACAGCATGATGCTGCCACCACCATGCTTCACTGTTGGGACTGTATTGGACAGGTGATGAGCAGTGCCTGGTTTTCTCCACACATACCGCTTAGAATTAAGGCCAAAAAGTTCTATCTTGGTTTCATCAGAGACCATCTAATTTCTCACCATCTTGGAGTCCTTCAGGTGTTTTTTAGCAAACTCCATGCGGGCTTTCATGTGTCTTGCACTGAGGAGAGGCTTCCGTCGGGCCACTCTGCCATAAAGCCCCGACTGGTGGAGGGTTGCAGTGATGGTTGACTTTCTACAACTTTCTCCTATCTCCCGACTGCATCTCTGGAGCTCAGCCACAGTGATCTTTGGGTTCTCCTTTACCTCTCTCACCAAGGCTCTTCTCCCATGATAGCTCAGTTTGGCCAGACGGCCAGCTCTAGGAAGGGTTCTGGTCATCGCAAATGTCTTCCATTTAAGGATTATGGAGGCCACTGTGCTCTTAGGAACCTTAAGTGCAGCAGAATTTTTTTGTAACCTTGGCCAGATCTGTGCCTTGCCACAATTCTGTCTCTGAGCTCTTCAGGCAGTTCCTTTGACCTCATGATTCTCATTTGCTCTGACATGCACTGTGAGCTGTAAGGTCTTATATAGACAGGTGTGTGGCTTTCCTAATCAGGTCCAATCAGTATAATCAAACACAGCTGGACTCAAATGAAGGTGTAGAACCATCTCAAGGATGATCAGAAGAAATGGACAGCACCTGAGTTAAATATATGAGTGTCACAGCAAAGGGTCTGAATACTTAGGACCATGTGATATTTCAGTTTTTCTTTTTTAATAAATCTGCAAAAATGTCAACGATTCTGTGTTTTTCTGTCAATATGGGGTGCTGTGTGTACATTAATGAGGAAAATAAATGAACTTAATTGATTTTAGCAAATGGCTGCAATATAACAAAGAGTGGAAAATTTAAGGGGGTCTGAATACTTTCTGTACCTACTATATATATATATTTTTTTTTTTTTTTTTTTTTTTGAAAAGGCGTCTGGAGCAAGAACAAAAAAAGAACACTAGTGTAGGCAGACAGCTGCCCTTTATGGGCTAAGAAAAAGGTTGTCCTGGAGGGGTCAGAGAGGGCGGAGCTGACACATGGTAGGCTGACATAGGGAGGTCCTGGAAAGGAAAATTACGGTAAGTATTTGATATAAATTTTCCGTTATTTATACTAAGATTAACCACTTGCCGTCCACCAACTGTCAAATGATGGCGGGGCGGAACGGCTATTGTTCTGGGCGGATGTCATATGACGTCTCCCCTTTAAGCCGGGATTGCGTGCGATCGGGTGCGCACATCCCGGCTCTGTCGGTGGCGGCGTGCCCCCGGGACACACCGCGTCACCGAAGGGGATGAACAGCCATTCGTCACGGCCGATCACAAATGGCACTTTCCCCCATTCGCACGTTGCATGCGCGCGATCGGGAGCGCACTGCTCGTGCGCGTCGGTGGCGGCGTGTTCCCAGGGAACACTGCCTGCAATCGACACTGGTATCAGCCGCCGGCCGGTGGCTGTTACCTTCTGATCGGCTGTGATCTACTTCACAGCCGATCACATCTAATGTAAACAGAGCGGTAACTCACTGCTACCGGCTCTTCTCTCCTCACACAGTTTCCAGCGTGAGGAGAGAAGAGCTAGGATCAGTGAGTTACTGATCTGTAAAGCAAAAACACACACCTGTCACATCCCCCCTGCCCCCCCAATGCACCTGTTACCCAACAGTCACCCCATCTGCCCCCAAATGTGTAACTGTCATCATAAAGTGTACCTGTCATCATAAAATGTACCTGTCATCAGACTGCCATCATAAAGTGCACCTGTCACACATCAGTGACCGTGGCATGTCACCCATCAGTGACCATGGCCTGTCACCCATCAGTGACCACCGCCAGTTACCCATCACCCATCAGTGACCACCGCCAGTCACCCGTCACCCATCAGTGACCACCGCCAGTCACCTGTCACCCATCAGTGACCACCGCCAGTCACCCATCAGTGACCACCACCAGTCACCTGTCACGCATCTGTAACCACCGCCAGTCACTCGTCACGCATTAGTGATCACCACCAGACACCGGTCACCCATCAGTGACCACCGCCAGTCACCCGTCACCTATCAGTGACCACCGCCAGTCACCCATCAGTGACCACCACCAGTCACCTGTCACGCATCTGTAACCACCGCCAGTCACT
>BLSH010008165.1:1007896-1020314 GCA_018402905.1 Glandirana rugosa
TCACTGACCGCCACCAATGTCTACGCACTGTCCACTGACCACCACCAGTGACTACCCACTGACCGCCACCAGTGACTATCCACTGCCCACTGACCGCCACCAGTGACTATCAGTGACCACCACCAGTCACCTGTCACGCATCTGTAACCACCGCCAGTCACTCGTCACGCATTAGTGATCACCACCAGACACCGGTCACCCATCAGTGACCACCGCCAGACACCCGTCACCCATCAGTGATCACCACCAGACACGCGGCACCCATCAGTGACCACCGCCAGTCACCCATCAGTGACCTCCACTAGTCTCCCGTCACCCATCAGTGACCACCACCAGTCACCCATCAGTGACCACCACCAGAGACCCATCACCCATCAGTGACCACCGCCAGTCACCCATCACCTATCAGTGACCACCGCCAGTCACCCATCAGTGACCACTGCCAGTCACCCATCACCCATCAGTGACCACCACCAGTCACCCATCAGTGACCACCGCCAGACACCCGTCACCCATCAGTGACCATCGCCAGTCACCCATCACCCATCAGTGACCAACGCCAGTCACCCATCAGTGACCGTCACACCCATGAGTAAACATCACATGTAAAAGTCTCACACATTTGGCATCGTCATACTCAGGAGGAGTAGCAGAATGTATTTTGGGGTGTCGTTTTTGCTATGTACATGCTATGTGTTGGAAATATCTTATAAATGAACAACTTTGTGTAAAAATAAAAGCGTTTTCATTTTTTTCCCACATTTTCCAAAAACTACTGGAAAAAAATGACATGTTCAAAAGACTCATTATGCCTCATAGATTATATGTTGGGGTGTTTACTTTCCAAAATGGGGTAATTTTGTGGGCAATTCCATTGTCCTGGTGCTCCAGGACCTTCAAAAGTGTAATAGGGGGTTGAGAAATGAGAAGTGTAATTTGTGCTCATAGAACACCTGAAGGTGCTAGTTCAATGTTGGGCCTCTGTATGTGGCCAGACTGTGTAAAAGTCTTACACATATGGTATTGCCATACTCGGGGGGAGTAGTAGAATGTATTTTTGGGTGTCATTTTTGCTATGTACATGCTATGTGTTGGAAATATCTTATAAATGGACAACTTTGTGTAAAAAAAAAATGTGTTTTCATTTTTTTCCCACATTTTCCAAAAACTACAGGAAAAAAATGAACCGTTCAAAAGACTCATTATGCCTCATAGATTATTTGTTGGGGTGTTTGCTTTCCAGAATGGGGTCATTTTGTGGGCAATTCCATTGTACTGGTGCTCCAGGGCCTTCAAAAATGTGATAGGTCGTCATGACATTAGATGTGTAATTTATGTCCCTAGAATACCTGACGGCGCTCCCTGCATGTTGGGCCTCTGCTTGTGGCCAGGCTGTGAAAAAGTCTCAGACATGTGATATTGCCATACTCAGGAGTAGCAGAATGTGTTTTGGGGTGTCATTTGTGGTATGCATACATATGCTGTGTGTGAGAAACAACCTGTTACAATGACAATTTTGTGAAAAAAAAGAAAAAAAATCTTCATTTTGCAAAGAATTGTGGGAAAAAATTACAACTTCAAAAAATTCACCATGCCTCTTACTAAATACCTTGGAATGTCTATTTTCCAAAAAGGGGTCATTTGGGGGGTATTTGTACTTTCCTGGTTTGTTAGGGTCTAGAAATGAGATAGGCCATCAGTATATCAGGTGTGATTAGGTGTGATCAATTTTCAATGATTGGCACCATAGCTTGTAGACTCTATAACTTACACAAGGACCAAATAATATACACTTATTTGGGTTATTTTTTACCAAAGATAGGTAGCAGTATAAATTTTGGCCAAAATTGACAAAGAAAAATTACTAATTTGCAAAATTTTATGACAGAAACAAAGAAAAAGGCATTTTTCACATTTTCAATCTTTTTTTTATTTATAGCACGAAAAATAAAAAAAAAACCCTAGTGCTAACCGCCAAAAGAAAGCTCTATTTGTGTGAAAAAAAGGACGCTCATTTCATATGGGTACAGTGTTGCATGACTGAGTAATTGTCATTCAAAGTGTGATAGCGCTGAAAGCTGAAAAATAGCCTGGACAGGAAGGGGGTTTTCGTGCCCAGTACTGATGTGGTAAAATTACACACAGGTGGACTGTATTTACTAATTAGGTGACTTCTGAAGGCCATTGGTTGCACTAGATTTTAGTTAGGGGTATTAGAATAAAGGGGGCTGAATACAAATGCATGCCACACTTTTCCAATATCTATTTGTAAAAAAGCTTGAAAACTATTTATCATTTTCCTTCCACTTCACAATTATGCAATTAAAGTTTCTCACAAAAGTGAGTACACCCCTCACATTTTTCTAAATATTTTATTTTATCATTTCATGTGACAACACTGAAGAAATGACAAAACACACCTCCAAGACGACCATTGCCTTGCTAAAGAAGCTGAGGGTAAAGGTGATGGACTGGCCAAGCATGTCTCCAGACCTAAACCCTATTGAGCATCTGTGGGACATCCTCAAACGGAAGGTGGAGGAGCGCAAGGTCTCTAACATCCACCAGCTCTGTGATGTCATCATGGAGGAGTGTAAGAGGACTCCAGTGGCAACCTGTGAACTTCTCCATGCCCAAGAGGGTTAAGGCAGTGCTGGAAAATAATGGTGGCCACACAAAATATTGACATTTTGGGCCCAATTTGGACATTTTCACTTTTGTTGCCAGTGGTTTAGACGTTAATGGCTGTGTGTTGAGTTATTTTGAGAGGACAGCAAATTCACACTGTTATACAAGCTGTACACTCACTACTTTACATTGTAGCAAAGTGTAATTTCTTCAGTGTTGTCACATGAAAAGATATAATAAAATATTTACAAAAATATGAGGGGTGTACTCACTTTTGTGAGATACTGTATGTGCCACTTTGCGTTGGTCTATGACATAAAATCTCAATAAAATACATTTACATTTATCTTCACTTTCCCCCTCTTCGCCCCCATACCACCCCCTCCTTACCCCTTTTCTAATGGTTATATTTTGAATGATGTTCTTAATTACTGTTTGAACCTTTTTGAATGTGCACTGTATGTTACTGATTGTATTGTTGGTAGTCTGGCATGTATCGCATTTTGAAAATTTCAATAAACTGTTTTGGAGAAAAAAATAAAAATCAAGCCAAACTACCCCAAGCAAAAAAAAAAAAAAATACATTTACATTTTTGGCTGTAACATGACAAAATGTGAAAAATTTTACGCTGTCATTGCATTCCCTGATGTCCCTAATCCCCAGCACAAGACTGTCTCTGGAACGGTGGGATAGCCACCCAGATGGGGGAGATGGAAATATCATTCCTCCCTCTATTTTGGAGGGTCCTGACAATGGATGCTTGCCTAATGGGCTGGGGTGGAGTTCTCAACAATCTCTCAGTCAAAGGAACTTGGTCACCACTGGCTGTTAAAGCCAGGGTCTTGAGAGATGGGAATCTCTGATTTGGTAATTTCTACCCTACTGAAGGTGACTTCAAGGAAGATTTACCACAGAACTTGGAATTATTACTTTGTTTGGTGTGAGGCTAGGTGATTTCATCCTTGCATGTAGGTTGTGGGCCACATATTTGCTTTTCTCCAATCTGGAGTTGATCAGAGTTTGGCCTTGAGTATAAACAAGGGTCAGAGTTTAGCCTTGGCGGCCCTTTTTCAGAGACCAGTTGCTTAACATTACTCTGTTTACTATGAACTTGTTATTTTCTGTTTTGCAGAAATCTCCATTTGAACCCATCTGGGATATTCCTTTAGTCCTTCTGGGCATGGATGGTTATTTTTCTGGTTGACATTATTTTGGCTCAAAGAGTTTCAGAATTGGCTGCTCTTTCCTGTAAGGAACCTTCCTGGTGCTACACTGCGACAAGGTGGTTCTACAACCTCAGCCATCATTTTTATCTAAGGCAGTTTCTGTGTTCCATCTCATCCAGGACATTGTGTTGCCATCTTTCTGTCCTAAGCCTCAGATGTTCTTCACACCTTCAAAGTAGTTGTGCTATCAGGTGTTGCCTGAAGTTGACTGCTGCAATTTATCAGTTGGATTACTTACCTCTTTGGGCTCCCTGAAAGCCCAATGAAGGGTAACACAGTTTCCAAATCTATCTTTACTCTATAGGTCTGTCAGCTTATTTTTCAGGCCCACAGTCTAAAAGGCAAAGGTCTATCATTTTTAAAGATGACTCATTCTGCCAGGAGCGTTGGTGCTTCCTGGGCTATTCAACATCGGGCTTCAGTAGCTAAAGTTTGTAAAGCTGCTATCAGGTCCTTGGTTCACACTTTTATAAAGTTTTACCAAGTGGATGTTAGAGACGCTGGGTGCGTTGCTTCTGGTCAGCTTGTCTTCCAGGCTGCTGCATGAGGTTCTAACCTGTTTTCATTTAGTTGTTTGGGGCCAGTTGGCTTGTTGCCCTCCCCTTATATTCAGTGCCTTGGGGACATCCCTATCATTATGAATATGAAGATGCTCTGTTTCCTTTGATGTACAATAAAGAAAATGGGATAACTGCCTTACCTGCAAAATCATTTTCTTTGATTACATTGTGGGACATGCAGGACACTTGAGAAAAACTTAACCCTGGCAGCCATAGCTTTTCCATTGTAAATGTTTTAATGTAACCTTTTTATTTTAGTTGGCTTAGAGTGGTAACAAGGTCTCTTTAAGAAACCGTAGACTGGGCAACCAGTTCGTCTTCGTACCATTTTTTATGAATCATCAGATCTATCTGGCCATTTAGACCTAGCTGGTGAAAAAAACCTTAAACTTCTTCTGCCACATTAATGAAGGCATTGGGAATAAAGAAAATTGATTATGTTAAAACCTAAATGCGCATCTTTCTGGCCCTATTTATATCATGGGTCTAACACTTGCCTTCTGAAGCAAAACCACTGTGCACTGGCCTCAAAGTCAGCTTTGGGTGACAGCACAATGTCTGGAAAGTCAGTCAATAAGTTTCTACAGAAATCTTATCACAGAGATGTCCTTTTTTTAAATTTGGTGCATGTATCCTGCTGCCCTATACGCTGTATTTCCTAAACTGAGGGGTTGACAGGAATCTCTTACAGCTTATGGTGCATGACGGCACATGCACTGAGTTGAATAGGATGTCTTGGCAATTGCGTTCCTATGGAAACCTGATTGTTGGGTTTTAGGACTGAATGCAGCGGCTTCTGCTTCAGAAGGTTTAAGGGAAGAATAACCTGTAAGGATAAAGAAAAAAAATGGCTATTCATGAAAATGGCACTTTCCAGTTTACCTCACAGTAAACCTATAATATGTAAAACATTGATGATCACTCTTGAAACAGTCAGATTATTGTTGCACTGACTCCATTTGCATGACCTGAGGTTTACCTTTAGGCCTAGTTTGCATGGACTTCAGCTTGTATAAGCTTAGTTCATGTGTTATCGGGAGGCAATAAAACCAGGCAGTGGAGCCGCAGGGTGGTAGTTCCAATTTTTATGTCACATGATATTGGCGCAATGGTTTTATCAAGCGCAAATTTTCAATAAAAAATACACAAAGTTTTGGTGCACACAAACACAACATGTTCCCTAATTGTTAAAATATAATATATATAAAATATAAAACATGAGGCTGCACAAAGTAAATAGATAGCCAGCATGTCAAGATTTAAAATTGGGTGGTATTATTAATTTTAAAAACCTTTTTTGAGAAGTATGGCTTTGGAAAAAAACATTTATACTTACCTAGGTTGGATGCAGCATTGATTTGATGCTGCATCTGTTCCCCGACAGCTCAGGAGTAGTGAGAACTGAGTGATCAAACACCAATGATCGCTCAGTTCTCCCTCCTCGCTCTCAGCAGAGAGCCATGACTGTCAGTCATCGGCTCTCTGCTCTTCCCTTTAGCACTTATTGGAGCACTGGACTGTAGAGAAGGCCGGCTCAGGCTCTTGTTGGGTCGCTGAGAGGCTTAGCCAGGTGCCCATCCAGGCTTCTGGGTGTATCCGAAACTTATGGTCAGGATCTTTCCAAAGCCTGGACCAGCTCTGTGACATCAGCTGAAGCCCGCTGTTGGTTGAAAATGGATCACAGGAGTGCAGATCAAACTGCACTCCTGTGATCCACAGGAGAAGTATAGGCAAAAAAGCTTAGGCTATACTTCTCCTTTAACTTTATTGCTATCACATGGGAACCAATAGCCCCCTATGTTATAGTATATTTATAGTCAGAGATTCTCTTTAATGAGACATCAGTGGTCTATTGAACCCAAGATATTTTCCCTGCATTACACTGAAGCATAGATCATGGCACAGATTGCGCTCAGTGTTCTTCCTGGACCTCAGCAGCCGGAAAACTGATAGCCGAAACCTGAAGCAATGTAATACAGTGAGGGAAATAGTATTTGATCCCTTGCTGATTTGTACGTTTGCTCACTGACAAAGAAATGATCCATCTATAATTTTATTGGTAGGTTTATTTTAAAAGCGAGAGACAGAATAACAACAAAAAAATCTAGAAAAACGCATTTCAAAAAAGTTATAATTTATAAGCATTTTAATGAGTGAAATAAGTATTTGAACCCTTTACAAAACATGACTAAAACCTCGTACTCACGGTTAGATTGTCGTACGACTGCGCTTCTGATTTTTGTCATGATTTTGTAAAGCATACTGGCTATCCAAAAATTTTCGTTCGACCGAACTCAACGTTAGAAGTGACATCATGTTTTGCATATTTTTTGCATCTTTTTCCTTTCTGAGCATGCGTAGTCTCAGTCGTACGGAATGAAAATCGGACGTGGCTTTGACGTACAACAAAAATTTACTAGTCTGCATATCCAGCTTTTGTCTGATGAAAAATACAACAAAAATTTACTAGTCTGCATATCCAGCTTTTGTCTGATGAAAAATACAACAAAAATTTACTAGTCTGCATATCCAGCATTTGTCTGACGAAAAATGTCAATCGGCTGTCGAAAGGAGCATACTAACGGTAAGCATTTCGGAAGACAGGCTGTCGAACGACAATTCCCATCCGAATTTCGCATCATGTGTACGGGCCTTTAGTCCTTGGTGGCAAAACCTTTGCTGCCAATCACAGAGGTCAGATGTTTCTTGTAGTTGGCTTGGCCACTAGGTTTGCACACATCTCAGGAGGGATTTTGTCCCACTCCTCTTTGCAGATCCTCTCCAAGTCATTAAGGTTTCGAGGCTGACGTTTGGTAACTCGAACCTTCAGCTCCCTCCACATATTTTTTATGGGATTAAGGTCTGGAGACTGGCTAGGCTACTCCAGGACCTTAATGTGCTACTTCTTGAGCCACTCCTTTGTTGCCTTGGCCACGTGTTTTGGGTCATTGTCGTGCTGGAATACCCATCCACGAGCCGTTTTCAATTCCCTGGCTGAGCGAAGGAGGTTCTCACCCAAGATTTGATGGTACATGGCCCCGTCCATCGTCCCTTTGATGCGGTGAAGTTTTCCTGTCCCCTTAGAAAAACACCCCCAAGAGTTAAGTTGATGCCAAAGAGCTCAATTTTGGTCTCATCTGACCACAGCACTTTCACCCAGTTCTCTGAATCTTTCAGATGTGCATTAGCAAACTTCAGATGGGCCTGTACATGTGCTTTCTTGAACAGGGGGACCTTGCGGGCGCTGCAGGATTTCAGTCCTTCAAGGGGTAGTGTGTTACCAATTGTTTTCTTGGTGACTATGGTCCCAACTGCCTTGAGATCATTGACAAGATTCTTCCGTGTAGTTCTGGGCTGATTCATCGCCGTTCCCATGATCATTGAAAATCTACGAGGTGAGATCTTGAATGGAGCCCCAGACTGAGAGAGATTGACAGTTATTTTGTGTTTCTTCCATTTACGAATAATCGCACCAACTGTTGTCTCCCGCACACCAAGCTGCTTGGCGATGGTCTTGTAGCCCATTCCAGCCTTGTATAGGTCTACAATCTTGTCCCTGGCCCCACCCACAGCATCCAATGCCAGTCAGTCACTTGCTCAGGGCAGCCAATTAGACTATGTGTGTCCGCCTGTTCAGCGCACGCACATAGTCTTTAATGACTGACCAATCGGCTCACTACTTGCTGTCAACAGACAGCAGCAAGCAGACAACATTGTTTCTTTTTGTATCCCTCTGTTTATACAACTATAGATCAAAGGGATAAACTTTGATCTGCCGATGAAGTCTGTTTAAAGCAACCTGTCAAGTAAAAAAAATGTTTTTTATTAAATGTTCCTTTGTTTAACCCCTTATTAACCCTTCATTTAATCTAATCAGTCTTAATTAACTCCTTATTCTCCTTAACTATTTTCCTGATGATCTTTTTTGTTCACTTCTATTTTATAAACTAACTTTTTTTTGTTGTAACATGACAAAATGTGGAAACTTTCAAGGGGTATAAATACTTTTGCAAGAAACTGTATATAGCTGTGTGTCTACACACAGTGCATAATACTTATTATTTTCATGTAATTATGTGTTCTTTTAAACTTTGGTTTTCTTTTTAAACTTGGCTGCACTGTAATCTCACAATATCTCACGAGATCACAGGCAGCCCACCCCCTTCTACACATTTTCGGAGGAAAAACTTCTCTGTTCTCCCTCTGAGAACAGAAGTTCTTGACTTCATAAACAGGGTGCAGAGGAGATAATTTTCCTCTGAGGACTGCAGAGAAATGAACTATGTTAAAACTCCTCAGTTTAATAAATGTATACCCAAGTTACAGTGAAACTCAATGCGTAACAGAAGAGAAATGAATTTCTATTTATTGCTTTGTGTATAAAAAACAATAAAAAAAAAAAAATACATTACCTAAATGCGCTTGTACCCAGACTATCGATATAAAAATCTTTACATATCCTTAGGTAGCCCATACATTATGCAAAAAACATTAACACAATTACCCCGCAGAGTTACTGTGTTCTGCCAGCAGAAAGCTTTCCCCACCAGCAGAATACAGCGATCACTGCTGCCCGGCTATAGCCGCCGACAGTGATTGGGCAAAAAAAACAACAGGCTGGTTTTACTGAAGTAGATGAATGGTTTGACTTCAATACAACCAGCCTGCCCAAAGGTGGATCAAAATCTATCTGGTTCCTTCTGAACTTTGATCTATGTCTGACTTTAACAAGCAGTAAAAGAACTTTAAAACAAGCCCTCCATGACCTTTGCAGCTGCAGGAACTGGAGAGTTATTCAAATTCCTTAAAAATCACAACGGAGACCTTGAAGCGCTGTTGAAGGGCCCTTTCACAGCATCCATTTCCATTCTGTTCAACAGCGGATCCTTGAACAGGTCTCCTGCAGAATCGGAGCTGAACAGTACAGATGTCAATTTCGTGACTTCCGTGTCCTTTCAGTCTTGCCCCATGTTGGGTCTATGGGTAGAGCACTATGCATGTGTGAAATGTCATCATCCCTTGGTCCGTTGTCATAGTTCTGGTGGCAGTCTTTCAATAAAACTGTTGGACGGATGTTGGTGTGCAGCTAATTTTTTCTACTTGGTCTACATGTTTACGGTTTGTGAGCCGGAGCTAGCACCCAGCCCTTCCTTTCTTTGGATTATCATACTCACCCGAAGCAATGATTTGTCTTATTGTTTGGGTCTATGGGTAGGCAGATATAAACAGATGCATGTCCGTTTACATCTGGCTACCTCAGATCTTTCATGTTTATGTTCGAAAAAGCAGAAAAGGATGCAATAATATACGTTTACATTCACCTGCCCATAGATTAACATGGAGCTTCCATTCAAATCCCCCTAAAAACTGACAGCCAGATCTGATTGTACCTCCCCTGCGAAACAGGTCTAACAAGATCCTCCTTGTTTACATTAAAAGACTGCCAGGTCCCTGTGCCAGAGAAAATAAGGGTCGACAAGCTGAGATTTTTCATTGCATCTACTGTTGAATTTGAAGATGAATTTATTCACATTTCGTGCAGCTAGAGATCACTGAAGGGATTAGTAATTGAGAAATTCTAAGGCAGTGGTTCTCAACTCCTGTCCTCGGGACCCACTAACAGGCCAGGTTTGCAGGATAACTGAAATACATCACAGGTGATATCATTTGCTGCTCAAAGATTGCAGAATTTCAGTCTGCATCTCCCCAAGGTAATACTTAAAATCTGGCCTGTTGGCGGGTCCTGATGATCTGAGTTAAGGGAATTAGGACCATGGAACATCCATTCTTACACTTTCAGTAATGGTAGAATGCCCTACCAAATGCAGTCATTAAAGCTAAAATGCATGCACCATGATGTTTAGAGCAACTCCACTTTACAGTAGATGAGAAAAAAAACATCCTGTAGGGGTGATCAATGTACATTTCAGGGATTTTAACAAACTTTGCTGCCTGGACCTTTTTCTGCTCAAAAAGTTGTTCCACTATGTCCTTTTGGATACTAATTCTGAATGGGAGGGTCTGGTGCTTTATAATTAGCTAGGGTACTCTTGTGCCTCATTCACACAGGCCTACTATAATTTCACACTGGGGCCGCCCGAGCGTCAGCGGTAAAACGCCGCTAGTTTAGCTGCGCTTTACCGCTGTAATAGCAAAGCTTTGGCGCCGCTATTCGGGCGGAAGCAGGGCACTTTTAGCCCCTAAGAAGGGGTTAAAAAGGGGTTAAAAGTGCCGGCGTTCTGTTCGCTTTCGGAGCGGTGTACAGCCGATTCGGAAGCGCTGCCCATTCATTCCAATGGCAGGGGCGGTGGAGGAGCGGTGTATACCCCGCTCCCGCACCGCCCCAAAAATGCTGCTTGCAGGAGTTTGTTTCATCTCCTGCAAGCGCGCCGCCCCAGTGTGAAAGGACACACTGTGTTTAATGGGTGTGCGCTTTACAGGGGCTATTTTTAGCTAAATAGCGCCTGTAAAGCACCCCAGTGTGAAAGGGCTCTAATATATACCTGTGTGAGGGCTTTGTTTGCCCGCATAGGGATTCACAGGTGTTCCATGCATCCCTGTGCAGACAGTTCCATTAATTTCCATTGGGGCACAGTGACTGCATGGACACAGCTGCAGCTCCCAATTTGACAGTCGTGTAGGTGCAGGTTCATGGCCATAGGTGTGCGCAGCTTATTGCATTAGGGTGTGCACCACAAGAGATAGGTGTCAGTAGTTTATTTTATTATTTTGTTTTTTTTATTATTTTTTACAATATTATATTTTATTATTTTTTTAAGAGCTCTGCTGGGGGGCTTTGGTGAAATATCAGGGGTCTAAACAGACTCCTGATGTCTCACTCTCGAGACAGAGAAAGAGATTCCCCTGTCCTTTTCTCTGCAGCCAGACAGCAGGGGGAATCTGCACAGTACAGGGTGATTAGGGTGTGCCCAGGCACACCTGCCACCCTATGTGCGCACGCCTATGTTCATGGCCCTGAATGCACACTGTCTACTTTCGGGGCCGCACACCTGCACTCGCACAGCTGTCAAATTGAGAGCAGCAGCTTTCTCCGTGCAGCCACTGCATTCCAATTGAAATGTATGGGACTTCCTGCACAGAGATGCATGGAACACAGTTGCAGGGTCGGCATCCATTTAGAAGTAATTAACCCTTGTATCTTACCAAAAATTACATTTCTATTGCAGAGGATGCCAAAAATGTAACCTATCTTTAGTGCAAACTTCTGGGAACATCAGAGAGCCAATCACTCAAGCAGGAAATTACATTGCTGGGAAAGTTCTGTACACCATCTGTGCTTTTACAGAGAGCACAATACCCTCCCCTGACAATGCCTTCATCTTCTTTTCTCTCCAGAAGCATGAAACCATCTTTTTTTAGGTATTATTCAGGGTCAGCATCAGCGGCCTATCATCTATGGGTGTGGTGCACATGGGCCCTGAGGGGAGTGGGGCCACACAATGCACACATGGAGGAGCTGTCGCTGTTTTGCCTGTCCTCTAAAATTCCCCCCACCCACTCTTATGTGCCCCCCCTCCCAACACTGATCCCCTGAGCCACAGGATTTAACTCTGCAAATAGATTCACACCCCCACTGCTCTGACTCACCCTGTACCACCACCCCCCTCACCGATTCCCTGGAACCCTCTTGCTGCAGAGCTGCTGGCTATCTTCCTCTTTCTCCTCTCCCTTTGGCTGTAGCTGCTGCTGGGTCAGGATGGGATGGGAGCGGATGAACAAGTCATGTTTACCAGCCCCTTTCTGAATGAACATTCCAGTGTTCATTCATCAGTTTGTGAATGAAAAGAAAACCTATATACAGAGGCTTATATTAATTTATCTGCAGTGCAGCTGAGGCTGCAGAGAAAAGGAATGAGGACTCTATGCCCCCAGTCCCTTTCTCTGTCTTCAAAAAGAGACATCAGGAGTCTGCTTCCACGCCTGATGTTTCACCAAAGCCCCCCCCCCGCAAAGAAAAAGTACCCGTCCTCCACTCAGCTGAC
>BLSH010008165.1:1021809-1046501 GCA_018402905.1 Glandirana rugosa
GGGGGACAAGAGGAAGAGGCGGGGGAGAAGAGTCCAGGGGGGGGCGTCGCGAGTGGGAGAGAGAGAACGATCAACACGCCCCACCCGACTTATGTGTGCTAAGTGAGTGCGTGACTCTAGGCTGAATACACACGATTCACTCACGCACTGAGACGTTCATTATAGGACATGAAGACAGAAGCAGCAACATGCTGTTACATAACTTTACCTAGCACTTGTTCTCCTGGTCTTTTCTTCCCCTGCTCCCCATCCAGTCTGCTGCTGAGGGGAATCTAGATGGAGAGCGGGGGAAGAAAAGACCTGGAGAATGAGCGCTGGGTAAAGTTATGTTACAGCGTGTGGCTGCCTCTATCTTCATGTCCCATGATAAACTTCTCAGTGCGTGAGTGAATCGTGTGTATTCAGCCCACCCCGCACAACTAGCAAGAGAGAGAGGGTGAGCGCTGCGGGGGGGGACCTGAGAAGAGGGGGCGGAGAAGGAGAACAGGGGGCCGGAGGATCTCCTTCTATATACTCTGAGTCCTCCCACCCGCCTCCAGCCGTGAGTGTAGCGCACTGCTGCCACTTCCCCTACACCCCCTTCCTCCAGCAAATTGTTCCACCCAGGGCACCCGTCCCTTTTGCCCCTGCCTTGTACCGGCCCTGGTTCTGTAACAGCTGGAGGGCCATAGTTTGGCGATCCCTGCGCTAAAGGACAGGAAATGGAAAAAAAAGTAATAGTGGGAAGGTGTCCATTTTCTGCATGTAATACAGACATTATACAGAATCTCTTAATTACATGAATATATTTATACATCTCACGGTCCCTCGAAGTCACTTTTTAGAATGATTTACGTGGTTAAAAAAAGAAAACAAAAAATAAGTTGTAAAAGGTCAAACAAGGTTACAGCCACACACCATATCCTCCAGCAGAACGAGGCAAAGTTAGATTTCCATGGTTTTGTTCTGGTAGAACTTGTATAAGAGTGATATATAAGTGATATAATTTAAGTGACTTAAAATTATTACACATCACTTCTGGAAAGAGGTGCGGAGGATAGTTCAAAAATTTGCAGATTATGAAATATTGGAGGACCCGCCCCTTTTCCTACTACACGTCACCCGTGCCTGAGAAAACCTACAAAAAAATCAATAGTACGCCACCTATTAAATGCCGCCAAGTCTTGAATCCCTTTGAACTGGAAGAGTCCGCACCCGCCTACCATCAGCAGTTGGCTTACAAAAGTGGAAGAAATCAACAAAATGGAGGACTTGATCCTCACCGCACAAATCAAACATGAAAAATACTCTGAGAGTTGGAGACTGTGGAATAGGTTTATTCTTTCTGACGAGGGGGAAGGCCCTTCTGAACCCATAACGGATCAAGGGAACACAGATACAGCCTTTCTGTAACACATTATCATGCCATTTCTCCGGGACCTCCCCTTCCACCCCCCTCCCGACCTTCTAACTCTTCTGCACCCCCCCCCCCCCATTTTTTTTTCATAGGTTTTTGGATTTAACTGTCTCCGTTGATATAAATACAAATATTTGAAGAAAAAAATTATTAGACATTTGTTTTCGATAATAAAATATACAGAGACACAAAACTGAAAATGGTAAATATGCAAGTTTATTGGTTGCTTATTTTTTGACATTACCCCTTACTGATAAACCAAATCTTGTAAAATTGAGTGAATTAGTGACTAAAAATAGTTACTCAGCTATTTAGCTTTTCTATAAAAAAAAAAATAATAATACACAGACACAAAGCTGAAAATGGTAAATATGTAAGTTTATTGGTTGCCTATTTGAAACATTACCTTTTAGTGGTAAACCAAAAGCTTAAAGTAGCAGTCAAGTAACCATGTTTCAAGACAACAGAGATACTCACAGACCCTTGATAGCGTTTACAAATGGTAATCCGGTAATAAGCATAATCTCTTAACGAGAACGTTATCAGTATATTAGAGGTTTATAAAGAGTTTTGACAGAAAAGTCTCCTTAGACATTGTACTATTATATATATATAAAAAAAAAAAACAACAAACAGGAAGTAGATATGTTTGCCCCAACTGGCATACAATGGGGTTGATTTACTAAAGGCAAATAGACTGTGCACTCTGCAGTTACTCCAGAACTTAGTAATTGAGGTAAAGCTTCACTTTGCAAAGAATAACCAATCAGGTGCAAGGGGGAAAAAAAAACGGCATTTTTGCTTGCACATGTTTGGATGATGGAAGTCAGCAGAGCTTCTGCTCAATTACAAAGCTCAGAAGCAATCTTTTGTCTTTAGTAACTCAATCCCAATGTTTTTTGCTTAGTCCTCACTCCTTTCAAATTATACCCAAAAAGTGTAACATTTCCATTTTTAGTTTTTCCTATAGCATGGCTTTTAATGAATAAATAGTTGCATATTGAAGCAAATCAGAGAGAAGAACTTTCTCCCTTTACCAAGAGGTCTAGCCTCACTGGGGCTCCAAGGAGAGCGGGGTACAAACACCATGTTTTCCAGACCACATTAAAGTAGAGTTCCACCCATGTAAAAGTCAGCAGCTACAAAAAGTGTAGCTGCTGACTTTTAATAATCGGACACTCACCTGTCCCTCGCTCGAGCAATGCGGTCGCCCGAGGGCTCACTCTCGCCCCCTCCCCTCGGCGGCGCCGGCATCATAGGTGTGGGCAACCCGAGGGGGGGGGGGTGGACTTCCTTCCAGAGCCGCGGCTTCAGGGGAGGAAGTGGACCTGGGACCTTGTGAAAACAGGGTGCCTGGTCACCCCCCAAAAAAATGACATGCCAATTGTGGCATGTCTGGGGGTCACCTTCCCTTAAAGCGGAGGTTCCACTTTTGGGTGGAACTGCGCTTTAGTATAGTTTGATGCTGTACTCTTAAACTAGGGGCAGATACCATTGGGTTATGACAGCCCCAGTGGTATGAAAAAAGCTTGTGTGGCATTGTCCTTGGCGGTATCCAAGGACCAGTTTAATAAACACTTGCATATTACATAATATTGTGTATGCAATAGCTTTAGAGAAACAGCACAGAGGATTAAGAACATATAAAGATATATTTTTCTGTCTGAATGCATGTTAGGTTAAAATAGACTAATAAACTATAAAAAAAATGGGAAAAAAATACCAATATGTAAAACAAATTAGTGATAAACCTAACCTGTTCTTATATTTGGGTTCTACTCTTAGATAAGGTCAGATAATCAAATTCTACTGTGTATAACCTACCGAGTAACTACAAGTACCAGTATATCTGGTTATTTATTTTTTTCATTTATCTTGGTGCTTGGGCAATAGAGGCTATTAATGGTTAATCGTTCACAGGTAAAATGTCAGAGGCACTATTTAAGCAAAACCACACATTAATCTGTGGAATTTTATTATAGTTCACCAACAGCTTCCAAGATATATTTTTTTAAAACTAGTCATTTTATTAATTTTGCCATGTATATGTTCTAAAAACATCTGTACCATGTACAGTGTTCATATTTTAGGCAGGGATATAAAGTAATCATTGTGGAGGGTTAGCAGAGATGTCTGACTTGGGACTTTGAATACTATATAGTTTGCTTCTCAGCAATTAATGTGACAAGCTTTATGCAAAAAAATCCTCCACCACACAATATCAGACCGAAATCCTTATGGAATCTTATCTTTAAGGCTAGCTCAGCACAGGATTATATATATGTATATACTGTATATGTAGACTGTACCACATGTAGATCTGCTGTTAATTGTAGGTTATCACTGTTTTGTGCATTCATGACATTCATATTTCTAAGTGTCATATAACCTGCATATTGAACTTACTAGGTGGGAAAAAAAAGGATAGCAGTATTATTAAATGGATATGTGCTAAAGCACCGCTGTACTGTATACAAGCAGTGGAAGACATAGTATACAGCACTGGGAAAACTGGAATTGGTTCAGTGCTGTCTAAGCTTTTTCAGAGCTCATTGCCTCTCTATGCTGATCCATGGGTTTATTTTGCTCACATGGTTTGAAAGGCATGAAACATAAGGACACTATGGATGCTGAAGTCAGCTGATAGAAATATTGTAGGAAACACTTCAGTGGGTTTAGAAGTAGTAAAAAATAAAAAAGCAACAAAGAAACTGTTCAGCATTTAGTACAACCCATATTTAAAAGATATCACTGGCTTTCACATAAAAAAAGTTAAAAAAGTGGTTGTGAAAAATCTGAAATGAAAAATGAACAGAGTATATCCCTTTACAGTGTGTAATTGCCTCAATCCAAAGCACCTAGTGTTATTTTTTTTTTCCCTCTAGTATTTGCATTAGTTATGTCTGACAGGTTATCCCTACACCACAGAATCTCAGGAGACAACCCCAACCTCCCTCCAGTACACAGAAAGTGATTAACAGCATCAGCTTTGTGTTTTTTCTTATGAGACTGTGCAGAGGGGGTGTGTCCTTTCCTTCCACTCAGGTCTCAGGTTACATTCAGTTCTCTATGCAGTGTGTGACATCATAATCTCTACCTTGCCTTCTGGAGCTGATACATCACCTATGATTTGGGCGTTTTAGGAGGCTGTAGAAAAGAGAGGGCTGCAGATAAACATGTACAACTTATGAAGGATTTGTTTCATCTATGTGTATCAACCTGAGGCATGTGGGGGAGATTTACTAAAACTGCTGCACTCATAATATGGTGCAGTTGTACATGGTAGCCAATCCGCTTCTAACTTCAGCTAGTTCAATTAAGCTTTGACAATAACACCTGGAAGCTGACTGGTTTCTATGTAAAGCTGCACCAGATTTTGCACACTCTGGTTTTAGTAGCCACCAGTGGGTATATGTAAGAGTTTACAACCACTTTAAGGGAATGTACGATGGTACAAACACACAGCAGTTTGAGTTTCAGAAGGCCTAAATACAGTGAGACACTAGACCAGGGGTCTTAAAACTGTAGCTTGAGGACCAGATGCTGCCCTTTATTTGCCCTTGGGGGCCAATGATATGAGGCACTATTCCTCCCACTGACACCTACTATGGGGCACCATTTCTTTTGCGAATGATGGGGCCCTATTCCATCCACTAATACCAATGATGGTGTTAGTGAAAACAATAGTGCCCCATCATTGGTATTAGTGGATGGAATAGTGCCCCATCATTGGTATTAGTGGGAGGAACAGTGCCCATCATTGGTATTAGTGGAAGGAATAGTGCCCCATCATTGGTATTAGGGGGAGGAACAGTGCCCCATCATTAGTATTAGTGGGAGGAACAGTGCCCCATCATTGGTATTGGTGGGAGGAATAGTGCCCCATCATTGGTATTGGTGGGAGGAATAGTGCCCCATCATTGGTATTGGTGGGAGGAACAGTGCCCCATCATTGGTATTGGTGGGAGGAACAGTGCCCCATCATTGGTATTGGTGGGAGGAATAGTGCCCCATCATTGGTATTGGTGGGAGGAATAGTGCCCCATCATTGGTATTGGTGGGAGGAATAGTGCCCCATCATTGGTATTAGTGGGAGGAATAGTGCCCCATCATTGGTATTAGTGGGAAGAATAGTGCCCCATCATTGGTATTAGTGGGAAGAATAGTGCCCCATCATTGGTATTAGTGGGAGGAATAGTGCCCCATCATTGGTATTAGTGGGAGGAATAGTGCCCCATCATTGGTATTAGTGGGAGGAATGTGCCCCATCGTTGGTATTAATGGAAAGAATAGTGCCCCAACGATGGGGCATATTCCTCCCACTAATACCAATGATGGGAGGGATTATCACTATGGTCCCCTGAGCATACATACAATATTGCAGAGAGCGATGCTGACATTGACATTGCCCATTGTTAGAGAAGATCTGAAGAGGACCGTGTCGCATGATCAGCCTGAAGAATGTAAGGTAAAAATACACCCAGGAGGGAGCAATATGGTTCTAACCCGTCTGTTACATTTTTGGAATCATTTCCCATTAATTCTTGACATGTCAGGAAGTATGGGAAAAAAAAAATCACAAATAAAAACCTGGCAGAGGTTTAATCCCTGCCCAATTCTGATAAAAACAGACAACGGTCTGGAGATGAGCTTTAGAGCTTCGTATAAACCGATATGGCAAAGTATCAAACAGGTAAGACTTTTGTAATGTGCACTGCATTGTACTGATCCCCAGGAGTCTGTGTGTTTCAGTATATAATTACACTTCCTAAAAGGCACCATACACTCAGACGAAGGTTGTCCCATCCTTATTTTAGAATGCTCTGAAGCATGCGATTAGTGTGACCGCGGTACACAGTGGCCAGAGCTGTGTAGTAACTGTACTACTACATCCAGGACTACCTGGAATTGCCGCAAAAATAAACCTTTAGGGACTCGACAGGTCATTCCTAAAATCGAGCATTTCATAGCTGCACAGACTTTGTAATCTAGTGGTGTATAGGTTTATGTACAGAGTGTGGGAACGTCTTACTATTGCTATTTGCTGACATTATCAGTGCAATTAGGAAAACATGCTGCACATCTGTCCTTCCGTGTACTCGTTACATGTAGGCACAATGTGCAGCTAGACCACTAACAGAACGGTTTGTGAACCTCATTATAAAAATTCCAATTTGCTGAGAATTATCAGCATTCTTCTACTTTAAACACTGTGTTTAATATCACTTTAAGCTATGAAAATGAAAGATAGAAGCTGATTGGTTGCCATGCACAGCTGCTTCAGTTTTTAGAAATTGCTCTCAGAGTATGCAGCTTCCCTAAGCATCCAAATGTAGTGCATTTCTAAAGCTCCAGAGGAAGGGGGTATGGGGTACAGACATACCCCACTTTTGTACACAATGGGACCAGAGCATGTATGTAAAACGAAAATGTACTTAAAGTGAAGCAATACCTTTTTCACTTCTCAATGCATGTAAATACACTAGCTCTATGGGAAATCTTGGTCAGCTTGGCGTAGCACTGTTCTTGATTAGTAACAGTTAACATTGGCGTCTATGGGAAATCTTAGCCAGCTTGACATAGCACTGCTCCCAAACCATTAGTGACAGGGACACCAAACTTGAGGAGCACGTTAAGGGGACCCAGGACTACGACATGGTAGATTATTTTTTTCCCCAGCAAATAACTGAAGGTCAGTGTAAAAATTATGATTTCCAATCATCCAGTGATAAGCAATGAAAACATATCTATAGGTGCCCCAGTCACAATGGAAACCTGTATTATAGGAATGTTTTACATTGTTAGAGAAAGGCCAATAAGGCAACTAGCAAACCTGCAATGTCTGCGTTATTTAACACCACATTTTTTTTAAACGCAAATGTGGCCTATACATTGTAGCCACCAAAGTTCTTCAGGAACTGATGACGTCAGTGCAATACTGGCAAAGCTACAAAAGTTTGCCTGGCCTGTGTGGATGGGACAGGCAGACTTTACCAGTTGTCTTCCAGATTTTAATTTCAACTGAAATTAAAAAAAAAAAAAAAATAGCCACCGTCTTAGGGCCTTTTACATCGAACCAAAGGATCCACCATGCTACATGGTAAAAAAAAAAATTGCTAGAGGACAGTTCTCATCCCATGGTTACAAATGACAAATTTGAAGTGTTAAAATGATGATCTAACAAACTTCCTACAATCCATTATGTGAGGATGGAAGACTAATAATACCAGAGCACAGTTATGGCATTGTGTAAAAATTTAATACAGAGGCCACAAATATCAGGATGTCCTGGAGATGGGGACATAAAGTGTTGGGTCCTTTTATATTACACTGGAGAATCCCTTGAAACAGTTGTGACATCCATCCACCTCTCTCAGAATGAAAGGCCACACACTAGGGCTGAAAACAAAATACATGGTGGTGCAAACACTTTATATCAAATAATCTCATCCATACAAGTTAAAAATAATGAAACAGGATTTCTAGAAAAAAAAAAAAAAAAGCATATCTCCCGTAGTATAAATGCAAAATAAGTTGATCATAAATTGAAATTTCTTTAGCAAGTATTTCCATTGTAAACGAAAAGAAAAAATTGTCAGCCAACATTTATACTGGAGAAATGACATATAAAACAATACAAAATAAGCAACTCCAGCTTGCTATTTAATGAAAGTCTTAAATACTGTTTATGACAATATACCAGGATCAGCCACCAGGACTTTTTTTTTTTTGTAGAAAAAAAAAAAAAAAAAAAAAAGTTGAAAAAGAACCGAAAAAAAAAAAAGGAGAACTCATAATTTATAGATCTATTGTATAAATTAAAAAAACAAACACCACTTATTTTAAATGAAACAAAAAAGCAAGAATATAACATTTAGCAATGTGCTCCAGTGCGACAGACTAAATCTAAGGTCACTTTGTAATTAGACAATTTTGTCTTTTTTGGGGTGTCAAGGTCTTTGATTTCTCATATCTCAGTATTTGTTTAAAAATCAAATCAAATTATAAAAAATAAAGGCAAAAAAACAAATACAGTATATTGATATAAGAATGCCTCTTCATACAACCTAGGTCATATTATACACCAAATTTCCACGTATGAAGCAGGATAATAATGTACAGCCATGATGATATCAATTTGTAGTATGTCATACGGTCTGTACAAGTTTAGTGCCAGTTAAAAGCAGCTTCCTCTTTTTTTTTTTTAAGGAGTGCATAGCTGTCTTGTGGAAAAAAAATATGTTAACAGCTACTTTATCATTATCACACATAGTCCAGTGCTCAACGTCTGGCATGTTACAGTATTATATCACTGCTGCCACTAGGTTTTTGGATAGTTTGTCTCTCCTTATAACTACTGCATTAATGAGTTCATGGTTTTATTTTTGTTTCTTCTCTTTCTGTGAATCTTTTTTTTGCTCAGATTTGAACAGTCTCCTTGGAACAACAATGATGCTGCCATCGCTATTACAGTGCAGTGCATATTGGCTGGGATTGACCGGTCTGCCCTGATCGTCTCGTAGTCTGCTAAACACGTTGCGGTAGAGGTCATTAAGTTTCTGTTTCAAGTGGCTCATGGACTTGCTGCACTGAGCTCGCTCTTTCATAAGCTTTTCTTTCTGTGCCTTCAACTGATTGACATCGTCCTCCAAGTTCAAAATTACATCCAGCTTACGTTTTCTGCAGTTCTGAGCGGCGACCTTGTTTTTCCCCCTACGCCGAATATCTCTTATAACAGATATCTGTGTCTCAGTCAAGTAATGCTTGGATAACATGTTGTTAAACATCTCTACAGGCATGCTAACAATTTCATCTACCGAGAAGGGAATTTTGAGGGACTTAGCCCGACGTTCATCACGGCTGAGGCTTTTCTCCATTCCACCAACACAGGCGCTTCTTAATTTGCCCGATTTTGCAGTCCAGCTGTAATGATGTTCAGG
The DNA here is from genome assembly GCA_018402905.1 of Glandirana rugosa. NCBI lineage: Eukaryota > Metazoa > Chordata > Amphibia > Anura > Ranidae > Glandirana > Glandirana rugosa. The sequence goes on from BLSH010008165.1 coordinate 1,031,146, forward strand.
GCTAGACTCTAACTGGTCTGGCAGCTGATTGTATGTATGGTTATGGCGGACATTATTTAATGACACTTCATCATAGTAACTTTCATCATCTTGATAATCCATCTGGCAAAGTTTGTTGATATCTGTCCAACTTCCTCCAACTGCCCCTTCAAGGCCATCATAAGAGACAGATTCAGAGTCACTGCTGTAGCCAGCAGCTCCTTCATCCTCCCCATAGGTTATTGATGAAGAATCAGATACGCTTGCAGAGGCAGGGCTATGGCTTGAATTAAGAGAAAGTCCAGAATCTGAATCTGGTTCTTCAAACAACTGAGACACCTCCAGAGGATCAAATCCTTCTTCCAGGGCTAAGGACATTAAGTTGATTTCATCAAATACATTCTCGTCAAGACCAGAAAGAAGATCTTGATTTGTTGAGTTTCTAGAGCAGTTGTCAGTAGTTGGAAATAAAGATGTTAAATCTGTTATACTCAGGGGTCCTCCAGGAACAGTACTTGAGTTCAATTGCATGAAGCTTTCTGGTGTCCGGGTCAACTCTTCAATGGACCGGACACTGTGACTTGATGTGTACATGGCTTCCTGCAGACTTACATCTTGGCTTATTGCCTCAGTAAAATCCACATTGTAAGGTGCAGTAGAGCTGATTGGATTGTTGGTATTTGAGATTGACTGGATATCCTCCAGTGTAATCTGGGGAAAAAAAAAACCCAAAAGAATCATGGATTCATGTTACTGTTTTATTTGTAGATCTATTCTTAGTAGCCTATAACCCAAAGTTAAAAAATGGATTATGAGAGCCAGTTTAGCTCCCATTATTTTTGCATACCCTAAAGCACAACCTTTAGCTTTTGGTCAATCCATTTGAAACCGTAAAATAAAACCATGCCATTTGTCTTGCTATCCCATCTAACGGCACATGTGAATAGAATAAAATCTTTATTGGTCCCTCATATTTTACAAATAGCAGCTGTGAAAACCCCGGGGCGGGGCTGGAATTAAACCTTTGAAGGTAAAGTTGATTTTTACAGTTTGTCTGGACACAATTACCATCTCTCCTTTACATACAGGTTAGAACTATTTTAATGCAGTATGTTGTCTAAAGGCCAACCAAAAATACAAACTTCCAGCCTATGGGGGGGGGGGGGGGGCGGAGGAAAGGCGGCTGCTATCTAGGGATTGCTAGAGAGCTAAAACCTAAAAAGGGGTGCAGTGAAGAACTTACAGACAGTACCACTACTGTTCAGTGGGACTTTAATGCGGAACTTAACCCAAAAGAGGAAGTTCTGCTTATTTGCATCCTTCCCCCCTCCACTGCCGCATTTGCCACTTTTTGGGGGGAGGAGTGGGTACCTGATTTTGACAGGTACCCACCCCCCCACTTTCAGTCAGATGTGCTGTGGCGATCTGAGCCGGAAGTTCAGCCTTCTGGAACACATCACAGGTCCTAGAAGACTACAGAACCATTCACAATGCGCAGCGTGGCTCATACATGTGTAGTAGGAAACCGGCTGTGAAGCCCTTACTTACAACGCCGGCACCTGCACCTGAAGCCGATTGAATAATCAGCTCGAGTGAGGACATTAAGGATACTTACCTGTCCAGGGATCCAGCAGATTAAGTCAGTATTTGTAGCTGCTGACATTTAATTTTTGGGGGGGTTGGGGGGGAGCCTGGAGCTCCTCAAAGTTTTTGCTAGCTACTAGCTTATTGGGTCACTCACCAGCTAATCTACACTCTATTGGTGAAAGGCCTGCACTTGAGCTTCCTGAGCAGCTCGCTTACTATGGTCTTTAAAAAAAACAGACTTTTACTCTCTTTTTTAATCTATTTAATATTTTTTAAGAAGAGTATTACAGTAAAGACTTCAATGTGAAGTAGCTAAGCCAAAAACTAAGCTGGAGATATATTGCCAAGAGTCCCTGGACAAAATCACCAAACCCTAATGTTGAAAAAACAAATATGTTTTGGATGAACTGCCTTTAACTATAACATGTGCTGGTTCTATCATTATGGGTTTGTAGCCAAGTCAAAGAGGTGGCTTTTCCCTGTGCGGTTATTAGCTTCATCTCTCCTATCAGTCATCTATTATAAATTTACTTACAATATTGTGACGTAGATTAGGACCAGCAAAAGAAGAACATAGTCTGTATAAAAGAGGCGATCGAAGCAGAGCAATGTATATTTGGTGCCAAAGGCTGGGTGTCTACAGTCTCCAGTAATGGAAATCCAGCCCCGAATGTAGAACTGCATTTTAGATCATTACATTAGGAAGTGTAATTAAACCAGTGGTTCTCAACTCCGGTCCTTGGGACCCACCAACAGGCCAGATTTAAAGTATTGCCTTGGGGAGATGCAGACTAGAATGCTGCAATCATTGAACAGCAAATTAAATCACCTGTGATGTATTTCAGTTATCCTGCAAACCTGACCTGTTAGTGGGTCCCGAGGACCGGAGTTGAGAACCACTGAATTAAACCAACTGCAACATGTACTAACAAAATGCATATTATCTTTTTTTATTGGCCAAAGGCTGCGGCCACTCTGTCAATTGCATTCTCGCATTAAAAATAATAAAAATAGCTGCAACATTTCCAGGACCAGAATATCTAAATGTACTTACATTTATATCAGGCAAGGAAAGGAGGTCTTGCCATAGTTCACTGACTGAATTTCCTGGTCGGGGGGAGGGCTGAGTATTCTGAAGAGAAGTTTCACTTGTGCCCTTCACAAAGAAATCAAAATTCAACGTTGATGTTAGCACAAATGGTATTGATGTTAGGACAAACATGCAGAATATTAAAAAAAAATAACAGGCTTTGCGCTTAAAGTGAACTTGTCAGCCACTGTAAAGTAAGAAAAATAAGTCTAGCCCAAGAGCATTCACCTAAAAATGCTTGCTATTACCTTCCTAAGCGTGAAAACCCTTCTTTTTGTACCTTTCTGTTCACTGGTTAAAAGGGCTTCCCTGATCTCTAAGTGATTTCCCACCCATCTGACTTTACCATGTCAATATGGGGTTTATTTGCTAAAGCTTGAGTGCGCAAAATCAGGCTCACTTCTGCAGAGAAACCAATCAGCTTCTAACCTCAGCTTGTTCAATTAAAGTGATACTAAAGTCTGATTTTTTTACCTTTAAAAATAACAAACATGTTATGCTTACCTGCTCTGTGCAGTGGTATTGCACAGAGCAGCCCAGATCTCCTCTAATCGGGCCCCCTGCCGGTGCTCCTGGCCCCCCCTCCTGCCAAGTGCCCCTACAGCAAGCTGCTTGCTGGGGGGCAGCCGAGCCGCTGCTCTGTGTGTCCATTCAGACACAGAGCCGAGGTTCAGCCCCACCCCTCTCTCTACTCATTGGCTCACTGACTTTGATTGACAGCAGCAGGAGCCAATGTCACCGCACTGCTGTCTCAGCCAATGAGGAGGGAAGAGCCCCGGACAGCTGAGACACTCCAACATCGCTGGATCGAGATGGGCTTAAGTATTAGGGGGCCTTCTGACCACAGAAGGTTTTTTTTATCTTAATGCATTAAGATAAAATTCGGACTTTACAACCACTTTAAGCTTTAGCAATAAAACCTGGAAGCTGATTGGTTTCTATGAAGAAGGGAGACTGAGTTTGCACTCTCCAGCTTTAGTAAATAAACCCCTAAAGCCTCGCACACATGATGCGATTGTCATACGACCGAACGGCCAAAATCGTATGTTGGCTGTTGCATCTCAAGTACTGACATGCTCTAAGCGATCGTACGACCAAGCCGAACGTAGTGACGTGCTAAGAGCGTATAAAGAGGAAGTTCAGGTGCATGTGATTTGTGAATTAGGAACGTAGGTTTACACGAACGGACACTTCCAAGCGTTCCAGACTTCTGAGCATGCGTGTTTTGCATGTACAACTTGTTGGACCAACTTCTCTGTATACACGGTACAACAGTCATATGACCACTTGTTGTACAACCAAAGCTTTCTAGTCTGCTCATCAAACTCCTGTGTTGTTCTAATCGCGTGCACTAGTGGTCGGATGATCGTACAACAAGCGGTCGCACGACCGTTTTCATACGACCGTTGCACCGTGTGTACAAGGCTTAAGAGTGATTGGGCAAGAACAGGGCTTTGCTCAGATGTCAAACCTCTAATGACAAAGTTAAATAAAGATCAGAGAGGTGCACAGACAAGTGTTTTCTGGCTAATAAAGGTAACAGCAGTAGTGTGCTTTTGGTTTTGGATGTTCTAATGTCCATCAGGGTTGCTTTAGAATACCCTGGATGTTGAATCACAGATACCTGATTATTATAGTACAAGCATTAAGCACAAAATCTATGGGCACCATAAGATGTGAGCAGACACCCCCAGCCAAAGGTGGGTACGCACAGATCTGAATTTTGATCTGTGTCTAGCCCTGTTCGAGAGAATTGAATTGGTAGATCTAACAGGTCTGTTGGAAAACTTTCATTTGATCAGCTCCTTAGCATGTATACCCACCAAGAAGAGACTGCGGGTAAAATTTGGCTGTCTACGTTTAAATCAGTATTGCCTCTTTGCACCCCTTGGGTCTGTGAAGACTGAAATTCAGTAATAATTTTGTAACGCATTTATTTGTAGAAAGTATTTTATTATGGAATAATGGGATTTTTTTTCATCATACTTACCTGTAAAATCCTTTTCTTTGAATACATCACAGGAGACAGAGTTAGGCTAATATTCATTACCTACTGGTTTATACTTCATCATCAGGTGAATGGACACTGGTAGACAAAGTCTTAGACAGGAAGTGATCCCCTATATAACCCCTCCCATACAGGAAGCACTTCCGTTTTGTAGCAAGCACTGAATCCTCAAAAAGAGGGGAGGGACCTCTGTGTCCCGTGATGTATTCAAAGTAAAGGATTTTACAGGCAAGTATAACGAAATCCTACTTTCTTTTTCATACATCATGGGACAAAGAGTTAGGCTAATATTCATTACCTACTGGAATGTCCCACAGCAATAGCCTTGAGGGGAGAGAGACACCCTGCCAAACAATAGCCATTAGACCTTATACGGCAGGCTGCAGTACACTACAGCAGAAAGCCGAATCCTCGGCTGCTCAAACATCCACTTGATAACATTTTGTGAACGTATGTACTGAACACCAGGTAGCAGCCTTACAAATCTGAGCCACAGATAGCTGATGGCGAAAAGTCCAGGAGGTTCCTACACCCCTGGTAGAATGAGCTCTCACCCCGAAGGGAGGAGCCTTACATTTCAGACAGTAGGCCTGAATGATCAATTGACGGACCCAATTGGCAATGGAAGCTTTGGAAGCTGCCTGCCCCTTCTTGGGTCCTTTTTTTTTTTTTTTTTTTAAACTAGGAATCTGATCCTCCTTCGGATCTCCGCAGATCTAGACAAATAAACTCTGCCTGCCAGGACAATGTCCAAGGAATGCAGTTATCTCTCTTCTGCAGAACAAGGTTAAGAGAAAAAAGAAGGCAAAACAATGCCCTGATTTAAATGAAAGACTGACACCACCTTTGGCATGTAATAGGACTACCTTGTCGTGGTGAATTTGGTATGGTTCCCTACATGAAAGGGCCGCCAACTTCGACACCCTTCTAGCCAAGGTGATGGCCATCAGGAAGGCTAGCTTGCATGACAGCAAGACTAATGTAATTTCCTTGATAGGCTCAAATGGTTGTTTCTGTAACACAGACAGCACCATATTTAAGTCCCAAGGACACGCAGGTGACTTAATGAGGGGAAGCAAACGAGTTACCCCCTGCATAAAATGTTTGGACCAGAGAATTAGAGGCTAAAGGCCTTTGGAAGAATACGGACAGGGCCGAAATCTGACCTCTGATTGTACGCAAGGCCAATCTGATTTCCACAGCCGACTGTAGAAAATAGAAAATTCTCCCAATCATGTATTTCCAAGGATGCCATTTTCTGGCTTCACACCAAGCAATATAAGTCTTCCAGACCTTATGATAGATCTTCCTAGTGACCGCTTTCCTAGAATTCACTAGGGTTGACACCACTGGTCCCAAGAAGCCACGATCCTTCAGCACCCTGGCTTCAATAGCCATGCCGTCAAATTTAGAGACTGTAAACTGGGGTGGAATATAGGACCTTGAGACAGTAAATTGGGGTGGAGCGGAAGCGTCCATGGCCCAACTATTGCCAATCTCACAATTTCCGGGAACCAGGACCTTCTGGGCCAGGCTGGTGGCACCAGAATCACTGGAACCCTCTCTCTCTGAATCCTGCATGACAAATGTTGAAGGAGAGGGATCGGGGGGAAAAGCATAAACCAGGGAGTACTGGCTCTATGGAACTACCTGCTCCGATTGCCAGGGGATCCCTTGTTCGGGACACAAACTGTTGTAGAGCTACTTGTTGAACCTGGATGCCAATACATCGACATCTGACCATCCCCAAGGCTGGCAGATTTCTCAAAAACACGTTCGGGTGTAGGTACCATCCCCCCGGGCACATCTGCTGGCCGCTGAGATAATTTGCCTTCCAGTTCTCTACCCCTGGGATATGAACTGCCAATAGAACTTGCACATGTCCCTCTGCCCAGGCTAGTATGTGGTTCACCTCTTTCTGAGCTGAAGACTCCTGGTACCACTCTGGTGTTTTATATAGGCCACTATAGTGGCATTGTCAGACTGAACCCTGAAGCTCTAACGTCCAAGTCCGTTGGGCCAGACGTACTGCCGGCAACTCTAGGTTGTTGATGGGAAGGCTCTGTTCTGGCCTTGACCATCTCCCCTGAGCTGTTAGCCCCTCTATGTTCGCTCCCCAGCCGAGACTGGCATCTGTGGTCAGTACTCTCCAAGACAGAGAAGAGATCTTCCCTTTTGCAGGTTCTGATCCTGCAACCACCAGCTTAGGCTTAAGCGTGCCTGGGGAGATAAGCACATGGGATAATCCAGGGATTGCCCTCTCCTGTTCCAAGCCGACAAGATGTCTTGTTGTATAGGCCTGGAATGGAACTGCACATAGGGTCACCATCCTTCCTAGAAGAGCTGAATAGAGGGTTGTCTGGTGCCGCTTATCTGATGCAACTGATCCTTTAGGGCACAGATCCTTACGGGTGATAAAAATACCTTTGCCTGTACCGTATCTAGGATCAGACCTAGATACTTGAGACTCTGAGCTGGTCTCAAGGCTGACTTTTTGGTATTTATGACCCAGCCCAAGCTTTCTAAATACCGCATTGTGCAGGCTACACCATGTTCCAGGGCTTGTAGCGAGTGATCTCTGAGCAAGAGGTCGTCCAAGTGTCCGAGCACCTAGATCCCCTGGGCCCTTAAAAGACCCATTACAGGTGCTAGGATCTTTGTAAACACCCAAGGTGCTGTGGCACAAACTTGAAATAACGTTCCTCTACTGCAAATCGCAAGAACCTCTGAGACAGACTCCATCAAGAAGGACTAGACCAATAGATGCTGGTTCATGGATCTTAGATCCAAACTGGGCCTCGTGTCCCCATTTGGTTTCCGTGAACAGGTTTGAATAGAACCCTGCGCCCCTTTCGGATACAGGAACCTGTATAATCACTCCTCGATGCACTAAATGATCTAGTGCCTGAAACAATAAGTTTCTCTTTGGAAGATCCAAGGGAACACTGAATCTTAGAAACCTCTGAGGAGGAACCCCCCGTAATTCCAGCTTGTAACTGTGGGATACTGTTGAGGTGAACCACTCATCCTGAACCGCTGTTCTTCAAATGTCTGCAAAGTGGAGCAGCCTTCCCCCCACCCGATACAGTGGGGGTGCCCCCTGAAAAGGAGGGCTTGGTGCCGGGTTTAGAAGAGTTTTGGACCCAGGGTTTCTTCTGGCCCTGCGGCTTGCTCCTAGCTCTAGCACCCTATTGGTTCCGAAACTGCCTTGGTGCTGAGACATTTGAGGAAGCGGTCTCTGAGGTTTTAAACGAGGGGCGCCTGGTCCATCTCTTTACAGAAAGTAGAGAGCCATTCCCTCCAGAAATCTTTTGGATATATTTGTCCAAATAATCGTCATCAAACAAATGTTTCCAATGAAAGGGGAATCCTGCCAATAACTTCTTACAAGGAAGCTCGGCTGACCAGTTTTTAAGTCCTAGAAGTCTGCGCATATGTACAGACAGGAGAGCCATATGAGAGACTTGCTGTATAGAATCCTTTAAGGCATCTACAGCAAAACACAGCGCTCGAGGAATATCTGCCCTATTTTCAGCAAGATCATCCTCCTGGTTAGGCATGTCACCTGTCAGGCCGTCTGACCCAATCCTTTAATTACTGGCAGACTCCAATTGATGCGACAGCTGACTAAATAGCTGAACTGGCCAAAGAAAAGGAAACCTTTAATAAGGGACTCCAGTTTCTTTTCAAGAGGGTCTTTCAACCCTGTGCGTTATCCAGGACAATTTAAGTTCTTGTTTAAGGAAGAGACTGCTGCATCTATGGCTGGCATGCTCCATTTCTTAACAAACTTTTCCTTCAAGAGATCTAAAAGAGAAAACCTCTTAGGAGGGACGAAAACCCTGTCAGGATGTTCCCAATCAGCATACACTGCCTGTTCCAACAGCGGGTGCAGGGGGAAAGCCTGTGCAGCCTGAGGAGGCTTCAGGGACCCCAAAGAGGACAAGGGAGGCTCAGAAACCTCTGCAGGAGGTAACTTAAAGGCAGAACAAACTTTGCTTGGTAAGAGTCTGGATCAAAAGCCTCTGTGACTGAGAGGCAGATACCAACTGGACATTTTCTGGCCCAGATTCCCCAGAAGCAGACCTGCTGGGCCTTCTCCAAAGTCCTTAGCATTTAGCTCTTCCCTATCCTCAACCCATTCCTGCTCCAAATTAGGAGGCTCAGGGGAGGGGGATCTGTAATGCTCCTTGCCACCCTGTGGGATGGAGGGAATCATACCAGCAATCCTGTGCTCTACCCCGGCTAGGGCTGAGGACAGTTCATCCCTGGTGATAAAGGGTGAAGCAGCAACGTTGACGGTAGGCACAATACCAGAGAGGCGCAGCGGATTAGATTGTCCGGAAGCCTCTGATCTTTCAGGGGATACAACACTAGGGTTTTTGACTAGGCTCTGCAGGAGCTACTGATGACATAGATGTGCCCTTCCCTGTAGTGTTAGTCTTGCTCCTCTTTTTTGAAGACATTGCAAGCCACAAAAAGGGAGTACCTGGGTTTAGTATTTACATACCCCAGAAGGGAGACCCTTTCATAGGGCTCACCAAGCTCCTATGTAATAATCCTGCTAAGCACCTTAGCCTGCCAAACACCTGGTGACTCACGTGACCCAGGTAAGGAGATATGAACAGCTGAAAATGTCTGATTCAGAGCCTGCTCTGTGTCCCACAGCTGTCCCCTGGAAGCACCGCATGCTTGGCCTACACAGCTTAAATAAGCAGGATGTGCACCGGAACATTCTGCACATGCGTGCGTGGTCCCGGCGAATGGGCACAGCTGTATTCGCCTATCACGCAAATCTTTGTGCGGCCAGATTAGGCTACGGGGCATGCGCAGCTCCGTGTGCGCACAACACCTATGGCAAAGCTGCGTGCAGTATGGCCTCCAACAAACTTCCAAGCATCATGCGATCGCACGTAAGCCATGGTGAATCAAGACGCAATGGCGCACCCTCATGCGCAGATATCCATAAAAGGTCAAAAAAACAGCCAAACAAGACACAAAAGGAACTCTGCAAACACCCACAGCTAGCCCAAAATTCCCCCCTGTAGTCACTGCACACAGATGTCAAGCCTCTAGCTAGCTGGACTGATTGTTACAAACACTGGGGAACCCCAAAATAAAGAGGCTTTCACTTACCCATCCAGGCGCAGGGCAGCCTTAGAAACTAAGGGCCCAATCTTCACCCATCATGGTGGGTTCCTGTCACTTGAGGACCTTCAAGGACTGGGTACCCTTTTCATGATTAGGGTCCACTCCCTTGGGCCTGTACAGCACCCTGCATGAATGCCTTAGATTCCACTACGCAGGGTCCATCGCCCTGAGGTCACGTTACAGCCAAAAACTCACAGAACCCTTGTCTTCTTTACGAGGCTCGAGTACCATTTATCTAATCATATAGCCTGTTTCAAATGGATCCGATCGGTCAATCCTTTGATTCATTTAAAGCGGAGTTCCACCCACATAATGTTTTTTTTTTTTTTTGCTGGCATCCACTCTGTCATTATGCATTACAGAAATAACGAAATTGTTCTCTTTAAATCTGGGTAGAATTCATATTGATTTTTTACTTACATTGCTGATTTTTTTTTCTTCTTGAGAGTTCCCATCCTAGTTGTAGGCATGTGAAGCCCACTTGCACCCTCTTCCTGTATAAGGTGCATGCTGGGTAACCACATGACAATTATCAATCTTACTTTGTTTGTTAGAAGTCCTCCAGGAGATTTAGATGTGACATGCATAGATGCTCCTGTAAATTTGCTGCTGAATCGCCACTGTGCACACCTGCTTCTGCTTAGCTGTCTGCTCTATATATATAGAAATAGGGCTTTGTTCTCTTTTTAAAAATGGCACTTCAATATGCCTTCAATCGTGCCATTTCCTGTCTGGAAATAACGCGATTTTACAGGCTAGGGATGCCCACTTACTCATGGGAAATGGCGACTCCCATCTCCCATGAGCCCAGGTGAGGCAGGAAGTGATGCGGGCGCTGCGGATCAGGAAGTGGAAGATTACAGGGACCACATAGCAACAGGGAACAGTAGGAGTATAAAATTTCTTTTTTTTCCAAAGGTGATTCATCATGCATAAAGGATTTGAAAAATATAAAAATGCAATTGTGGGTGGAACTCCGCTTTAAGAACCATTTTTGGGACTAAAGACCTGGAGCTCAGAGAGCTCAAACAAACGTGCCCATCCACCTTGCAGACACTGGTAAAAAACCGAAGTGCTTCCTGTATGGGAGGGGATCACTTCTACCAGTGTCCATTCACCTGATGAAAAAGTATAACCCAGTACTGTGATGTATGAAAAAGAAATATAGTTTCTTAAAAGTGAGGGTGTGTTTCTATATAAACATGAAGAGAAGATCAGCTTTCTTTAAATATTATAATCTTATATATGTCAATGTTTTATAAACGTTTTTCTCTGTACAGTCTTTGGTATACTATATGTGTATTTAGGGATTTTATTCATCTGCCGAGAGCCTGAGCCGGCCTGGCTTTTTATTGTCTTCAGCCGTTAGCCTGTAACAAATGCTCTGCATTTGGCGACAATTGAAGCTTTGTAATAGAATAGCCAACATATTTTGGAATTGTCAGTTAGGCCCTCCAATTGTTGACTAAACAACTGTTACCAATTACTGGATAACAATGCAAATGATTTTTGAGACAAAACCCAGAACATCTGTTTCTGTCTTAAGTGCTATACATAAGAGCAGCTCTGAGACAACGCTGATGCTAGACAGAAGCTTTAATCAAAGTAATGCACTTCATGGCTTCCCAATGCCATGGCTCTGTTATAGTTAGCTATTGCACAACTGTGTATTCCTATATATTATACATTAGAAAAGGTACATGGTATACCTTCTGCAGTTTACGGAGCGTGTTAATGTGTCAGACACACAAGTCATAGTTATCTATTGGGCTGTTGTGTTGAAGCCAACCTAAGTACTCAGAATTCAGGAGATTAATAGCACGGTCATAGAGCCCAAAACAAGTAGGTTTGTTCTAGGGTAGGGAGTGTGAAAAGTTCTAAACCCAGAGGACTACATACTGTATATTGGAAGGGGTCAGGCTCAAATAGTATTGGCAGCGGTAAACCATGCAGGAGACAAGGAAACCCAGAAGAGTCCAGGTAGGTTTGTCTTGCACTTTTATTCAGCAAAGCAGCCAACAAACCGTTGCAATGCAGGAGGGCTTTGTACAGTGACTATATAGCATTAAAAACAAGCAAAACGTCTGCTTGTCCAAGCCAATAACTAAACTCTGGTTAGTTACTAACAGAGTGCTCCCTAAGGAGTTCCTTAAAACAATCAGGCAGCATGTGTACTTTTTCAGAGTTCTGCCAGCACTCAGCCTTTTCACACAGCAGCAGGCTGGGGAGAGAGATCAGTCAGCTTACATATATGAAAGGTGTGTGGACAGCTAAGACTATTAATGGGGCTTTATCCCACCCAAAGGTCTACAAAGCCTCTGAACTTCAGGACCCAGAACAGAACTTATTAACTCTTTTATGATGGTGTACCACAAATGTTAATGCCTGAACCAAATTTTGCAACTTTGACATGTTTTTCGTAAAACTGTACATATTGTCACAACTACTTTGTGTATCCAGCTGGATTATACCCTGGGCTTACTTTTAGAGTTACGGTAAAATCTTGGATTGAGAGTAACTTGGTTTGAGATTGTTTTACAAGACAAGCAAAATTTTTTTTTTTTATAAATTTTGACTTGATAAACGAGCGATGTCTTGATATACAAGTAGCGTCATGTCACAGCTGAGTATAAAAGAGAAGAGAGGAGTCCCTAAGTGTAGCAATATGGTTGCATTTAATGAAGGTACAACATTTAGCAACTCACATGGTTGATTAAAACAAGCACATCTAAGTATGCAGATATTTGGGGTAAAAGCTGTCCACATAGACCATCCTTCGCACTGCCATCATCCCTTTCACGCTGCACTCCACAAGCACTTCAAGCCTTGCTTTCAGATCGCTCTACTGCAGGGTAGTCTTCCCGGACAGGATTGGAGACTGACAGCGTTGAGAGCCAGAAGTGCAAAAGATGGTCTATGCAGACAGCTTTACCCCCCAGGATGATGTAATCTGTGATGAAACGCGGCGGGTGGAGCGACGTGCTGACGTCACTGCGTGCGGAGGTCCCGGAAGAACGGGTTGATGTTACAAGCTGGCCGGATTTATTAATATACAAGCAAGTTTTATTGTATTTGATGGAAGTGCAATCTTTTATGTTTACAATAAATTTATAAAGGATTTTACACTATGGCGAGCTTATATCATTTTTACATGGGGAGTCAATCACACTAAGAGGTGAATATCCGTTTGGTCCGGAGGGACAAAGGCCCCAGTAATGGTATTGGTCATAGGAGTTACCTACTTGGTGAATTAAGAGGTGCAGATGTTCTAGGGAGCCGACAACACCGATCACCTACCAAGAGGTGGAATTGCATATAGTCCAGACGGACATATGCCCTGGCAGGGTTGTATGCCACAGAAGCTACTGACCCTCAGTGATAGGAAGGCAATTTGTTCCGGTAAGGGGCTTTATATTACGGTGAAGGATTTCACCCAAGTTCACGATTGTTTTGGTGACGGGAAGAGCACTCACTAGTGGATGGAACTTTTTATATATCTTTTTTTCATGGACTGTAGTTGATATAATTCAATTACACATATAATAATATTCACATCATCACGAGCGTAGCATTACATGTTGAATGTTTTGCTATTGTGTCTCACAAGAAAGCTGCAGCTGTGAAATTAATTTTTTCATTTTGGTTTAACATCGCAGTTTTTTCACTTTTTATGAGCTTTACTGGATGCCTGCATACTTCAATGTGCCTCATTTAATCATCAACCATGTGAGTTGCTAAATGTTGTACCTTTATTAAACGTAACCATATTGCTACACTTAGAGGCGCCTCTCTTCTCTTTTATACTCTGTGACTCCTGCTGGATATTGCTTCTAATCCCCTTGTGGAGGCTGCCATTTGTGGATTGTAATTTTATGGTTATACAACGTGGTCATGTTGCTATAATCATTTTATGGACTATAAACTGAAGGACTCACAAATAAATGGCTGTGGAAGGAATCATCTGAGTTTCCATGATTTCTTATGGGGAAATTCGCTTTGATATACGAGTGTTTTTGATTACAAGTATGTTTCTGGAACAAATGATGCTCGCAATCCAAGGTTTTATTATATATGGTATTGGATATTTCCTGATTTTTTTTTCTATTATGAAAGGAAATCTATCCCAAAATAGTAAAGAAAAATTTTTTTTTTTTTTTTTTTTTTTAATTTAGCTGTATGTTTCTTACTATTACTATAACTTCCCACTAAAGAATAACCCAAAATAAAATTCCCCTGCTCCTGATGATCATAGCCATACTACAAATGTAAATGTAATTTGTTGTTTGTACCCGTAAAAGGGCCCAGAAACAATAGTACGCATTTTGCTTTTTTTAATTCTACCCAAAACCCATTCACACCAATACTAACAGACACCGTTACTACTTTGACACCAACACTAACCCTTGGACTGACCTAGATCAAATCTTGGTCTATCCTTTTTTTAAATTATTATTATTTTTATTTTCTTACACATTTTTGTTTAACATTTTTCTCCCCTGTAAATAGAGAAAAATACAATGCATCTTTCTCTCCATTCAGAGGAGAAAGAAAACACAGGGGTGGGCTGCATAGTGACTGATCACTGTTCGTACAAGACCCGCACCTCTCAATGAGAGCCTGGTCTCTGTGCAGCGCTCTCCTTCTTGTAAATCCCTTTTCAGGTGAGCTTTTCCAGGGGTCCCTGCTCCCACACCACTTTTAAAAACGTATTATACCCTGCAAATGCATGAGATGGAATGTATGACGTCATGTGCCTAGTCTCATGCATTCTCTATACATTACACTCATCACTTCTTTTTTTTTTTTAAAAAGCCTGAGATCTCAAGAAACAATTTTTTTTTTTTAAACCACAAATGATATTAATGCCTCACAGCACATGTGCTAGATGGTACTAGATGAAGCACTTGACACCATGCACTTCATCTTGCACATGAGCAGCAAGAGAATACAGTGACACCTCGTAGCTTAAAGTGTTACTAAACCCAAAACAGTAAAATGTGTCTGTAAATGCAGAATAGCATGCTTGTTCTTCTGTATTGGGTATAAAGGCTCTTTGATCCTGTATGGACAGATCCCCCCCCCCCCCTCCTGCAGGGTCTCTCTTGGCAAGGCCAGATAAGACACAGTGATGGTAATACTGCTGCACATGCTCAGTTTGGTCTCTATTGCTGGAGAGAATATTTCCTGTTTGAGCTGAGCTAGTAAGGTCACATGGTATTTACATCACACATATGGGCGTATATACAGATCTTAAATGACAGCCCAGTCCCTCCCTCCTCCTCCATGCCCAGTAACTTAAAAATTACCGTAGGTGGGATGTCACATCTTGATTGATGGATGCTCCGCCTCCCATAACAGTATGAGGACACAGGCTATAGTGGAAATCTCCTCCTACCTGAACACTCGGCACTTGGGCCGGCCCTGCAGTTTATCACGTGACCTTGGTATACAGATCAGCCAAAAAGGTATATAGTGGCAGTATTTTAATGTAAAAAGATGATTTATCAGCTGTGGGCAATGAAAGGGGGGGGGGGGGGGGGG
>BLSH010008165.1:1062894-1074767 GCA_018402905.1 Glandirana rugosa
CGTCTTCCCTGCAATACCGAAAACCCAAAAAACGTCTAAGCTAACAAAACTAACTTTACGTGTAACCAGACTATTATACCTTAACACATATACTGTGGGTATTCTAAACTCACGTAAAGACCGTCTAGTTGTCCTTCATAAGAACGTCCCAAAATTTCCCTATTTTGTACCCCCGTGCACGTACATGACGTCTACAAACAACACAAAAAAAAAGAAGTAAAACGGAACCGTATAGGAAAATTCGAAGGTCACCGATTGGATGGTAAAAAAAAAAAGCCTGTCGACCAGTATCACGACATCCGTAGAAACGTACAGAACACGATATCTGGACGTAAAATTAATATGACGGATAATAGAGTCTTCAGTGTGAAACCTGTCGTCTATAGGGTGTCCGTAGTAATCTGACGGGGGGGGGGGGGGGAGGACACCGGACCGAGGAACATTAGGGGGGGGCAGTCTAATGATGCCTGTGGGATATCTGCTGTCCAAAGTGTGACTTCTGAGATAATAGGCAGTATAATTAAAATGCAGGTCTATAGCACAAGACATGCAAAGATGCCTACAGCACTATGACCAGCTGTCCGAAAAAAAAAAATGGTAGGTTAGCCACTGGAAGCTTAAAAGGATATGCCAAGGCAAAATGAAGAAAAAAAAACACAACAAACATCTGCAGTACATGCACGTGCCCCCATGTTTTATCCCTTTAAAACCCTGCAAGAATACTTCCTGTTGATCTGCCAGAAATGCACTCAAATCTTATGGGTGTCATATACACAATTCCATATTATCAGACCAATGTGCATTTCAATCAAAACAATCGAATCTGCAAAAAACCCAAAAGCCATAACGTCCCTTCTGCCAGTTTTAGACTCAGACAACTGGCCAATTATTGATCATGTTTGGCAGCACTAAGATACTTTGTTTATGAATACCATCATATTTTGATTGATCAAATTATGAAATTACATGATGGAAACAGATGTGATCGATAACTTCTATTCCTACATTATAATTGTATGTTAACTAATCGATCGAGATCTACTTCCCAGAGCGTGGCCCATTGATTCAATAAACTATAGATGAATTATTCCCAAATAAATGAAAAAGATTAAATCGAGGGGGAAAAAAAAAAATCTATTATTTATCAAGACATGTATGGCCACTAAAGCTGCACGAGTAATCATTAAAGAATCAAGATCACAATTCAACCCCCCTCACCATCTTAAAACAGCATTTCCTCAATTCAGCGCAGAGCTGTTCTCTGCTCGCTGCGGACGGCTGTCAAAAAAAAAAAAAAAAAAAAAAAAAAAAACAGCAGGCAGGTTTCGGTCAGTAAATGAGGGCAGTTTAACCACTTAAAGCGGTTGACTACCCAAAAAAGGTGTTTTTTACCTACAGGTAAGCCTAAAGCGGTTGACTACCCAAAAAAGGTGTTTTTTACCTACAGGTAAGCCTAATAAGGCTTGCCTGTAGGTAAAATTAATCTCTCCTAAACCTGTACGGTTTAGGAAATATTCCACTTGCAATGCAGCCACTGACGTCACGGCGCATGCGCACTGATGGCCCGGCGCATAGCGCTGGACCCTGCAAGAAAGTCTGCTGGAAAAACAGGCTCCAGCGCGCATGCACGGGAGTGACGTCTCGCGGCTCCGGCCACTCACAGCGCCGAAGCCGCTAACCCGGAAGAAGCCACACTGCGAAGATGTCCGCTCCCTCTGCAGGGACCAGGCAGCCCTGCGGGAGCTTCGTTCTAAGGGGGGTATTTCATAATGGGCTAGTATGCCGTGCATACTAGCTCATTATGCCTTTGCCTTGCAGGTTATTGTTTTTTTTTTCCCTTGGGTAGACAACCGCTTTAAAGACTAAGTGCTGGTACACACAGAGGTGGCTTCAAAGTCGCCCGATTCTCGCCAGACTTTGAAGTCGCCCCGTACAGCGGGACTTCAGCATGGCTTGCAAAACTACTTCTGTATAGAAGTTAATGCAAGCCACTCCGAAGTCACCCCAAAGTGGTACAGGAACCTTTTTCTACGTCTGAGCGACTTGAGTTGCTCCTATTGGAACCGTTCCATTTTACTGCATGGAGCGCGACTTGTCAGGCAACTAGATCGCCTGACAAGTGGCCCCTGTATGAACGGGCACTTAGCCTTTTTCTGACACTTGTTGCTTACAAGTTAAAATCAGTATTTTTTTTCTAGAAAATTACTTAGAACCCCCAAACATATATTTTTTTTTTATAAAATGGCAGTTGTTGCAATATTTTATGTCACACTATTTGTGCAGTGGTCTTTCAAACACAATTTAAAAAAAATAAAAAATACACTTGAATGAATTAAAAAAAAACTAAACAGTAAAGTTAGCCCAATTTTTTGCATAATGTGAAAGATGTTGTTACGCCGCGAGAATCGTGAGAGAATCGCGATCTTTATTCATAACAAAAAAATTGTAATTCTCATTTTAGCTAGAATCGTGCAGCTGGCCACCATTCATTTCCTATTTTTGGCTGACAACATACCACTTTTTTATGGACTGTGTCAGCCCTGCCCTATATCTTTTGCTAAACTACTCAACCACTCCCCCACTATCTTTTTATCCACAGCATAGGAACTAATTGATAAAAGAAGGTGGTTTTCAACTGTATATTTAAAGCAGAGTTCCACTTGATTTTTTAGTTTATTAAAATTCAGTAGCTACAAAAAGTGTATCTGCTGACTTTTAATAAACAGACACTCACCTGTCCCACGGTCCAGCGATGCGGCCGCCCGAAGCCTTGCTCCCCTCCACGACGTTGTCATAGCAACTGTGGGCACCCGGCCGTAACAGCTTGTGGCTTCACGCCCTTACGCGCACTGCGCGAGCCACACTGCGCTCTCCTAGTGACCAGGCAATCTTCTGGGACCTGTGACGTGTCCCAGAAGATTGCCAGGAGGGAGTGGCCGCCAAGGGGGAGAGGAGTCGTCGCGGCCAGAAGAAGGAAGCTGCAATATATTTGATTTTTATTCTTGAGTTTAGATATGCCTTGTGCTGCCTAAACATCAGTCCTCAAAAAATCTTAAGTATGGATCATGTGGCCAAACCACTTTTTTTAGCATGAGACAAATTGTAAAAATGGCAAAACTCAGAATTTCTGTTTAGGTGTAGGTTGTTTTTAAGCTAGCCTTAGATATAAGACTGTTTCATCATGGTATTGTGGGTTAGCCTATCGAAAAGTTTAGTGTAACAGGGTTTTGCATTCAACATCTCAGGATATGAGAATGCTAAGTTCTACCATAATCAGTATAGCCTTCCAGCTCATGTATAGGATCAGATGGGGCTTGGCTGTTGGAATGTGAAATTGTTGGTCTCGTAAAGGTGCTTCAAAGATATCTAAAGTCTAAAACGGTTACCAAATCCATCTTGCTAAATACTGGACCTTACAACCAATGTCCTAGCCACCAGAAGGTGTTTGGATCAGAGTTTTCTTCAGAAAACGTATGTACTAAGCAGATGTAGGTTTAGGACAGCAGGATAGGAAGATAAAGAAACCATTTGTTTTAGACCCCACATTGACTTTAGTAACTACGCAATGCAGAATTCAAGGAAAACAATGTAGGATCACCATACCTGGTTAAGTAGCTCCAGGTCCACAGGGCACGGATATGCAAACAGCAATCAGAACTATCATGGCCACACTTTGGCCTCCAACCTCACAATCCATTTAGCCAGTGGGGTCACTCCGTGCATTTGGTGACTAATAGGGCATGCACAGGTTTTGGAGAAGGAAGGCCAGAGTCTGACCATGCCAGCTGTAAAAGTAATCTGCAGGCATCTGCTTGAAGGACATGGGGCCATTTAACTAGGAAAGGTAAGGCCACAGTTCTTTTTATTATCACTTCAAAGGTGCAGGGCCCACCTTTCCCAACTACCTACAACACAACATATCTCCTTTCTCCAAAACTACAGGTACAGTTTAATATGCAATCTGTATACCTTAAAGTAATTGTAAACAAAATTCTTTTTTTTTTTTTATATACAACAAACATCTTATACTTACCTGTTGTGGGCAATGGTTTTGCACAGGGCAGCCCCTATCCTCATCCTCTTGGGTCCCCCGCTGGCACTCCTGGCTCCTCCTACCCCCTTCCCTCGGGCTTGATTCCTATTTTCACTCTGTGTGTCCATTGTCACACAGATCGTGGCTTTGCCCCATCCCCTTGCTGTGACTGGCAGGAGGTAATGGCCCCCGCTACTGCCTCTGTGTCCAGTGAGGAGAGAGAGACGCTGCTTTTGGGCACAGCTCTAAATCGAGATCAGGCTTGGGTAAAGAGGGGGGGGGGGGGCTGGTGGGAGCTGCTTGCAGAAGCTTTATTACCTTAACACAGAGAATGCATCAAGGTAAAAAAACCTTCTGCTTTTAGAACCACTTTAACCACTTGCTGACCATGTTGTAGCCGAAAGATGGGTCTATTGAATTCCTCCCAGAATCCCCTCCCTCTGCATGCCCTGTAATAGCGGTGTCCTTCAGACACAACTGGATACAGATCGTGGTAAAAAGCCAATCTAAGCAGCCCTTTACCATGTGATCAGCTGTGTCCAATCACAGCTGATTCCTTGTAAACAAATGGTGACTGGCATTTCCTTTCCTGAGCTCTATCACTGTGTGAGGAATGGAAAGCCAATACCTGGCTATCCTGTGACAGTACACATTCAGGGCACTGCTCATTAGTGTCCATCAACGCAGCAGATTAGTGCCGCCCCATCAGTGAGGAAGAAAAAATATTTTATTTGCAAAATTTTACAACAGAAACGAAGAAAAATGTTTTGGTTTTTTTTCAAAATTCAGTCTTTTTTCATTTATTTAGCAAAAAATAAAAAAAAACAGTGTTGATTAAATGCCACAAAAAGGAAACAGTTTAAAAAAATGATTTGGGTACAGTGTTGCATGACAGTGCAATTGTCATTCACAGAGCAACAGTGCTGAAAACTGAAAATTGGCCTGGGCAGGAAGGGGGTGACAGTGCCCCATATTGAGGTGGTTAATACAAAGCCATGCATATTTTGTGTTTTTACAGGCCATGCTAAAAACTCAGCACCTAAAACCAGTTATGATTTTTGGAAAATATACGATATACAAAAAGTGAATTAGTAGTGGTGGTACTTTTTCTTCAGATATCCAAATTTGCATCAACACAAAGCTAAAAAAAAATTAACATTCATTTCTTATTTGAAATGCAATGCACAGAGTAGCAATGCTCAGCACACACATGCACACAAACATACGCTCTCTATAGGTAGTCAATGCTAAACCTACATTGGCAGAGTGTGATATTTTTTCTTGGTGAGTAGTTACAATGATTGACAGAAACAGCCCCCACCCAACCTCAGTATATAAAGATTACCATGCCGACTTAGCTAAATATTACAAAATAAGCCCAGAGGCAGATCCAGACACAGAACACCTTGTTCCCAGCTGTATTACTTTATACTGTCAGGACACAGAGATAGCCAAAAACAGATTTTAAACTTTTTGGTACAGAATCTACCAGTATCTTGAAAAATAGAGTAATATGCAGAGATTAAACTGATAATTGATGCCTATGTGTGCAGCAGGATACAGGCATAATAAATAAAATCCTGGCCACACAGGGTTATAGTTAACCACTTGCAGACCAGCAGCTGCAGGCTTCATCCCGGTACCGGTTTGAATTGCTTTTACAAGCAGCGGGAGGGGACGTACCCCCTCCCACAGCTTCACCAGGCTGTTCCATCCCCACTGGGACACCCAATTGACCAGCCAATGCTTCTACTGGCTGATCATAGAGCCGAAAAAAGACCAGATCGGCTTTGTTCGGTTCTATGAGATAGTGATGATGTTTGTCCATCGTCTTCAAAGAGGACCTTGACATCTAACAGGTTATTGGCTGTTCACAATGTGTCCGCAGGTGGCTGTTAAGACCAATACGGGCTCGGAATATTCTGCCACATGCCGGGCAGACATGTGTAGGCACCACTGTTGTAGCTTTACGGAGTGCTCGCTTCCCTTGTGCTATGGTTTTCCTTCTGGATTCAGATGTCTGCCTTGGTGGATCAGCATGCGCCATGTCGATCGATCTTGTGCCAGGGTTTCCCAAGAGGTGGTGTCGATATCCAGGGACTTGAAAGAGGCTTTCAGCATTTCTTTGTATCGCTTCTTTTGTCCCCCACGCGAACGCTTTCCTTGAGACAGAAAGGAGCTGTTTTTTGGGGGGGCTCCTTTATGATATAGTAACCCAGAACCGATGACCTTAAATCCCCTCCGGTTTACCCAAATGTAAATGGCACAATTTTTAAAAATGAAAAGCACTTGATCACACCAATCTTGATGTGAAACAATTTTTTTAAGGGCAGAGGAGGGATCTGGGGTCTTCTAGACGCCAGAACTCTCCATAAAGAGTACCGGTCACATGACTATTGCTGTCACAAGGATGATGACATTCCTTGTAAGAGCAATTAAAAAAAAAAAAAAACTATTTAAAGCAACAGGGTAAAAAATAAAATAAACAATGATAAAAAAAAATGGCAAGTGACCCATCTCCCCGTGCTCACACGCAAAGGCGAACACAGGTATCAGTCCCACATGCATGCAAACTGCAATCGTAACACACGTGTGAGGTATCACCGTGAACATCAGTTCATGGGCAGTAATTATAGCACCAGGCCTACTGTGTAGATTTAAACTGGCAACCTGTAAAGGCTTTTAAAGGGTCGCCTATGGATAGTAAAATGTATGTTTTGTGCAATTTTAAAGCGTGACATGTTTGGTATCCATTTGCTCACTGTAACATCATCTTTTAGATATTACCAAAAAAATTTGGTTATGTACTGTGGTGTGGTATTGTATTTGAAAAAACGCTGCACAAATACCACGTGTCATAAAACAAAACACAACACCCACCAATTTATTCTCTAGGGCTTCTTCTTTAAAAAAATATATGTAATGTTTGAGGGTTCTAAGAAATCAAGCAAAAAATACTGATTGTTAACAAAATGTGCCAGGAAAGGCTTGGGGGTCAAGTGGTTATGCCCTTCTAAATTATATAGGACAGCCTGGGAGTGAACTAGTATGAAATCCAAAGGAAATCCTCATAACACTGTTGTAACAAAATTTGCATATATAATTCCATACAATTGTAATATTCAGGAAAACAAGAAGTTAACTAATCTGAAATGTCTCCCAATTTGATGCTACTTATGCTACATTTACTGCAAACCAATAAACCCCTGAGTGATCACAGCAGTAGCATTCCCCAGGACTCTGCTCAACTGGTCTTCCAGGGAAGCTACAGCTTTTTCTGCCCAAACAATAGATGACAGACAAATGGCCAGCTGATCCAAAAAGTATGTGCTTCAATCACTAACAAAGACTGGCAGTTGGATGGTAGAGATGGATGGCAGCTAGAGGAAGCGGTTTGGGATTGTATGGAAAAGTGTGAAATGAACAAGGCTTCATGTACACTGCAGGTGGTGCTCTTCTGCAGCAGCACTGCAGTTGGATAGGAAGTCAGGAGGAACATGGTTCCTCTATGATTTCCTGGGTCACCGGAGAAGCGATCACATTGGATGCTGCCTCTCCATGTGACTCTAGCAGCCATCTTGGGTCAGGCAGAGCATATTTTAAAGGACCTGGTGTGCATTGTGTGAGTTACCCCACCTGGCAGGGACATAATTATCATCATGGAAAGTTTCCTGATGAGGATTGAAAGTGTAGGGCTCTCAACTGTTTTGGACATCTGCCTCCTTGGCACAAGACAGCCAGGACACAATCTACCCCTCTTTATAGGTGCTGTCACTCAGTTTGGCTGAACCCGGCTCTCTACAAGCTGTTGGAACTTTTAGTGTTCCTGGCTCGGCTGCCTTCTCACCAGTTATTTGTGAACTATCTTTGCATTATTTCAATACAAGTTCTTTCATTGCATTGGGACCGAGTATATTATTCCTGCCGCACTGCACCCCACCAACACATTGCGCCAGGAAAACGCAGTGATTATTGCTAGCTGCTATAACAGCCGTTAGAGATAATCGCATGTAAAATCCAGCAGGCTGGTTGTACACCACGTTGATTGATCGATCAACTTGGGCACATTCAGCCTGCCCATACATGGCTCGAATCTCGGCCAAGATTTGAAGCATCTATGGCCAGCTTTAGGGCAGTCAGCACCCAGGGACAAATGTCCAGAATGCAGATTGCTTTCTTGAAAAGGATTACATAAAACACTTAAGCTGGCCATACATGGCGTCAATCAATACCCCCATTTACGCTAAAGCTGGCCATACCAGATTGGATTTCAGCTGATTCCTGCTAGATTTTGGCCGAGGCCCACAGCTACTAAATACGATAGCCGGCAGCGGAAGATCACTTTATCTATGCTGTTTAGCATAGACTGAGAAATCTAATAGATTTCTTTCGTTAACTCGCGAGCTGAACAAGAGAATTCTTTGTGTGGATGGCCAACTAATTCTTCTCCACTTTATTCACTCTGGCTGGAGTTGTGATGCACCAACACACGTGCTTTGTACCGGTGTTTGACAATGTGCAGTAGGGCAGTTGACCGGAAGAGCAGAACGATGGACTGTTTAGTAAACTCAGAGCAGATAATGTATAAGAAGATGTATGTAATTACCAGACTGGGGGAAAAAAAACGAACTTAATTCTCATCCGGAGTGACCGGTTTTAGCTGTAACCATGTATTGCTGCCCCAGAACCAGATCTACATGATAAATATTGATTTGACTGGATAATATACAGCCATAATGAGATCATTCACTGGTAATTAGGCTGACAAGTAGGTCACCCGGAGACATCACTGGAAAACGTATGGCACAGAGCTGTTTGTGGGCCCATACAATGAGCACAGAGGATGCACTCTTCAGGGAGTATCAGGTGTTCTGGTGCTATGATGTAAGCGGCTGTCCTCTCACAAAAACTAAGGCTTGTGTTCCTAGGAAGAGATAAGAATAGTCACAAAAATAAGATCGATTTTTATTTATAGATCTCTATTGCTTCAACCCATAAACTGATGTACATGCTATACTGAATGAGGTCTTGACACGTTCTTAGTCCCGGCCTTTACGTCTAAAAGCAAAAGCCCATCTTTTCAATCAAATATAGTACAGGTCAAGTAAAAAATATAATAAAGGCAACATGGCATCTGTCATTAAACATCTACAGACCGGATTTATTCAGGGCTCGATGAATGGGTGCAAATCCCCCAACACCGAAGTGAAGGCCCCATATCTGCAACCATGCTGAAAATGATGTACTGAGGCCTTCTGCATAGCAGACTAACTGGATGAATCCCTGTAATATGGGTGACCTTCATTATTTATAACCAGCGTGGATAAAGCTGGCAGAACATGAGGATCCCATACATCACTGGAAAGAAAAGTCCTATGAGGAGACGTGTACTTTCTAAAAACGGAAGTGTTTGCCCCAGTTTTATGGAGAGTGTCATCTTCATGAACATAAAACAAGAACGTCTGTCAGATGAGTTACTCCTATTCCTCTGTTATTCCTTTCCTTCAGCAGCAGATCTACCCTGCGCCATCCATCACTGCTAGTTATTCCCTCTGCTTTCATATATATGACATAAGCCATACCAAACCGGGGCTCCTAACCTACGTCCCCAGTGCAGCACGTCTCCATAATGCCAGGAAATATACTGCCCCATATCAACTACTAAACATCTCACTGAATAATGCTTTTTACATAATAACTGTAAACGGTAGGTGAGAATTAAACAAGCAAATGATTAGAGGTGCGGCAAATGGAAATGTTGGCGCCAAAACTGAAAATTCAGGATGCACATGGCCGAAACGGAAAATGACAGTTTAAAAAAAAAAAAAAAAAATTATATAGAATTGTATTAGAATCAAACTTTTAATTAAAGAGGTTGTATACTTTGCTATAATGTTTGTATAATGTTTGTACCTATAGGTAAGCCTAAAATAAGGCTTACCTATAGGGTACTGTAAATATCTCCTAAACGTGTGCGGTTTAGGAGATATTTACTGTATACTGCGCCGATGATATCATCGGCGCATGCGTTTTGAAGGAATGGGCGCCCGTGCCGTTTCTTCAGGATCGTGTGCTGTGACCGGCAGCTCCCGCGTGCATGTGCAGCAGTGATGTCACGAGGTTCTGGCCAGTCACATAGCAGGAGTCCACACCGCAGCCCCAGAAAGGAAGACAGGCGAAGATGGATGCGGCCTCCAGCAGGGATGACGCATGCTTCGTTTGCAGGGGTCACATAATGCACTAGTATGTGATGCATACTAGCACATTATGCCTTTACTTTGCAGGGAACAAAAAAACAAACAAAAAAAAAAAGAATTTATTTTTGGCTATTATCGGCACCTTTAGTGCAAGAAATGCTCAAGGAAAATGCATTGCTTTAAATTCTATGTATGTCTTCACACTGGTCCCTTACGTTTCCAATGGGATGTTAAAAATCTTGCTTGCTGCATTTTTGGTCAGCACCTCCCTGTTGAAATTGAAAACGCAGCAAAAAACGCATCAATAAAGTACCCGTGTTACATTTCTGATGTGTTTTTTGTGTCACATGACCTATAAAAACACGCCATAAGCACAGTAAAATCGCAGCAAAATAGTGGCAAAACCACACGCGTTTTCTCTAACATTATCGCCACCTTTTTCTCTATCAGCGAAATGCCATAAACACAATTTTCAGCTACTGAAATTTCGGTTAATCCCTACAAAAAATAGTAAAATAGTAATGGTGGCTAAAACAAAAGATCTTTCTCCCCAGCCCCTGCCTTATCCACTCTATTATGTATGTATGTATGTATGTATCTATTCAGTTTTATCCGACTCTGCAATTGTCCGCATGTCCCATATACTGGAAAGCCTTTTTTTTGTAGATTAGACTACATTTTAGTAATGTTTTGCCAAGTTAGGTCACAAAGTCTTTCCTAAACTATTAGCTTGGGACTAGCATTCAGGACAGAACAACATATGAATAGCCAATCACACAAGAGTACCTTCTGCTTACTTTTGACATGTTCCCTTGCTGCCTCTGAATATTACAGAATCTCTTTCACTAGCAAGGGAGCAATATCTCACTGGCCCAGCTAGCAAGGGAGTGAATCTTAATGACCAATTCTTTGTGAAATGGCCCCAAGACTTTTTCACTATGGCTGTGGTTGATGGACAGAACTGGGAACTCACCCCAATTGCCAGAGTCCTTGGAAGGTACAAGGAGTGAATGCATAGAGCTCTGTGAATAGATGCAGAGGAGATAAAAGATGTCTCCACCCCATCTCTACACCTTGTCCAATCAAAACATGCTTTGCGTCAATTGAGAAAAAGCAAAGCGTTCTCTGAACGGTGGCTGTGCCTGGTGGGTGACCTCCTGTGCTCTGTAAACAGTACAGATGCTTGGCATGGGACCCGGAAGCTGGTAGAAAGAACTATTAGCTGTATCTAATACAATCATTTCCTGCTTCCATGAGAATCAGCCAGGCATGGAAAATGCATAATTGCATTGGGCCAAACTGAACCAATGAAGCTATGTAAAAATATCCATACCTGGAATTCATCTTTAAAGTGATATTAAAAGGCATTTTTTTAAATAACATGTTATACTTACTGTACCTGCTCTGTGTAGTGGTTTTGCAGAGCAGCCCCAATCCTCCTTCACTTGGGTCCCCCGCCAGTGCTCCTGGCCTCTCCCTTCTGCTGAGTGCCCCCAGAGAAAGCATTTTGCAATGAGGGCACCCAAGCAGCCTCTGCTCTATGTGTCCGTTCACTCACAGAGCCGTGGCTCAGCCCCTGCTGTCTCAGCCAATGAGGAATGAGAATCCCCAGAGACCAGAGGCTCTGGATCATGATGGGGCTC
>BLSH010008165.1:1101033-1114927 GCA_018402905.1 Glandirana rugosa
TGACGCCGGGAAACGAACGGAAATAGGTCGATAACGCCGTGATAAGGAGGATGACTGTGGTTTACACTCCGTGATAAGGAGGTTGACTATGGTCATCCCGTGATAAGGAGGGTGATTTTGGTTATTACCCCGTCAGACCGGGGGATTTATGATTTCCTGTCATTTGACCGGTAGACAAATCTTCCAGACCTCTAGGGACAAGATTTGATATCCGGAAGTTTCTTTCCCGATCAAATGACAGGAAGTCTGAAACCACCCCCCCCGCATGACACCGGTCACCCTCATCTTTTACAGGACCCTCATTTGGTACGGGGGGGAGTAACCATAGTCACTCTCCTTATCACGGGGCAACCATACGCCCATTTCTTATCGTGGGGGTAGTAACCGTAGTCACCCTCCTTACCACGGGGTAACAACCACAGTCACCCTCTTTACTACGTGGTGATAACCACAGTCACCGTTCTTATCACGAAGTTCCCGACCTACTTCCGTTCATTTCTCGGTGTAGACCCGGTGTCAAACCTCTGGTGCCAAGATTTGTTTGTGTCATTTACTCCCAGGACATTTTCTACTCCCACTGGCCACAGTACGCCCCCCCCACCAAAGTCTGAAGGACAGTAAACTAGCCCTTTCTTTGAAGGCCTATAGTTTAGAACAGGGGTCTCCAGACGTTCTAAACAGATGGCCAGTTTACTGTCCTTTAGTATTTAGGGGGCCAGACTGCCCCATTATTGATTTTAGTGGGAGGAATAGTGCCCTACTGGTATCAGTCGGAGGAATAGAGCCTCACATTTGGTGTCAGTAGGAGGAATAGTGCCGCAATAGCTGGATAAAGGCAAGCAAAGGGCCGCAGTTTGGAGACCCCTCTTCTACATCAGTCTCTCTCAAACTTCTCCTTGAAATAACTTTCCGGTTTCAGGGAACCCCTGCTAAAAATGACTATATCTACAACTCATGATACATTAATGTGATGGTCAGTGGGAAGAATACTCCTTACACTTGTGGTCATTGGGAAGATTTATTTTCTTAGGTCAGCCATACATGGATCAAAATTCAGCAGGAAATGGACAAATTGAGATCCATGTATGGGCAGGCTGGTTGTATGGAATCAAATAGACTTTCGTACAACCAGCCTGTTTTTTTTTCCGATCGATCAGTGACAACGGCTGTAGCCGGCAACACTGATCAGTGTGTTCTGATGGCGGGGAACTCTCCCCTGATGTCAGAACACAATGCCTCATTGAATATGTGAATGGGCGAATTGGGTAAAAAAAAAATTTTGTTGAACCTGCTGGTTGAATGAAAATAGAAACATTGATTAACATTTGGCCAAGCCTTAAGCCTAGTACACACTATCCATTTTTTTTTTGGTTCAACCCAGCGGGCTGAACAAAAAAAAACAAACTGAAAAGCTGGGGAGGATCCTGTACGAACAATTCAATTTTAGTGTAGCGATCTCCATGCTGAGCTATTGTGTTCTGGGGGGAAGCCCTTGCCAGAACACACTGGTCAATGGCACTAATCGGATGCCGATCACCAGACCTTTTTCGGTCGTGCCCCTTCGACAAAAGCCGGACGTTTGGCCAGCTTATGTTAGACCAGCTGCCATACACACGTGCCTGAATGTCGGCTGGTTTCCATTGAACCGGACGATATTTGGCCCGTGTGTGTATGGGGGCTTAGCAGAGTGCTAAAAAGATCAATGAGGTCAGTGGGAACTTATCTGAGAGGCAGAAATTGCTCATTGCTCAAGGCGCCCTCAGCAACCTCTGGAAGAACCCTAGGGCTCCATGGAACCCTGGTATACATTCTACATCCTTGAAGCCTAAATACATGAAACACTATTACTATTGGTACTACTACTATAAGGACACCAAGTTGAGGTATAATATAGGCTACACACATTACACTAAACCCAGAAGCTCAAAGGCTTCTGGCCGGTAACAGACAGATGTTGAGTGCACCTGCTCCTCTCCATTATTCCCCAAGAACCAGAGATGATGAGCTTATTTGTTCACCTCTCTTCAATATAAACCTTTGAAATCTTAAGAACATTATCTCCTCTCTTGGTTTATTGCTCAGTCAAAGATTTCATGAGGTTACTATAAAGTTTCACATGTGTTGCAACACCTGGAAAACCATCCCTTCCAGTTCATATGAGGTCCTACACCTGATCTATATGAAAATTGACAGAATATGCTCCGAGGCAATGTAGGAGACATGCCACTGCCAAACCACCAACCCATTCAACAGCCATAAACACAAAGACAATACAATCATCTAAAGAGACAGTCATGCCATTCTTTGTTTTAGTATTTACATATAGCTATGAGAATCTCCAACAGACCAGTCTGATTACTAGGGCTGTGGCTGTTTTGTGTTCCCAACATATATAATAAGTGTACACAAGAAAATCAGGCAGGGCGTGGTGCACCATACAACAGACACATGCTCTCTCCACTAACACAAGTCTATAATACGAATCAAAGCCTGGCAGCTCTTGGGTCGATTTACTAAAACTGGAGAGTGCAAAACCTGGTGCAGTTGTGCATGGTAGCCAATCAGCTTCTAGCTTCAGCTTGTTCTATTAAGCTTTGACTAAACAACCTGGAAGCCGATTGGTTTCTATGCAGAGATTTTGCACTCTCCAGTTCTAGTAAATCAGCCCCGGAGTGTCTGTAGATTTAATAGATCATCACAAACTGGCACATACATAACACGCAGACCCATGTGGATAATGTACATCAGAAAGTGAAAAAGAAACCTTAACAATCCCATAATTGTAATCAAAGCATGCTACATGAGATCTCTGAGCCAAGACTGGCGATTTCTCAATTGTAAAAGGAAATGGCTTGACAGGGCTTGTGCACGTGGTGATATCTATGCCAGATACATGATGGCCGTTATGGGGAACGTAGGCTGGCATGTAGGCATAAACCAGGGCAGCTCTACCACACATTTCAACACACCCCTTTTTATGCAAGCTATACCCACTGATCTACGTTACAGAGTTCATCCCTACTACAGGTACATGGCAACCTGTGCCTACCATGCCAGTAAGAGCCAATATATAAATGCCAATGTAGATCTGAACACTGGGCATCAGGAAGCAGCTCTAAAAAGTTACTGGTCAGTCCCTCTGGCTTTCCTTTTTCAACTGGATGATGGAAAGAAAAAAAAACACACAACAGCTCCAGGCAAACAGATACAGTAGCAGTTCTGTCAATTCTGTTCAGCCGGTCCTGATATTTACACACCCCTTCCAGACAGAGCAGCCCTCCTGGTACCCAAACAAAAAGCTGCACTCCTCCTAGCACTTGACCTTAAGGTACTGTAATTGGTTGGTGCTTGAAGTGTCCTGCTATGGATGGTGGTCTGCCAACAGCAGAAACCAAGTCACCAGCACTGCAAATAGCATATTTATTGAGAAGACAACATTGTAAAGTCATAAGATAGCAATGTTTTGGGGGCATCGCATGTTCCCTTCCTCAAGGCGACATGACAAGGGCTGGGTCACCTTGAGGCCTCAAAAGGTCAGTTTCTTAAGGTTGTCTTCACAATAAATGTGTGAATTTGGGGTGCTGGAGACTTCCTTCCATTGTATCTTGTAGGTAAATAACATAGCTCTGCCACCTCTGTGCCTCTTCCCGGTGGCTGGGCAATGAAGGAGCAGCGGCAGACTGATAAGGTGATCTTTCTGCTCTCTCCTCCTGTTAGCACATGTGCATGCAGAACACCTGATTGGCCCAAAGTACTGTCCCTCCAGCCTAAGTGCTGTTGGGCTGAAATCAAGCCAAATTCAGGTATGTACTAGTTGCTTTCAAGGGGTTCTTTACCCCAGAGGCAGGTGGGTGGGCTCCTGATTGGCCGACCGGCTCACCGGTCCTCAATAGTAACCAGCAGCGGTTGGTGGGGCACCGATTGAACATGCCCCCAGCACAGGTCACATACATGGTGGCGTGACGTTAAAGCATATGAAGTAGGGTTGAAATAAAGCCATAGGGGTAGGTTACCTCTTTGGTATAGTCTCCAGGGCCGGCCTCTGTAGCGATGTGTGGTTGGGATGGGGGGTCATGGCTGGGCTGCAGGTTGCTGCTCCTGGAAGGTGTCTGGCTGGGGCCCTCATTGTCACTTGGGGGGTCCGCAGGGCTCTCCTCATTGGCTCCCAGCAGACCGCTGACCGGTCCAGCCTCAGCATCCCCGGGCACGGCGTGAACCAGCCAGGCGCTGAGCTCAGTCCTGGGGATACGGGGGTCCCCCAGCGCCCTCACCTGGTCCAGCAGCCTCCTGGCAGTGAAGAAGGAGTCCAGCTCCGGGCTCTTGGGGTGCAGGCTGAGGCTGTGGAAGGGGATGGGCGAATAGGCAGAGCTGCTCCCCAGGATGATCTCCCGGATGGGGGGCAAGTAATACTCTAGATCCACCCTCACCCCGACCAGGCTCAGTAGGATGGTGAACTGCAGCAGACCTTCTGTCATATACTTCTTCAGATCCTTCATTGTATCCCTGCCGGGCCGGGGGGGGAGCTCCTCACTGTCCTGGAACTATTGCCCTGCTCTCAGCATCACCGGGGATAGGGGGGGTGGGGGAGCAGCCGGCGGTGGAGCGCCACTAGCAGCAGACAATAGAGCACGCCGGCTGCTCCGCTCCTCTGCAGTGAGACACAAAGACACGAGAACACACTGAGAGTGAGAGCCGGCCAGTCCGCGCCCCCGCATCCCTACACACGTGCACGCCCATACAGCTGCCCCACTGCGCATGTGCGCCCTGCTGAGCCTTGGTACATTGTATCTCCCACAATAGAAGGACATCCCTGCACAATGTGCACATACACTGTACAAAGGCCCATACATTGTCACACAATCATCACACTGACTGCACTCTATACATCTGGGAGGAATACTCATACCATAGTTATGATGCTATGCTTTATACACTGACATTCAGGCTACACCAGAGCAGGGGTCTCCAAACTGCGGCCCATGGGCCAGATGTAGCCCTTTGCTTGCCTTTATCTGGCCCATGGGGTACTAAACCTCCTACTGATACAATGAGACTTTATTCTACCCATTGGCATCAATGATGGGGCAATATTAATCCTGCCACTGACACCAACTATGGGGCATCATTCCTCCCACTGACACCAATGATGGGTGGGGCACTATTCTTCCTATTGACACCAATGAAAGGGCGCTACTCCTCCCATTGCCACCAGTGATGGGGCATAATTCCTCCCATTGCCACCAGTGATGGGGCACCATTCCTCCTATTGCCACCAGTGATGGGGCATCATTCCTCCCACTGACACCAGTGATGAGGCATCATTCCTCCCATTGCCACCAGTGATGGGGCATCATTCCTCCCACTGACACCAGTGATGGGGCATCATTCCTCCCACTGACACCAGTGATGGGGCATCATTCCTCCCACTGAGACCAGTGATGGGGCACTATTCCTCCTATTGCCACCAGTGATGGGGCATCATTCCTCCCATTGCCATCAGTGATTGGGCATCATTCCTCCCATTGCCATCAGTGATTGGGCATCATTCCTCCCATTGCCACCAGTGATAGGGGAATAATTTTTCCCATTGCCACCAGTGATAGGGGAATCATTCCTCCCATTGCCACCAGGGTTGGGGCATCATTCCTCCCATTGCCACCAGTGATGGGGCATCATTCCTCCCATTGCCACCAGTGATGGGGCATCATTCCTCCCATTGCCACCAGTGATGGGGAATCATTCCTCCTATTGCCACCAGTGATGGGTCATCATTCCTCCCATTGCCATCAGTGACGGGGTATCATTCCTCCTATTGCCACGAGTGATGGGGCATCATTCCTCCCATTGCCACCAGTGATGGGGCATCATTCCTCCTATTGCCACCAGTGATAGGGGAATCATTCCTCCCATTGCCACCAGTGATGGGGCATCATTCCTCCCATTGCCACCAGTGATGGGGCATCATTCCTCCCATTGCCATCAGTGATGGGGCATCATTCCTCTTATTGCCACCAGTGTTGGGGCATCATTCCTCCCATTGCCACCACTGCCAATGAGAATCAACGATTCTTGTAGGCAAAGAAACTAGCTACACGTAGACAATGTGTGTAAACAGCTGTGGCCAGCCTCAGAGCAGGCAGATTTGTAGCCTGTATTAATCCATTGTCAACATGGCCGCTGTTGCTCGGATGAACAGTTGCACATAATTAGGGACTCCAACCAGCCCTGGGAGCAGCCAGTTTGTGTCCAAGGACAGTGTTTCTGGATGCAGTTTGTGAGCCTCACGCTGAGCTCCAACCAGGCCACGCCTCAATGCATTTCACTCGACCCACATGGGGATCCCCATGCTTAAGCTCTGAGGACAGAACAAAACGTGTTGGGGGTGTGGCCTGGTTGGAGCCAGGGCTGAGGCTGTTACATGCAACTGATTTTTTTCCATTACTGACTTACTATGCCTTGTTCTGCACTGTGTGGAGGCGGCCATCTTGGTAGAGACAGGGTTTTACTTTCTTATATCAGAGCCTCCAGCAAGGAGAGGTGACCAACCCATTAGTAGCATCATCAAATCTCATTCAAAATCTCCTTAGACTATTAGTTAGAGGCAGCAGTGCAGTAAAGAGGAACTTCACCTATTTTTTATTCAGGAAAAACATACTTACAAGCCCTGTGTTGGGCTTTTACCTGTGTTAGACTAAATCCTGCAGTGGACTTTCCTCCCCATCCTTCTTCCATTGCACATACCATACCATACAGAGGCTCTCCCAGGTCTCTCACTACCGATTGGTTGAGATGCAGCAGCAGGAGCCATTGGCTCCCATTTCTGTCAATCACAGTCAATGAGGCGGGGGAGGGGCTGAGCCGCGCTCTCAATGTCTTATGGATGCAGACAGCCGGCTCAGGAGCAAGCATGCATGGGTGCCCCCACAGCAAGCGGCTTGCTACGGGGGCACTCAGCAAGGCGAGGGGCCCAGTGTGCCGGCAGGGGGGACCTAGAAGAGGAGGATTGGGGCTGCTCTGTGCAGAACCACTGCACAGAGCAGGAAAGTATGACGTTTGTCTTTAGTACCCCGCCCCCTTTATACTTACTGCCACGGATTACGCAAGCCCACGGCGACTAGCTAACCGCGACGTGCGTTCGTGACTGGAGGTATATGAGGGAATGAGGGGGAAACTTATATTGCAGTAAAACTTCACTGTACTTTCACAGCCTGCACTACATTTGGCCACCACTAGAGGGAGACTCCACTCCAATCCAGCTGGCTGACCACACACAGGCAGATACAAATCTTACATACAATCTGGTGCACTTTAAGGGTTGGGGAGCAGTCTAGCAATTAGTACACACTTCCAATGTTTCTCTAGCTATACTGCAAGCTAAAAGCCCGGTGCTAATCACTCTTCCCACTGTCCACACACCCACATATCCGACCCACAATAAATGATAGCCTGCCACCACCCAACAGTTTGTCCGCAGACTGGTCTGCTGGGCCACCACACACACACACACAGATCTCCATCTGGCAGCTCTGTTAGCTCACAATCCGCATGCAATCTGCCCACACACAGAGCAATTGCATACCGATTGGCATGTAGGCTAGACTGAATATTTAGGCACTAAAATACAACAATCTCTCTAAAGATATGAGTCCTAGCTTAGTACACAGAAGCCCCTTATTAATTTTAACATTTAATATCCCGAAAGTGGGCAGTGCATAAGAAATATATACAAAGAAAAAGGAGTTACAAAAAATACAAAAAGATAAACAGACAATGCATACAATTGGCAATTCGCTATGAAAATAAAAAGGAATAAAAACAGAAATAAACACTACTGCAGCTTATCCCTGGACAGAAGTATGTTGGAGAATTTATGGAGACTCCCCAGTTTAGAACTGACTTCATGAGAGCATCCCGTCCATAGCTCAGGCTCCCCAATTTATTGGAATATGGATGTGGGCTGGACGTTATCCCCTGGCCAATCACCCCGGGGGGGGGGGTGTTCCCGTCCCAGCCACAGGATGTTTTGTGTTCTGAACTGACTAGCATCAAATTGGGCCAGAACAGCGCTGGCCACTGGGTTATGGATAGGATTTCCAATACCAGCGGATTGCTCGGATCGCAACTGTACCAGTCACCACCTACCTGCCGCAATCCAGCACCATCTAGCGGTTGCCTGCCGCTATTCAGTGCCATGCTATAAATACAGATTGATATGAATTTGTAGCCCAACCTGTGTACGATCAAAAGAAATTATTTTCATCTCTCTGCCACTAATATTTCAGCTTTTATGAGAGATAAAATGTATTCTTTTGATCTGTTGATACTAATCAAAGCTTGTAGACTTTCTGGGGCCTAACAGATGCCCCCTGCTGGGTCCCTGCAGCCAGGGAAGCTAGAACTTCTGCTTGAAGCTCCAAGAAGGTGGCAATCTATGATTATTCTGATTGGGAACTCTTATTAGCGTCTAGGTGTCAACTCGATCCTTAGAGCTGGCTTTGTCCTATTCACATGTTAATAACATAACATGTGTGCATGGCTGACATTGAATACTATATTTTTAATAACACAGAATTTAACTACATCTATGATTACACTACTTCTACAGATCACATCACATCTCGCTAAGGCAAAACTATCTTACACATACATTTATGTTACACTTACCTAAACCCAATCTGTATCCAGCGCTGTGCTCCAGAGCAACGGCTCTCTCCGTTCTCTCTCTCCTCGCTGGACATGGAGGCAATGGCTCCTACTGCTATCAATCATAGCCTGTGAGGAGGACACGGGGATGGGGGCAAGCCACACTGTGTATGTTGGACACACGGATCGCAGCTCAGGATCGAGTCCCACGAGTGCCCCAGTAGCAGCCCATATTTCTAGTGAGGGTTGAATCCGCTGTGTGCGGTGTGGCTATACAAGAGTTGTGCTTGATTAATGAAGGTGGTGGGCAATGCTATATCATTTTTTTTGATTTCTTGCACTTGGGTGAATCACACTTCAGAGATATTTTATATTATGCTTGTGTATTATACTGTATATGTATTATTGGACTTGTTATATAGTCATATGAGCTGCAGTTTATGGATTTATGTTATGGTACTGATATTTGCTCTTGAATGTTTTGTTGATTTGCATTTATGAACACCTACATTTTGTCGATTAGGGCGCTGCAAACATATGGTTTAGTGAACATTTCTAGATGTTTTCTATGTAGCAAATCTTCACTTTAAATTTACTTTCATAGAAAAAAAGGCCATACAAATTTTACAAGCTCTCCTACTTCATTTGTATTTTTGTTTCATTTTGTTTTGTCCCATATAATAAGTGATGTTAAAAAGGCAGCGCATAGAGCGGAAGCATGCACAGCACCACCTAGATGGCAGAAGGGACAATCAGGGAATGTGCACGTCTATAGCGAAGCAGGGGATGCCATTTATGTCCTCCAACACTTGGCACTTGGCAGAGTTGCACTTCCCACAGACAGGCAGGCAGGCAGGGTGGGAGGCAGAGCCATGGAAAGGAGGGACTGAGACTGGTGAGGAGGAGGAGGGATGTGGTGATGAAGGTGTGAGCACTACAGCCCATCAATTTAGAGACATGGATTACATGTGACAGCTTTTGTCATTTTAATTTCTTGAGAAAAGAATGAAGGGATAGGCGACAGTTCACATTCTACAGCAATGCTCAGAGAGTACTGCAGTCTATACTGAGTGCACCACGCCATGTATTATTCTTTATTTGTTAAGCAGATTTGCTTAGATCATGGGCAATCAATAAAAAGATTCCTTACAAAGTTGGTGCCTCTGATGCGTCTCAACGTAACGAGAACAATTATGTGAATGGTGGTAGGTGAAAATTTGAAAGGAAGTGCAGAGTGTGGAAATAGGAACTGATGTAGTACTACAATAAAGATCACATGCACTCATGGCTGAATTTATACTTCCTGCCCCCCTAGGCCAACTGTCTTCTTACCACAGTTGACTGGCTAACAGGATCAAACACACAAGGCACAAGGCAAATGGAGGCTGGAAACAGAGTGTGAGACAATGTGGTCACACAAGCCTTGATGTTCTCTCGTCCACCAGCACCATCCACTCTAAATAGTATTGATGAAGGATGTTCCATTGCTGGCTGTTGTATTCAGCAGCCACAACACCCATGGCTGCCTGAATACAGTGGTGCTACTGAACAGCAGTGTTAATTTCATCAACGAAAAAGTTTTCGTCAAAATCTTTGTTAGCGGCATTTTTGCAGTGACAAAAACAAAACGAAAAGTACACCACGTTTTCGTCCACTGATGATAACTGTGACCAAAGTCATGGATGTTTACCCTCGT
The DNA here is from genome assembly GCA_018402905.1 of Glandirana rugosa. NCBI lineage: Eukaryota > Metazoa > Chordata > Amphibia > Anura > Ranidae > Glandirana > Glandirana rugosa. The sequence goes on from BLSH010008165.1 coordinate 1,111,373, forward strand.
GAACTAACTTCCGGTTTTCACAGAGTTCAGTCTGCTTTCGCTCCAAGCAAGCAAGCAACTGTGCAGCTGACATTATGGGTCTCCGAGTCCTCAGACGACCGTCCAGAGCAGCATTGTGCATTACCACCATCCAGAGCAGAGAGCACCCACCGTGAGTGTGACTGTGTACATTACAATTACAGGCCGGAGGCCTCCCCTCAGGTCACCATCCCTCCAGAGCAGTGAGCACTATGTGTGCATTACAGGCCTCCTCTGACAATGACAACTGCCATCCAGGGCACTGTGCATTACAGGTCATCTCTCAGACCTGCCTGAGGCCGACATCCAGAGCACTGTGCATCATTACAGGCTTCCTCAGAGCACCATCCAGAGCACTGTGCATCATTACAGGCTTCCTCAGACCACCTTCCAGAGCACTGTGCATCATTACAGGCTTCCTCAGGCCACCTTCCAGAGCACTCTGCAGCATTACAGGGCTCCTCAGCAGTGTTACCAACCTACCAGATTGAAATTTACTGACACAACGCCAAAAATTTACTGGCACAGCCATGTTTTTACTGGAATTTTCAAAAGTTACAAAATTACAGTTTTAAGTGCAAAATTTCAGTACTTTGGTTACAAACAAGTACAATATGCGAGGTAGTTAGTGAGGCAGAAAACATCTTTCTTATTTTATTTTCGATATAGCAAATAAGTAGCTCAGGGACAGGACTTAGGAGGGTAAGAAATTAGAATGACATATGAAATTGACTCTCATAGTGACACTGACAGCATTGTGCAGCAGCACAGATGATGATGAGACCTCAATGACACAACACGTCCCCTCCTGAGTCACAGTGACAGTCTCTCTCCAGGTCAGCTGGTCCCTCCAGTCCACTCCAGTCTAAACAGCACTGACAGTCCCGCTCCCGTCTTGCCTTGCTCCCATACCGCAGACACTCACACGAGGCTCTGGCCGTTCTGCTTGGCTCCCTTCCACCATGACATCACAGGACATGCTCAGGCACTGCCGAACACACTGTAGCAGGCACTCGGATGGTCTCGGCAGGCTCCAGACTAAGCCTAACATCACAGCCATATTTTTTACTGGCAACCTTTCCTTTTACTGGCATTTACTGGCAGGAGAAAAGCACTCTGCAGCAGGCCAGCAGGCCATCCCTCAGACCACTATCCAGAACTGTGAAGCATTACAGGCCACTGGCAGTGGCATCCAGGACACTGTGCTTTACATGCTATCCTGAGACCACCACCCAGCACTGTGCAGCATTACAACAGGCCTTCTCTGACCACCGGCATCCAGGGCACTGTGCATTACAGGCCTTCCCTCAAACTTGAGACCACCATCCAGCACTGTGCAGCAATACAACAGGCCTCCTCTGACCACCGGCTCTCCAAAGCACTGTGCAGCATTACAGTCCTCTCAGACCACAGTTTAGAACACTGTGCAGCATTACAGGCCTGCTCAGACCACTGTGCAGCAATACAGGCCTCCTCAGACCACAATCCAGAGCACTATACAGCACTACATGCCTCCTCAGACCTCTGTGCAGCAATACAGGCCTCCTCAGACCACCGTCCAGAGTACTGTGCAGCATTACAGACCTCCTCAGAGCACCGTCCAGAGCACTGTGCAGCATTACAGGCCTCCTCAGATCACCTTCCAGAGCACTGTGGAGCATTACAGGCCTCCTCACACCACTGTGCAGCAATACAGGCCTCCTCAGATCGCTGTCTAGAGCACTGTGCAATATTACAGGCCTCCTCATACCACTGTCCAGAGCACTGTGCAGCATTACAGTAAATGGCAAAAGCTCATATCATTGCATGACCTACTGCTGCTGCCTTTTGCGGAACATACTAAAAGCCTCCAGAGTGACACCATGTCCATGTCCCTGCCCTCTTTGATCTACTCAGCCACCTTGAGAACTTTAAACAGAACACTAGCTACCAAGACCTTGCCACAACTGAAAGTGAATGAAGGAGCTGGCGCTGTCTCTCATGAACGTGGATAATGTAAAACTTAAAGGTTGATGATCCTATTACATCATTTGTAACCAGTATGTGTATAAAATTTGGGCAAAACCAAGCAAAAAAAGTGCTATTAATGTGCCGACTGTATAATTATATCATATAAAGTGCATAAATAGTCAGTGTAAAAAACATCACATCATATAAAAGTGCATCAAAGTAAATAATCCTTGTAAAAAAAAGTCCTTGGTTGAATATGCAGATAAATAAATTGTTTCTGGAATACCTATGTTCCACAAAACTTTTAAAAAATAAAAATAATAATAAAACAAATGGTGTTCTGCATGTTAATTCAGTGATAAAAATCAGTTCAATATATACAATAGTCCTTTAAAGAGCTGAAATAATAAAGTGACATAAGTGGTATTGACTTTTGGTGCTTCAGATTTTACAAATAAATCTCTTTTCTGTGTTGCAAGAGTGGATCCACACGTGCTCCCCCCTTATGCGTCCCCACTCACCAGAAGCCTGCACCCCTGCAGGGGTACCCAACATGTAGACAACCTGTCTGTTGTCCTGATCTCCAGAGAGGTAACGCTCCTCAATGACAGGTCCTCAGATTATTCAGATGTAGGGCAATCATCAGGGAACATGGCGTATATGGAGAAATGGAAAGCCACACATAGTGTAATCCGGTTTAAAAATGTATTTATATCCAAAGGTTAAAAATATATATGTCAATCCAGGTATAAAAACCTTTTAAAACATTTTTAGAAAGGCCGTAGCAGGCTCCCAACACGTGCAGCTTTGAGGAGGGTTCAGATCCCTTCCATCTGTGCCGGCTTGCGTTCCACAGACAGTAACTCTGAAAACCGGAAATCACGTAATGGCGTACCTCTAGCTGTGGCTAACGCGTTTCGTCATAGGACGTCATTGGAAGCTGTTCCACAATTACATAGATAATGAAAGGGAATGTAAGTGCCAACAGTGGAAGGAGTGCCGACAACATCTCGCTACTAGAGGCCCTTCCACCTCTAATTGGTACATGCTATCAGCAGGCTGCTTGTTACACTTCAGTTACTCTAGGTATCCACGTGTCTTCACATTACTTCACTTTATGCTAAAGTCTTCATGCCCCAATGTGTTAAGACTAGTGTTGAGCGAACCCGGACTGTAACGTTCGGGTCCGTACCGAACTTTCGGGTGTCCGTGGCACGGACCCGGACATTTCAAAAATCGTTCGGGTTCGGTCCGGGGTTCTGCTATTTTACTCCACGTGTTGAGAAGCTGCAGGGCAGCCAATCAACAAGTGTTTCACTGGTTTGCCCTTAGAAGCCATCACAGCCATGCCTAATAATGGCATGGCTGTGATTGGCCGGTGCATCATGTGACCCAGCCTCTTTATAAGCTGGAGTCACAGTGCTGCAGTCACATGCTCCTTGGGTTAGTGTAGGGAAAGGTAGCTGACTGCGTGAGGGACAGATTTGAGACATTTTAAGACCTGATCCTGCATCCTGAGATAGATTACTTTACTACTGCTGTCTGTGCTGTTGCTCTGAGGACAGATAGCAGAAATTAGAGATTTCA
>BLSH010008165.1:1138181-1151429 GCA_018402905.1 Glandirana rugosa
TAAATTAAACAAAAATCAAAAAAAAAGTGTTACGGAAAATCCCCCTCCCCCAACCCCGTCACCTGTTCACAACCATCCCGCCCACCTCACCACAAGCATCAAAAAATAAAATATTAAAAGAGTGTCGAATAAAAAAGAAAATGAGACGAGTCAAAAGTGTCCTCTTTCCTCGCTCGTTAGCGAGACACAGGTTAAGTCTTTTCTTTCCCTGGCCATTTAATGTATAAATGGCCAGGAAAGGAGGTGATCTATAGGACTGTGTAGTGGGGAGGGCGTCGGCCGCCCTCTCCTCTCTTCTCTTCCCTTCGACCGACACCCCTGCTCCCCCCCCCCACACTTCCCTTCCTCTGCCCCCCCTCCGTTCTCCTCCGGCTCTGTCCTCCTCCTCTGCCCCCTCCATTCTCCTCCGGCTCTGTCTTTCTCCGCCCCCTTCACACCCCCCCCCCTCGTCCCCACAGCCAGCTTCCCTTCTCTTCTCTCCTCTCCCGCCGGCTGCGGGAGGGGTGATGTGTCAGGATATCTAGTGGAGGAAAGGACCGGTAAATATGTAATTTACCGGTCCCTTTCTTTTCTGAATTGGACACAGAGCGATTGCTCGCTCCTTTCTCCTGTGAAAACTGAGCAGAGTAAAAGAAAAAATAAGCTGTGAGAAAATTATAAAATAAAAAACTACGAACACCACTCCACCCGCCCTACCAACACTTGTCCACTGCCCCAACCCCCTCCCCCTAAAAGGCATTGTGAAAAAAAAACTAAAAACAAATTAAATTGTAAAAACATCAATACGTAAAAAGAAAAAACTACTGACACCGTCCACTGCCCTACAGACACCGTCCACTGCCACATACCCCCACACCCTTCCCCAAAGGCACTGTGAAAAAATATTTAAAAATGTATTTAAAAAAGTAATAACAAAACCATAAAAAAAAATAGATAAAAAAAATAAAAACAAAAAAAACCACTGACACTGTCCACTGCTCTCCTGACTCTGTCCACTACCCACCCCTCACAGCCCCCCCCCCCCACCCCCAATCATTGTAAAAAAACAAAAAATACAAAAATAAACTAAAAATAGTTAAAAAAATAAAATTGTAAACAAATAATGAAAATTAAAAAATTCCACTGCCCTACAGCATCCACTGGCCCCCAAAAAGCATTTTGAAAAAATGAAAAAAAAATACAAAAAAATGAAATTGTAAAAAAATAAATAAAAAAGAATAATAAAAATAAAGAACTACTGACACCATTCACTGCCCTACTGACACCATCCTGCACATACTACCCACCACTGTACACTCCACACTCCTCTCGTGCACATTATACCCATCTTTATACACTCAGCACTCCTCTCCTGCACATACTACCCACCGCCGTTCACTCCACACCCCTCTCCTGCACATACTACCCACCGCCGTACACTCCACACTGTACATTCCCTATTTAACATTACTGCATTCTGCACTATGTAAGTCATCTCAGACCATTAAACCACACCCCCTTTAGGCTACGCCCAATATGTAGTGCAATTTAAACCACTCCCACATTTCCCCACGCGGGGGGCGCAGTTTGCCATCTTCGCCCTGGGCACCGAATGACCTTGTCCCGGCACTCTGTGACATCATACAGTATACTGAACACAACCAGAGACTGTCTGTAGCATCTCATTACAGGCTTGTTAGGATGCCTGAGATGTGGACTCTGGTGTGCAGACACTGCATCTGTAATACAAAGATATTCAAAAGTGATGGCTGCATTTGTTTCCTTTTTAGGCTTTCTTTCTTTCTTCTTAATTTTCATCTGGCAATCAAGCCAGCAAGTCTATTGATTTTCCAAAAGCACAAGCTCTCCATCAGAATGTATCCATTTAAATGGATGAAATAGACCACCTAACACTGGCAGGGGTGATTAAAATGATCAGCTTTTATACAGTATCTCATAAAAGTGAGTACACCCCTCACATTTTTGTAAATATTTTATTATATCTTTTCATGTGACAACACTGAAGAAATGACACTTTGCTATAATGTAAAGTAGTGAGTGTACAGCTTGTATAACAGTGTAAATTTGCTGTCCCCTCAAAATAACTCAACACACAGCCATTAATGTCTAAACTGCTGGCAACAAAAGTTAGTACACCCCTAAGTGAAAATGTCCAAATTGGGCCCAATTTGCCATCCCCCCCCGTGTCATGTGACTCGTTAGTGTTACAAGGTCTCAGGTATGAATGGAGAGCAGGTGTGTTAAATTTGGTGTTCTCGCTCTCACTTTCTCATACTGGTCACTGGAAGTTCAACATGGCACCTCATGGCAAAGAACTCTCTGAGGATCTGAAAAAAATAATCGTTGCTCTACATAAAGATGGCTTAGGCTATGAGAAGATTGCCAAGACCCTGAAACTGAGCTGCAGAATAGTGGCCAAGGCCATACAACGGTTTAACAGGAGAGGTTTCACTCAAAACAGGCCTTGAAGGGGTGGGGGGGGTCAGCCTGTCAGTGCTCAGACAATATGCCACACACTGCATCAAATTGGTCTGCATGGCTGTCATCCAAGAAGGAAGCCTCTTCTAAAGGTGATGCACAAGAAAGCCCACAAACAGTTTGCTGAAGACAAGCAGGCTAAGGACATGGATTACTGGAACCATGTCCTGTGGTCTGAGGAGACCAAGATAAAATGATTTGGTTCAGATGGTGTCAAGAGTGTGTGGCGGAAACCAGGTGAGGAGTACAAAGACAAGTGTGTCTTGCCTACAGTCAAGCATGGTGGTGGGAGTGTTCTGGTCTGGGGCTGCATAAGTGCTGCCAGCACTGGGGAGCTACAGTTCATTGCGGGAACCATGAATGCCAACATGTACTGTAACATACTGAAGCAGAGCATGATCCCCTCCCTTCAGAGACTGGGCTGCAGGGCAGCATGATAATGATGCCAAACACACCTCCAAGACTACCACTGCCTTGCTAAAGAAGCGAAGGGTAAAGGTGATGGACTGGCCAAGCATGTCTCCAGACCTAAACCCTATTGAGCATCTGTGGGGCATCCTCACATGGAAAGTGGAGGAGGGCAAGGTCTCTAAAATCCACCAGCTCATGGAAGAGGACTCCAGTGGCAACCTGTGAAGCTCTGCTGAACTCCATGCCCAAGAAGGTTAAGGCAGTGTTGGAAAATAATGGCGGCCACACAAAATATTGACACTTTGGGCCCAATTTGGACATTTTCACTTAGGGGTGTATTCACTTTGTTTGCCAGCGGTTTAGACATTAATGGCTGTTTGTTGAGTTATTTTGAGGGGACAGCAAATTTGTCACATGAAAAGATATAATAAAATATTCATAAAAATGTGAGGGATGTACTCACTTTTGTGAGATACTGTATATTCATGCAAAACCTTTATCCCACAACTGAAAAAATGTTTGCTGTAAAGGTTCACAAAATGTGAGCTGAAGTTTGGCTTCAGTTTATTAGTGTGTCCAAATCTGCTAGTATATAATAACCAACTGGTGCCGCGCTACACAATATTGCCTCCTAAAATTATACAGTGTGATAACATAACTAAACATAATTAAACATGATGAGAAATTTTTAAAAACTTAAAAAACATAAAAGACATTAAAAAAAAAATAGGAAATACCATAACAAATAATTAAAACTAGTCCCTTAAGTGACTACGTAGTGTGATAAAAAATAGTGTGATTAAATAGTGATATTTGAAAAAGCTCAGTCCTCAGTGCTGTAATTCTTTACACACTTCTGATATCAATCCTTCCCCCAGACTGACAGTGCTGCCGTCTGCTGCGCCTCCGGTGTGCATTTCTCCAGAGTTGTGCTTCACTAAGTTTCCATTCACAAATAGGAGTTTTGAATCACAAGCGGAATTGCTGCAATTCTGCCCGCGATTTCAAAACAAGCTGCTAAAATGTTAAATCGCCGCATATCAGCGTGTTCAGGTGCCATTCATGTCAATGGCACCTAAAGACGTGGTGTCATTCTTCCGCGTTTGTTGCTTGAAAAAAATCACGCTGCAGTCGCAGACCAAATCGTGCGACACATGTCGCCCAAAAGAAGTTTGTATGCGTTACTGGACAAATCACCAGGTGAAAACGCCAAAGAAAAGAAAACTGATGCAGCCACCACATCTCATGATTTGCAAGCTGCAATATATTACTTTTTTGCTTTTGGGTTTAATACCACTTTAAATCTTATACAGGCGGTCCCCTTGTTACAAACATCCGACTTACAAACGACTCCTACTTACAAACGGAGGGAGACAACAGGAAGTGAGAGGAAATCTATGCCTAGGAAGGGAAATTCACTCCTGTAAGAGTTATTATCGAAAAAAGGTGTCTCCATTGATACTTTATCACCAATCCTTGTTTCCACAACAACCCAACATTTTCAAAATCCAATTCTCATTGGGACAGGAAGTGAGGTGAAATCTTCTGAACAGAAATGTAGACAGCAAAACAAACATTACAGGGGTGTTACCCCTTCCCTATGCTATCCAAAAAGCTTAAAAATATTTTTTTATGGCTGAAGCTACACTTCAAAAATGGACCTGTTCCCACTTACAAACAAACCCAGGGACTGCCTGTAGTTAGTTAAATTAGTTGTAAAGGCATGAGGGTAAAAAACCTTCTGTGTGCAGCAGCCCCTCCCCACAATACTTATCTGAGCCCTCTCTCGATCCAGCGATGTCCACAAAAACCTTGGCTCTCCAGGGACTCACGCTCAGTCTCATCTGACGCACCTTGAAGATTCTGAGGCTACATGGAAAAAGGTGTTATGGTCAGATGAGACTAAAATGTAATATTTGGTCTCAACCTCAACTGATATCTGGCAGAAATCCAATACAGCTCACCATCTAAATAACACCATTCCTACAGTAAAGCATGGAGGTGGTAATATCCCGTTATGGGGGTGTTTCTCTGCAGCAGGTACTGGAGCACTTGTCAGGATAGAAGAAAAATGGATGGGGCAAAATACCATCAAATTCTTGAGGAAAATCTGCTGCCCTCTGCCAGAAATTTGTCAAAGGGAAGAAGGTTTGCCTTCCAACATGACAATTGCCCAAAGCACACAGCAAAAATGACCACACAGTGGCTGAAGGAGAAAAAGACGAATGTGCTTGCATGGCCTAGTCAGAGACCAGAATTAAACCCCATTGAAAATCCATGGAATGACTTGAAAACTGCAGTCCACAAACGGTCACCATCAAATTTAACTGAACTTCAGCAGTTCTGCAAAGAAAAGTGGGCAAATATTGCAAAGTCTAGAAGTGCAAAGTTAGTAGTGTCTCATCTATCCCAACAGACTGAAGGATGTAATTAAAGCAAAAGGTCGTTCAACAAAATACTGACACAAGGGGGTGATCCTTTTTCCAACTCTGTTTTCGAATTTTGAATTTTTTTTTCTGACATGTTGGTGTTATATCTTTCACTTTGATGTTATAAGTTGCGCTGAGTAAATACAGCTGGATAAAACAAAAAATGTGTCTGTCTTGTTAGGCTGAAAAGCAACAAAATGTGATTTTATTTAAAAGGGGTGATTCTTTTCTATACCCACTGTATACAGACAGAAATAAACATTCTGTACTTACTAAACATGAGGTCTAATAGGACAGATTAGGCTGTGTAAATTAGTAAATTTGCTTGCTCTGACTTAAGGTGTATTCAGTGAACAGATGAAAACAGATGAAAATACTGGCCTTAATTATACAAGAGTTATGGAGGTGACATATCTTAAGGCAGCAACAGTGCCACCTCCAGGATATTAACAAATACTACTAAACTAAGAGGACTACATGGTATATAAAAGAAGGATATCTTTCATCCTGTTAATCTGCATACTACAGCCGCAACTTAGAATGAAGAGCATTTGTTATTTACAGTACAGTATATACAGATACACAGTTACCATATATGTAAACATACTTTATTACTGTATAGTGGAGCCTGGCTATTTTTTAGCCCCCTTTTCCTCATGTAAAATGGCTGGATAAAAAAAAAGGAACTTACTTAAAGGGGAGTTCCACCCATTTAAAAGTCAGCAGCTGCAAAAAGTGTAGCTGCTGACTTTTAATAAATGGCTACTCACCTGTGCCACGGTCCAGCGATGCAGCTGCCCAATACATTGCTCCTGTCCCCCTCCTCTCCGCGGCGTCAGCATAGCAACTGTGGGTGCCCGGCCGTGCCTTCACGGCTGGGCATGTACCGCACGCGCACGAACTGCGCTGCACGCTGTGAATGGGCAGGCAATCTGCTGGAACCTGTGATGTGTCTTAGAAGATTGCCGGGAGGGAGGGGGGAGAGGTGAAATTCCTTATGGTTCCGCGGTGCCAGGAGAGGAATTGGGAACTGGGACCCTGTGAAAACAGGGCCCCCCCCCCCAAAAAAAAATGACATGCCAATTGTGGCATGTCAGGGGGTCACCTACACTTAAAGCGGAAGTTCCATTTTTGGGTGTGTAGCGCCCCCTGGTAAGTGGGAGCTAGTGTGGATAGATTTTTGGTAGGTGAGGAAAATTTAGTCAGACCTGACTGATGTGCAGGCCTAATTGTTTTTTTGTTTGTGGGCTGGGAGTGGCTCAGGGAGGATTGAGTGATTCACAGATGAGGTCACCAGGACCACTTTTTTCTAGAAACTGGAGGAAGGTTTCTGGAAAGAGAGCTGGGAGGGAGGTGAAGTCATCTGGAGTATTCTGAGAAACCCTAACCAATCCCCAATCTGGATTGGCAGGGGGCAGGCCTGCTTAAATACTCAAGGGTCAGCCCAATCGGAGAGGAGTTTGGGTGGAAGAGCTGGAGTTGAGATGTAGCTGAGGCTGGGGGGGGGGGTGACCCTGAGGCCTGGGCTTGGGTGCAGTCAAGGGATGAGAGAGAGAGACCCTGGAGCAGCACAAGGGAGCAGTAGAGCAACAGACAGCACTATTGGAGAGGCTCAGTTAGGAGTCCACCGGGTGGTTGGTGAGTGACACACACCCTGGGAAGCTGTAGAGGCATGCCGGGGCGGATTGGGGTGAGAGACAATCTGGGAAGGATGCAGAAGTCAGTAAGGGACTGTGGTGTCATGGCGGCAGTGAAGGCCAATGCAGCTGGAGTGGCTGACAGGGCCTGGAGTAAGAAGATGGGCTGGGAGTAGTAGTCCATTGGGCCAGCTAGCACATCAGTGTACCTACACACTAGGGGATTAACTATCCCTACCTGTAACGGGTGGTTCTGAGGCTTTGCACGCAGCATGGCAGGCCTCCCCTTGTGCTAGTCAGGCTGGAAGAATGGAGAAGGTCTAGTAAATTTCCTTCTGGGCCTGGAACAAGTAATGTGCAGGAGAGAGGAACCGGAGTATAGAGAAGCAAGTAATGTGCTGGAGGAAGAAGTGTAACTGGAGCAAGTAGTGTGTTGGAGGACAAGAGGAGATGTATATATGGAGCTGTATATAATGGTCCTGTGCAAGTTGGCAACTTATTCTATGGACATCCCATAACACCCTTAATGTTAGGAGAAGATTGGCCAGATCCCCGTGTTTAGTGAAGCCTGGCTGTTTTTTGGACTTTTGGTGCATTTTGGCGCTTTTGGGCGTGTTCCCGCATGCCCGTGCGCGTTCACACGCAGCCACGTGCGGAAATGGCGCCAAACAGTGTTATTTAAGCTCCCTGCACCTGTCAGCAGGTGCGCTCCGTTCTACAACGGCTGAGTACCTGTGAGCATCAGCTCTGTTCCCGTGACCTGTTCCTGTGTTTGTTCCTGCTTTCCTGATCTGACCCGGCTTGTTCTGAACTGCTGATTATCTGCCTGCACTGACCCCAGCTATCCACAACCATCCGATTGTCTGACCCCTCTGTACTTCTGCTGCCAGTCTGTTAACAAACTTTGTTTGGACTTTGACCACTTTTTGCCTGATCCTTTGTACCGCACCAACCGCCAGTTGCAGACCCAGCCTGCACGACCATCCTTCTAACCTGCATGACCATCTGGAACTTCACACTACCACCAGTGACCATCCAGCCCTCGTGCCATCCCGCACTCCGGGACTTCCTGTTTACTCTACCAGGGGTCCCCGAATTGGGTGTGTAAGAGTGGTTGTTCCCTGCATAAGACAAACTCCACCACCAGGACCGTGACATCTAATCCCCATCCAAGTTCAATCCCCTAATAAAACAAACAAAACCAAAGTACCAGCCTGTTCTGTGACTCCGGGTGCGGTATGGATGTGATTGAGGTCAGTGTGAGCAGATGAACCACAACACTCTGCCACCCCTAAGGGGGCCATTGGCTACAGGTGGAACTCCGCCTAAACGAAAGTGACAATAAATTTTGTTTAATGCCTTCATCTCCGGAAGATTTACCCCTTTCATTAGCAGACCAAATAAAATGTATCTCCTTTTCTTCCCACAAACAGAGCTTTCTTTTTGTGGTATTTCATCACCTCTGAGTTTTTTTATTTTTTTGCGCTATAAACAAAAAAACCGTCAATTTTGAAAAACACAATATTTTTTACTTTCTGCTATAAAACATATCCAATAAAAAGAAAAGATGTAAAAAACCTAATTACTTCATCAGTTTAGGCCAATATGTATTCTGCTACATATTTTCGTAAAAAAAACCCCAATAAGCATCTACCTCTCCACCCCTCAACTCACTCTATCAGTCTTCTCACGCGGAACTAACTTACTAACAGACATATCTGCCTGGATGTCACACCACTTCCTCAACCTCAACTTGTCCAAAACCAAACTCATAATATTTCCTCCCCACGTGCCTCTTCGCCTGATTCTTTGTCAAGAGTAATAGCACAACCATCAACCCATCCCTACATGTCAGGGTGCTTGGTGTTATCCTGGACTCTGAACTCTCCTTTGGGCTCCACATCCAATTACTTGCCAAAGCTTGCCATCTCAACCGTCGCAACATCTCTAAACTGCATCCCTAACCAATGAACCACAAAGCTCCTGATTCACTTCCTGGTTATCTCTCGCCTCAACCACTCCCTCCTCATTGGCTTAAATAGACTATCCTCCCTTCAGTCCATCATGTATACTGCTGCCAGACTCATCCACCTTACAAACCGTTCAGCATCTGATACCCCTCTCTGCCAATCCCTCCATTGGCTGCCACTCGACCAACAAATTAAATTCACAATACTAAAAATAAGATACAAAGTCATCCACAACTCTGCTCCCAGCTATATCACTAGCCTAGTCTTAAAATACCAACCTAATTGTCCTCTTCGTTCCTCCCAAGACCTCCTGCTCTCCAGCTCCCTCATCACCTCCTCCCATATTTGCCTCCAGGACATCTCCTGAGCCTCTCCCATCCTCTGGAATTTTCTACCCCAATCTGTCAGGCTGTCTCCAAATCTATCCACTTTAGGCGAACCCTGAAAACATTTCTCTTCAGGGAAGCCTATCCTGCCTCCACCTAAAACTATACTTTTATTTTCTTCATCAGCCCATCCCCCACAGTTATTGCCCTTTCGTATCACTTGACCCTCCCTCCTAGATTGTAAGTTCTAATGAGCAGGGCCCTCTGATTCCTCCTGTATTTAATTGTATTGTAATTGTACTGTCTGGCCTAATGTTATAAAGCGCTGCGCAAACTGTCGGCACTATATAAATCCTGTGTAAAAATAATAATAATTGACTGGTTTGTGCAAATGTTATTGTGTCTACAAACTATGGGGGCATATTTATAGAATTTTTATTTATTTATTTTCACTAGTAATGGCGGCGATCAGCAACTTATATCAGGACTGCGATATTACAGTAGACAAATCGGACACTTACTGACACTTTTTTGTGGACTATTGACACTAATACAGTGATCAGTGCTAAAAATATGCACTGTCACTATACTAATGACACTGGATGAGAAGGGGTTAACATCAGGGGCGATCAAAGGGTTCACAGAAGTCCTGCAAGCAGCATCTGGGGCAGTGCGGAAGCGGTGTATATACCGCTCCTACACCGCCCTACCCATTGAAATGAATAGGCACCGCTGCTGAAGCGCCAGCACAGCGCTAACCGGCGCTTTTAACCCCTTTTTAACCCCCTTGGGGGTTTTAAAGCGCCGCACTCCTGAATCAAAAGCAGCACTGCAATGCCAGTAAAACTCAGCTAAAATGAGCAGGGTTTTACCGTGACCGCGCTGCACGGGTGTGCAGTGTGAAAGTGGCCTAAGGTTTGTAAGGTGCAGAGATCAGTGCACATGATTGTACAGGAGTAAGAGGGAAAAGGAGAGGATAGCTAGCTCACAGAGGAGGTTACAAGGCTGCAGAAAACACAGTAAGAACCAACTGAATAAAGACTAGATTACTGGGAATAGGGATATTGTTTTCACTTTAAGACGTCAGCTTCTGGATGCTTTACCATTGTGAAAGTAATGTCATTAGGCCTTCGCTTGGGAAATCAGAGGATCCCAAAATCCCTTGAGGATGGGCTTTTGCATTTGGGATTCTCATTATCATCGATCCCTCCACTCCTCCTCCATCCAGAGCCACTCCTGAGTCCCATGATGTGTTGTTTTAGTGACTCACTATGTAGAAAGCCCAGATCAGGATGACAGCCCTCCTTGCTTCCTCACTATATGACAGATCTCTGAAAAAACTTGCTGGGAAAATATCCCCACATCTGCACATCATTCTGTATTTCTCCTCACGGTTTGTGTGATGGGGCTCACATGTGGACGGCGTCAGCCTGTCTTTTAATTTGCACATGCTTCCTGTCTGCGGTGGACTGGAAACACCTGGCCATACCAACCAAAGAAATATGTTGATCTGGGCAGTGTGTGGCCCTAATAGGCCGTGTGCATAAGCCCTAATACTGGCCACAAGTGCTTCCATGTTTTAATGAGATCAACAGATGATTCGATCAAAATGAATGAATAGTCATAACTTCCCTTCAAAGAAACTGAGTCAATCGGCCAAGGTGGAAAACGATCAATTGTATTGCATTGATTGGCAGCACTAATGTAGCGGTACCCCTGAAGGAGTTGCTGAATGTAATTTGTATTTGTTCCCGAGCCTCCCTCTGATTATCTTGCAGCCAGTCACTATGGCATTTCCACACTGTCAGGTGTACATACAATCCTACTCGTTTCCAATGACCAGTCTAGGGGATGAATTTTCAATGCTTTATTGTTGAACTTGGATAGGAGAAGGAAAGGTATGGGATACTTTGAGTAACTGACTTTAACTGAGGACAAATTCTCCCTAGCTCTGTATAGCAGGCGGTCAGTGGCATTACACAGCAGACTGATCTCAGTGAAACAAGTCCATCTTTAAACAACAAAGGGCATGCAGGACTTTGTTTCTTCAAGACACTCACCAGTGTCTCCTTTCTAACTCAGTGTAGCAGACTACCAAAGGCACTTTATGGCAGGCTGACTTTAACAGAACAGGTCCCTTGTTAAGCAGAAGCTGGACTCTCTTCTTCAAGACACTCCCCAGTGTCTCCTTTCTAGCTGGCACACCCAATTAAGCTGATATGAGGGCAGGGGGAAATTCTAGTAACACAGTCTCAGGGATCCTCTCACAAATCTGTACTCACACCATGTCCCAGGATAGTCGGTAGCCCTCTCTCTGCCAACTTCCAAGCGACACTTTGCCACTGCAGTATCAGACCGAATCCAAGGACATCCTCCCTCTGTCAGCTTTCAAAGAACTGTGGGTTGCAGCTTCAGCATCCGGATAGGCCTCGACTAGGCCTAGCAGCCAGCAGCCTCCTGGATAAGCCCTTGGGCCTAACAGCCAGGAGCTAAACACACGCCTCCACCCCTCAGGCTTGGGTGGGCTGGAACTCCTAACCTTGAGCCCATGTGCTCTTTTTTATATGAAGGTGCTCACCCAAGATGCAGTGGGGCACCACTCCCCTGCTAGCTTTTCAGAACCACCTCCAAATACACCTGCTGTCACTGGCTAAGGTTTTCTCCCACTGTCCAATAGGGACTCATATTACTGGACAAGGTAAAACAGCTCCAGACCATATGAAACAGCACCAGAGCACACTGAGCAAACCTTACTCAAATCAGGCTCTCTGATAAGCAGATAGCATATACATTTGCCTATCTACTCTCCTGTTAGGCAGAGAGAGCCAAAAACTATGTACACTCACTAGTATCCAAACTAGGAGGGTGCTACACTAAGATACATTGTTCAAGAAAACAATCGTATTTTGATTGATCAAAATATGAGATTACATGGTGGAAACAGAGATGCAGTTAATAACTTACAATAAAATCCACTTCGCCTAAACAGAAGTGGTTGATTGGAAAAGAAATTGGTAATTGATTGAAGTGTGTATGGCCACCATTAGCAAGTGCAAAGCCAGTATGCCTTCCTTTAATGGTAACTGGTAACTGATATAATATACACCTACAGATATTACCTAAGCAGTATATCCTTTTTTTTCCTGCACTTGATTTAGCACCTGTAGCCCTCTTTTTGGGGTATGACGAGATTACCCTCACTAAACAGGATATTGCGCTAAACTTGTAGGTAAATAAGAGAACCAGAACCTTCACTAAGTAGAAGAGTGAGTTTGATAATAAAGTTGGCAGTGCCTCCACCCAGGACAGGGCCACTGTGAACACAGGGGATTCCCTTCCTGGGAGATAATCAGTAATCTACTCCAAGTAATTGGGAGCAAAATAACTACTGCAACAGTGGTAGCCTGTGCATTGTGGGTGCATGGGCACCGCCCCCCCAACACCGCCGCCGCCCTCCTTATCCATGCACCTGGCCCCTTTCAGGACGCCAAGCGCATGAATTCTTATGGCGGGGGTGTGTTTTTTGAAGCAATGATTAGAGCCAGAGGCTCTAATAGGCTTCAAAATAGGGTGGGTTTGGGGTGCAGAGCATTGCGTCTGGAGCCCACCCAGGTATATTGCAGCAGCGAATGAATATTTGCTGTTGCTACACTGATCCTCCTCCCAGCCAATCGGGAATTGCTTATGAAACCCGCTTCCCGATTGGCCAAAACATCAGGCGATCCTATTGGATGCCTAGTGCCAGGAGGAGCAGAGAGGAGACGCACCGCAGAAGCTGCTCCAGTGGAGGACACCGGAGCAGCTTTCCCCGAGCCCGCCATTCTGGATACTGGACCGGGGCGACGGGGCTGGAAGATGGAAAAAGATTGCGCTGCCCAGCGCACTCCATAAATTCACCTGCCCACCTCACGGTGGAGGACCCCGGAGCCTGCCACCGTGATGGGGTAAAGACTGACTGACAGACAGCTGGTGGGGGCGGGGGGGGGGGGGGGGGGGG
>BLSH010008165.1:1158396-1169007 GCA_018402905.1 Glandirana rugosa
GGTCTGTGGGCCGTGGGTAGTCACTGGTGGCGGTCAGTGGGTAGTGGATAGTCACTGGTGGTGGTCAGTGGGTAGTGGATAGTCACTGGTGGTGGTCAGTGGCCAGTGTGGCGGTGGTCACTGATGGGTGCTGCGTGTCTGGCGGTGGTCACTGATGGGTGACGGGTGTCTGGAGGTGGTCACTAATGGGTGAACAGTGTCTGGTGGTGATCATTAATGCGTGACGGGTGACTGGCGGTGGTCACAGACGCGTGACGGGTGACAGGTGACTGGCGGTGGTCACAGATGCGTGACGGGTGACTGGCGGTGGTCACTGATGGGTGACTGGCGGTGGTCACTGATGGGTGACGGGTGACTGGCGGTGGTCATTGATGGGTGACTGGTAGCTTAGGAAGCGTTGACAGTCTGTGTAGGTAAAGTTTGTTTCTCTACAGTGCTTTACTGTGCTATATTACACTAAATTACTGTGGATTGCAGTGTGGTGGGTTACTGTGTTCACAGTTCAGAGACCCAACAGTCCATTTTAGGGCTACCATTTTGTGTGTCAGCAATAAATATAGTTGCTGTTAACCACACCAGTACTGGGCACGAAAACCCCCTTCCTGTCCAGGCCATTTTTCAGCTTTCAGCGCTATCACACTTTGAATGACAATTACTCAGCCATGCAACACTGTACCCATATGAAATTTGCGTCCTTTTTTTCACACAAATAGAGCTTTCTTTTGGTGGTATTTAATCACTAGGGTTTCATTATATTTTTTTTTTTGCTTTAAATAAAAAAAAAGATTGAACATTTTGTGAAAAAAATGCCTTTTACTTTGTTTCTGTCATAAAATTTTGCAAATTAGTAATTTTTCTTTGTAAATTTTGGCCAAAATTTATACTGCTACCTATCTTTGGTAAAAATAACCCAAATAACTGTATATTATTTGTTCCTTGTGATAAGCCCCGTACACACGGTTCGACGATCGCACGTACGATCGAGTCAAATCGTATGTTGGCTGTTGTATGTAGCATACTGACTGCACTACACGATCGTACGAGCACAGAAAGAACGTTCAGGTGCATGTAATTAGCATCCAGCCATTCCTGACTTTGGAGCATGCGTGTTTTGCACAATACAACTTTGTTGTACCAACTGCTCTGTACACACGATACAACGGTCATATGAGAGCTTGTTGGTACGATCAAGTTTTCTAGTCTGCTCATACAACGCCCTTGTATGACCGTCGTATGTACGACTGTTCAAATCGCGCATACGAATGATCAATATCGCATACAACGATCGTTAGTACGACCTGTTGTATTCGATCGTCGTCCTGTGTGTACGGGGCTTAAGTTATAGAGTCTACAAGCTATGGTGCCAATCATTGAAAATTGATCACACCTGCAATCAAATACAGGTTGTAAAAATAAGCAAAATGTTTATGATGTGAAAGATACACTCTATAACGTCTTGTACCTTTGTATTTGTATTTTGAAAACTAAATAAATACTTAAAAATGAAAATTGATCACACCTGATCACACCTGATATACTGACATCCTATCTCATTTCTTGAGATCCTAACAAGCCAGGAAAGTACAAATACCCCCAAATGACCCCTTTTTGGAAAATAGACATTCCAAGGTATTTAGTAAGAGGCATGGTGAATTTTTTGAAGTTGTAATTTTTTTCCCACAATTATTTGCAAAATGAAGATTTCTCACACACAGCATATGCATACCACAAATTACACCCCAAAACACATTCTGCTACTCCTCCTGAGTATGGCGATATCACATGTCTGAGACTTTTTCACAGCCTGGCCACATACAGAGGCTCAACATGCAGGGAGCACCGTCAGGTATTCTAGGGACATAAATTACACATCTAATGTCATGACGACCTATTACACTTTTGAAGGCCCTGGAGCACCAGAACAATGGAATTACCCACAAAATGACCCCATTCTGGTAGGCAAACACCCCAACGAATAATCTATGAGGCATAGTGAGTCTTTTGAACGGTTCATTTTTTTTCCAGTAGTTTTTGGAATGTGTGGGAAAAAAATTAAAACGCTTTTATTTTAACACAAAGTTGTCTATTTATATGATATTTCCAACACATAGCATGTACATAGCAAAAATTACACCCCAAAATACATTCTACTACTCCTCCTGAATATGGCGATACCAAATGTGTGAGACTTACAGCTGATGTTTACTCATGGGTGTGACGGTCACTGACAGGTGATTGGCGTTGGTCACTGATGGGTGACTGGCGGTGGTCACTGATGGGTGACGGGTGTCTGGCGGTGGTCAATGATGGGTGATGGGTGACTGGTGGTGGTCACTGATAGGTGATGGGTGACTGGCGGTGGTCACTGATGGGTGCCGGGTGTCTGGTGGTGGTCACTGATAGGTGATGGGTGACTGGTGGAGGTCACTGATGGGTGACTGGTGGTGGTCACTGATAGGTGATGAGTGACTGGTGGTGCTCACTGATAGGTGATGGGTGACTGGCGGTGGTCACTGATGGGTGCGGGGTGTCTGGTGGTGGTCACTGATGGGTGTCTGGTAGAGGTCACTGATGGGTGACGGGTGATTGACGGTGGTCACTGATAGGTGATGGGTGACTGGTGGTGGTCACTGATAGGTGATGGGTAACTGGCGGTGGTCACTGATGGGAGCCGGGTGTCAGGTGGTGGTCACTGATGGGTGATGGGTGTCTGGTGGTGGTCACTGATGGGTGACGGGTGACTGGTGGAGTTCACTGATGGTTGACGGGTGACTGGTGGTGGTCACTGATAGGTGATGGGTGACTGGTGGTAGTCACTGATAGGTGATGGGTGACTGGCGGTGGTCACTGATGGGTGCCGGGTGTCTGGTGGTGGTCACTGATGGGTGATGGGTGTCTGGTGGAGATCACTGATGGGTGATGGGTGACTGAAGGCGGTCACTGATAGGTGATGGGTGAATGGCGGTAGTCACTGATAGGTGATGGGTGACTGGCAGTGATCACTGATGGGTGCCAGATGTCTGGCGGTGGTCACTAATGCATGACAGGTGACTGGCGGTGGTCACAGATGCATGACGGGTGACAGGTGACTGGCAGTGGTCACAGATGCGTGACGGGTGACTGGCGGTGGTCACTGATGGGTGACTGGCGGTGGTCACTGATGGGTGACGGGTGACTGGCGGTGGTCACTGATGGGTGACGGGTGACTGGTGGTGGTCACTGATGGGTGACTGGCGGTGGTCACTGATGGGTGACGGATGACAGGCCACGGTCACTGACGCGTGACGGGTGACAGGCCACGGTCTGATCGTCACGGCCGATCACGTGGTAAACAGCCATAACCAATGGCTGTTCACCCTGTTCTTTTTTTTTTTTGGGGGGGGTTATGAACATTGTACACACAACACCAGCTCTTGTTTTATACTAGTTGTTGTTGTTATAAAAATGAATACACCTGTTCCAGTGACTCTTGTGCCAAAGTATTAGACAGCCACAGTGCAGCCAATAGGCCTTTGCATCAGTAGAAAACGAAGTCCGGTGATGACACACCTCCACTCCCTGCAAGAATGGATATTGCTGTTGTGGAGTTTCAGCAGAGCTCCTGCCCCCATCTGCCACTGTGAGCACACCTAAGGTGTTTTACAAGCATTAAAGTGGTTGTAAATGATCACCTTGTAAAACAACCCACTCAGTTCGAAATAGAAATGAAAGGCAAAGCATTTCTGTATAGAATTAGAAAAAAAAAAAATAATAATAAAAAAAATATATATATATACTGTATATATATATACCTTTTTATTCCTTTTTTTTTATAAGTGATCACCTTCCCTCTGTTCTCAGCCATGTAAGAGCTGGTGGGAGTTGAAGCAGCAGCACACTGAGCTTCACAGTGAATGGCTGTTGTGACGTTATGCGAGGCGCCATAATGGACGGGCGATACTTGTCGCCTCGCATGAAATCACTTTGAGGCGACTAGTGAGAGTCTGTCCCTGGTTTTGCCAGCCACCGTGGCAAAGCTGGTTCTGGCCCGGACTTTCTGGTCCACTCAAACCCCTCTCCACCTGCATTTAATGACCAGGAAGAGAGCAGAGGAGAGCTCTATGCTGGATCTCAGAGGGAGAAATCTGAGTGAGCTCTGTGTGCTAATTTGGACTCAAAGATCAAGGTTTGCACTATCCTTATGTTTTGTGGGTGTCAGGGACAGCCCCACACTGTAAAGAGAGATAGCCGTTCATTTAGTTTAGCGTCGGAAGGCGAGGTTTTGTTTTCTGTTTTTTTATGTGTTTTGGATCTTGCAAACCGGTGATAATAAACCTGGCAAGCTGCCAGATTTTTAAAGAAACTGACCTCCATGCTGAATCTTTTCCTCTGAAAAGTGATCCCCATGAGCTAATCTCCCACACATGGTGGAGGATGCGGGCAACTTTCCAAGATGGAGGGAATATTGAAGGCCCTGCTGCAAGCCAATGCAGCCCAGGGGGAAACCAACCGCCAGGTCACAGAGGCCGCTGCAGCACAACAGGCAGCTCAGTGGGAAACCAACCACCAGGTCTCAGGGGTCACTGCAGCACAACACATGGCTCTGCAGGAAACCAACCTCTGGGTCGCAGGGGCCGCAGCAGCACAACAGGCGGCCCAGCAGGAGGCAACTCGGCAGGCCATTGCAGCTCAGCAGGAAACCAACCACCGGGACGCAGAGGCCGCTGCAGCTCAGTGGGAGGAAAGTCACCAGGCTATCGCAGCACAACAGAAGACGAACCGACAGTTGGCAGAGGCCCTGCTGGAGTTAAAGAAGGGGCCCACACCTCCCGTGACATTGGAACCAAAGTTGGTACGCGCCTCTTACCATATGCAGAAGATGACACCTGCGGATGACGTGGAGGCATACCTCATGACCTTTGAAAGAGTCGCTCTTCGCGAAGGATGGCCAAAACAACAGTGGGCGAGACTGGTAGCACCATTCCTGACAGGTGAACCCAAAAAAGCCTACTTTATTCTGGAATCAGATAAGGCCCAGGAGTATGAGACTCTAAAAGTTGAGGTACTTACATGCCTAGGGGTCACCATGGCAGCCAGGGCCCAACGGGTGCATCAGTGGACTTACCGCACCGACAAACCACCCTGCTCACAGATGTTCAACCTCATTCATCTCACCAAGAAATGGCTACAGCCGGAGACTTTGCCAGGTCCCCAGATTGTGGAGCTCGTGGTCATGGACCACTATCTACGAGCGCTCCCTGCTGCCCTGAGGAAACGGGTCAGTCATGGGGACCCCAAAACCGCCAACCAACTCATGGACCTTGTGGAGAGATACACAGCTGCTGAGGACTTGTTGTGCCCATCTGCGCCCCACTCCAATGTACCTAGAGGTGAAAGATCGCCCAGCGGACCCGGTAAGACTGTTCCAGGGTTCAGGCGCGTGGGGAAATTTGATAAGACTGATACGGCTAAAGAGACTGTGGCTCTAGACCTGGAGACTGGCCAAAGATGCCAGGAAGGTCTTGGGGACCATTGATAGGATTGGGTATAGAACACATACAGTGCTACCGATGCATTGGGGCATTTTGCTGCCAATTGCCCCCTGAATGATGAACCCATGCAATGCCATTATACTTATAAGAATAGATGCCTTTCTCTTTTTGTGCAGGTCGCATATACAGCATCATGTTCAAGTTGCATGGAGAAGCAAATGTGTGTGATTTTTGTTGATGGGAGACCAGTTGCTGCACTGCTTGACTCAGGTAGTGTGGTAACATTGGTAAAAAACAATTGTGTAAACCCTGCAAGGTTACACCCTAGCACTGTCAGTGTCATTTGCATCCATGGGGACACTCGTGACTACCAGACGGCAGTGGTTGAGATTGACACCCCTTGCGGTTGTATGACTCATTCAGTGGGGGTGGTACCTTCACTACTTTTTGATGCCCTAGTGGGCAAGGATTTTCACCATTTTTGGAGGCTATGGGAAGGTATAGGGAGGCTGGAGGATAGAGCTCCCCCTTGCTGCGGAAGCTCGGGACCTCTCGCCAGACCCATTTTGCCAAATGGAAGGGGAGACTGCTGGCAGGACCGAGGAGGGAGGAGACCCTCTTCCTTTTTCTGTACTGCCTGGGGAGCTGGAGGAGATGGAAGATAGCTCACAGCGGGGGGCTAATGACCCAGACAATGTCCCTGACCCTGATGGTGAGAGTAAACCAAATGTAGTACCTGACTTAGAGGTACAGAGAGAGGACTTCTGTACAGAACAACTATGGGATGTCACTCTCGTTGGAGCCAGAGAAAATGTGAAGGTGATGGATGGGGAACCTGTGGACCCTAATTAGGGGGTGTATTTTCCCTACACGACGCTTAAAAATAATTTGTTGTATCAGGTGGTGAAACACGGGGAGGACGAAGTGGAACAGCTGGTGGTTCCCAAACCCTTCTGCAGGGTGGTGCTAGATCTGGCCCATGGGCATGTAATGGGGGGACATCTGGGTATGGAGAAAACCAGGGAGAGAATAACCCAGAGATTCTTCTGGCCCGGGTTGTATACAGATGTCAAAGAATACTGCGAATCATGCCCTGAGTGTCAAATAATGGCCCTGTCACCCCATTTTCATAGTCCCATTGTCCCACTTCCCATAATTGAAGTGCCATTTGAGCGAATTGGCATGGATCTCATGGGACCAGTAGTAAAATCTGCCCGGGGACACCAGCACATCCTGGTGATCCTGGACTATGCGACCCGCTATCCTGAGGCCATACCCTTGTGGAATACCTCAGCTAAGACTATTGCCAAGCAGCTGGTCCAGGTGTTTAGTCGGGTGGGGTTCCCTAAAGAAATCTTGAAGGATCAGGGTACCCCGTTCATGTCCAAAGTGCCCAGAGAATTGTGCAAGTTGTACAAAATCTCAGTATCTCTGTTTACCACCCCCCCAACTGACAGTCTGGTGGAAAGGTTTAACAAGACCCTCAAGAGTATGCTAAAAAAGGTGGTGGATAAAGATTGGCAAAATTGGGATTTTTTGCTGCCGTACCTCACGTTTGCCATACGAGAGGTTCCGCAGGCGTCTATGGGGTATTCCCCTTTGAACTCTTGTATGATAGACACCCCAGGGGGGTAAGGAGAGGCCATTCCATATAGAAGCGTCATAGTGTACGTCTCCTTGATGCAGGATCGAAACGCAGCTGTCCTGCCCCTTGTACGAGAGCATATGGAGCAAGCCCAGGAAGCCCAGAGATGGGTTTACAATCAGGGTGCCAAAACCCAAACTTTCAACCCCAGAGACAGGTGCTAGTCCCCACAGTTTAAAGTAAATTCCTGGAAAAGTGGCAGGGTCCCTTTGAGATTAGGGAAAGAGTAGGGGAAGTAAACTAAAAAGTTTCCCAGCCTGGGAAAAGGAAACTAGAGCAAATTTACCATGTTAATCTCCTAAAACCATGGAAGGACAGAGAGAGTTTATTGACAGTGCCCAATCTCCAAAAGGACAGGTTACCCCTGACCCCGGATGTCCTCATAACCGAGTCCTTGCCACTGACGCAACAAAAGGATGTTAAGGAATTTGACAGTAAAAATAGAGACTTTTTCTCTTCCCTACCCGGACTGACCTCTGTACTACAACATGACATAATCACGGAACCAGGGGTCCTTGTAAATGTAAAATCCTACTGAATACCTGAGGCTAGACGAGAGGTGGTGGCGAGAGAAATAAAAACCATGTTGGAGTTAGACATGATAGAGGAGTCCCACAGCGCCTGGTCGAGCCCTATAGTGCTGGTTCCAAAACCCGATAGCACTATCCGGTTCTGTAGCGATTTCAGGAAGCTGAATGACGTGTCTAAGTTTGACGCATATCCGATGCCACGGGTTGACGAACTTGTGGACAGGTTTGGATGTGCCCGGTACATAATAACCCTAGACCTAACTAAGGGTCACTGGCAGATCAGTAGTCAGTAAAGGAAAAAAGTGGCTTTTCTACCCCCGAGTGGTCCTTCCAATACAAGCGAATGCCGTTTGGTCTGCATGGGGCCCCTGCATCCTTCCAGAGGATGATGGACAAAACATTGAGGCCACATCGGCCCTATGCAGTGGCCTATCTGGATGATGTGGTCATCCACAGTCCAGATTAGAAATCATATCTGCCCCGGGTGCAGGCAGTGGTAGATTCGCTGAGGGTAGCAGGTTTAACAGTCAACCCAAAAAAGTGTGCCATAGGTCTAGAGGAGGCCAAATACCTTGGGTATGTTATTGGTTGGGGTCTGATCAAGCCCCAGACCAATAAAATCGAGACCATTCAAAAGTGGCCCCAACCGGTAAACAAAAAACAGGTTTGTGCCTTCCTGGGGATTACAGGTTATTACTGACGCTTCATCCCCAACTTTGCCACCATTGCCGTCCCTCTGACCGATCTGACGAAGGGTAGAGGGTTGGAAATGGTTAAGTGGAATCCCGAAGCCGAGAAGGCATTCCAGAAGTTGAAGCAAGCCCTTTGTGTACAGCCGGTGCTCGTGACCCCAGACTTCACAAAGGAGTTTGATGTTCAAACCGACGACTCTGAGGTGGGACTAGGTGCTGTTCTGTCCCAGATCAGAGACGTTGAGGAGCATCCGGTCATCTACTTAAGCAGGAAGCTTAATAGGCATGAAAGGAATTATGCCATTGTGGAGAAGGACTGCCTGGCTATCAAGTGGGCCCTACAATACTACCTGCTGGGAAGGTCATTCAGGCTAGTCACCGACCATGCCCCTCTTAAGTGGATGTGTAACAACTGGGAGAAAATAGTCAGGTGACTAGGTGGTTCCTGGCCCTACAATTAAATTCTCAGTGGAACACCAGACCAGAAGGCTCCAAAATAGCGCCAGTGGCCTTTCCTGGTATAGTTGGGACAATTGCTTTGCCCAGGGGCTTGAGCAGTGGGGGGGGGGGATATGTGACGTTATGCGAGGCGCCATAATGGATGTGACAGAACGACCCGGGTTTTGCCAGCCACCGCGGCAGAGCTGGTTTCCGGCCTGGACTTTCTGGTCCACTCAAACCCCTCTCCACCAGCATTTAATGACCAGGAAGAGAGCAGAGGAGAGCTCTATCCTGTATCTTTGAGGGAGAAAGCTGAGTATGCTCTGTGTGCTAGTTTGGACTCAAGGATCAAGGCTTGCACTGAGCTTATGTTTTGTGGATGTCAGGGTCAGCCCCACACTGTATAGAGAGGAACCCGATTGTTTAGTTAATGCTGGACGGCGAAGTTTTGTTTTCTGTTTTTTTGATCTTGCAAACCTGTGATAATAAACCTGACAAGCCGCCAGATTTTTAA
Source organism: Glandirana rugosa (assembly GCA_018402905.1). Lineage (NCBI taxonomy): Eukaryota > Metazoa > Chordata > Amphibia > Anura > Ranidae > Glandirana > Glandirana rugosa. Next base: position 1,167,690 of record BLSH010008165.1, read on the forward strand.
GGAAACTGACCTCCACGTTGAATCTTTTCCTCTGAAAAGTGATTCCCACTAGCTAATCTCCCACATTGTGTAGTGGGGGTTTGTCAGGGCAAGTCTGATCATTGGAGGAGAGCACACTGAGTTCCCAGCATAGCAAGGGAACTGACCACGGTATGCTCTCCTGCTTAGTGTGTTCAGTTTTTAATAGGAAAGCAGAGGGACTGACAGGAACACCAGGAATTTCACACAAAGAAAGCAATACAAAGCGAACAGGATACTTTTTCATACAAGTACATGGTACAGCAGACACATATTAGGAATATGAAATGTTGGGATAACAAACACTTTAACTCTGCATGGCACCTCCTTCTGCGTATGATGTGACACCGCTGGACTTGCGGGCCCAAGACCAGCGCTCTCAATTTTAAAGTGGCTGTAAAGCCTAAACATTTTAAACTTAGTGCATTCCCGGCATTAAGGTAAAAAATGTTTCAGTATCGTATCGCCCCCTCATCCCAAGTATACTTACCTGAGCCCGATCTTGATCCAGTGCTGTGCCCATCAGGAGCAGATATCTCATCTTCTGAGAACAAACAAACAAGAGTCCTGGCGCATTAACAATAGCTCAAATGGGTAAAAGAAATTGTTAAACTGAGGCAGCTGCTCTCCCCGACTCATAGACCAATGAGTTGTTTTTTTTTTTTTTTGCTCTCATTTTCTCCCTGCTCTCACAGGCTTTGCTGAGAGCAGTGGGAGCCATTGGCTCCCACTTCTGTCAGTCAAATCCTGTGACAAGGAGTAGCAGCAACTACTCTTTCCTTAAAATAATGCTTTCTAAGATTAACTGTGAATTTCCCTCCTGCTAGTTTGAGATTACACTGCCCTCCTGAACCTTATTCACATCTTTAAAGTAGGTTGTTTTAAATGTAGAGATGGGATGAACGACCCCCTGTTCAGTTCACAACAGAACTTTCGAACATCGCAAATTTTCAGAACCGAATAATGATCCCCATTGAAGTCTATGGGACCCAATCTGGAAAAATCAAAAGTGCCCACTTTGAAGGCTTATACAGTATGCAAGCAATTGGGTATACAGTGGTTATGGCAGTCCAGGTACTGCCCTGAGGACATCAATAAAAAATGTTTGTAAAAAACATCATTTTTAAATGAGCAGTGATTTACTGATGCTTAAAGTGAAACCATAAAAAAAGAGAAATAACAATAAAATGAAAAATTCCTTTAACTATGGTGCCTGGGGGGGGGTCACCTTAGTCTGCCTGTAATGTGGCACATCTGTACTATGTATAGAACCTGCTGCAGCAATAATGACATTTATAAA
>BLSH010008165.1:1185964-1201711 GCA_018402905.1 Glandirana rugosa
GTCCACGCGGCGGGGGGATTAGGTACACGAACCGGGGATTAGTTACAAAAAAAAAAAAGAACTTCGTGTACTAATCTCGGACTCCGAGATTAAACGAAGTTTTTTCCCACCCGAACCCCGAATTCCGTGACGCGGGGCTCTGGTAAGTGAACACACTGTAATCGCTTACTTATAAGCGATTACAAAAGGACGAAGGGGAGGACCGGTTAGTCCTTCTAGGCTAACCGACCCTCAGAATTCTGGGTTAACCGGGCCCTCGGATTCTAGGCTAACCGGCCCTCCTCATCATTTCAGTATTTTTTCCGACGCGAACACATATTTTGTATTTAGTTTACGTTGTATTTCCACTTTAATGTGTCTTTAGTTTTTCACATTCATAGTTTATTACTTTTGTCACTTATTCGAGTACTTATGAGCTTATTCACTGTTTTCATTATTTGATACTTACACTTTTTGATTTCTGTGTAATTTCACCTTTATGTTGCATTTGATTTATGTTTTATACACAAGCGCAGCCTTTTTTATGACTTTACTACTCCTCCCGGCCAATCGGATCTTAGGCTCCCGGGCCAATTGGGTCTTAAGACTCCCAGCCAATCGGATCTTCCTGATTGGCCAGGAGGGGAAGCAGGAAAACATTAGCGAATATTCATTCGCTAATGTCACACAAGTGAATGGTCTCGGGGCGCAGTGCCTTAAGCCCCAAGCCCACCCTTTTTTGAAGCAAATTAGAGCCTCAGGCTCTAATCATGTGCTTCAAGAAAAAAAAAAAACATTGATTAGGGGCCAAGCACATGGATTAGGGGGGCGGCGCACCTGGGCCCCTTATGAGCGGTCACCACTGGTTCTAATTCTTCTACACTCTATTCAAAACTTTAAAAAAAAATGCCATTAGCGACACTGTAACATCCTTTCTGTTGTTAACATGAGATATTTCAATGCCCCACTGGATAGCAATAAAATCTTACAGAGGTTCTAGCCCTTCTCCATTGCATCTAAAACTAAAAAGGTTTTGTATAGGTATATACTTAAAAGCAAATTTAACCCCCAAACAAAAAATGTATATATTGCAGCTTTCAAATTCGTAATGTGGTGACTGCATTTGTTTTAGTCTGTTATTTTTCAACTTCCTTTTACAGAACAAGCTGTCCAGCAAAGTTGGCAGTAAAGGGTTGAGACAAACCATTTAACCATTTAACACTAACAGCTGCCTACAAGGGCCAGCTTTTCTTCATTTTTGTAAAACCTTTGTTGTGAAAGGGATACAAAAAAAAACTGTTGTTGTACCTGCTCAAGAAGTGTTATCTGGAGCTGGACTTTAATTGGTCTAACTCAAATTAGCAGCTGGGAAGGAGCGGAGGATCAAGTAAGTAAATATTATTTTATTGTTCCCCTATATCTAAATAAACAAATAATCCTTGGGGTGTGGGAACAGTCCCATTTGCAGGGGAATTTTTTTTTAGTAGGTCTAGAGTTCAGATTGGAAATCTAAAATAAGCCTAACTAATCCTAAAAATACCCCCTCCCCTCTCCTAACACCTATACTGACTAACCTGTGGAAGAAAAATGTATAAGCCTGAAGCGGTGATGTCACCCACAGGCTTCCTATGGACCATCTGTTGTTGGCATTCCCTCCTTTCCCTCGCAGCTGCTACTGGCTGACGCACAGGAGATCACATGATTAAACCGGACAGGCATGAAAATAAGTAAGTATATAATATATATATATATATATATAGTATATATATATTTTAAACAGGTTAGTTAGCATAGTTGTTATGATGAGGGAGAGAGCCTTTTTAACCACTTAAAGGCTGCCTACCCCAGATGTACTGCGGCAGGGCAGCTCTATTGCGTGAAACAATGTATCTGTTTGTCATTTCGTGCAACAGATACTAGGGGCGGGCACACCCCACCGAAGGCACATGCCGATTGGACAGAGGGGGAGCCAATCAGCAGGTCCAGTGGACCTGGCATCCGCTGGCCACTCACGATCGTTCCCCACAGAGGCAGATCGCTGTTCTGACAGGGAAGAAGATAGAGATCGGTGTTCCTGCTAAGCAGGAACACCGATCTCTGTCTTCATCCAGTCAGACCATCCCCCACACAGTTAGCAAGCACCTCCTAGGAGCACACTTAATCCTTTAATCACCCCTGATGTTAACCCCTTCCCTGACAGTGTCATTAGTACAGTAACAGTGCATATTTTCAGCACTGATGACTGTAATAATGTCGCTGGTGCCCAAAAAAGTGTCAAAAGTGTCAGGTATCTGATTTGCCTGCCACAATGTCGCAGTCTCACTAAAAATCTCTTATCGCCACCATTACTATTAAAAAAAAATCAAAACAAAAATAAAAATGCCATAAATTTATCCCCTAGTTTGTAGACGCTATAACTTTTGCGCAAACCAATCAATATACGCTTATTGAGATGTTTTTACCAAAAATATGTAGCAGAATACAAATTGCCCTAAATTGATCAAGACATTTGATTTTTTTACATTTTTTATTGGATGTGTTTTATAGCAGAAAGTAAAAAACATTGTTTTGTTTATAGCGCAAAAAATAAAAACCGCAGAGGTGATCAAATACCACCAGCTCTATTGGTGGGGAAAAAAGGACATCAATTTTATTTGGGTGCAGCATCGCCCGACCGTGCACTTGTCAGTTAAAGTAACGCATGGCCATATTGCAAAAATTGGCCTGCTCATTAAAGGAGAAGTACAGCTAAAGCGGTTAAGATTAGTTAGGTTTATCCTGAATATCCACTTTAAAGCCGAACCCTAGGCAACAAAAAAAATTTCCCCTGCAGTGGAACTGTGCCTGCACTGCAAGGGTAATTGATTATTTGGATCTAGGGGAACAATAAAAGAAGATTTACTTACCTGATCCTCTGCTCCAGGGTTTAGGCTGGAATTACACTTTAAATAAGATTATACATGCCTTTTATATTTAGACAATCTTTGTTTAGCCAGAAGTTCAGCTTAATCCCTAAATGCCAGTTCACACCAGAATGCATTGTTGACAGCACCTCAAATGCAGATCGCAAATCTAGTGCATTTGCAGGCACCAAAACGCATGATACAACAGTACCATGCAATTTGCTGCTGTGCATTTTTCATCAGAATTCCATAGTTGCTGGGCTGAAAATTGTCAACTGAGTAACGCCTGCAGCCAATCACCTGCATGCATTGTTTGGATATGCTGTTAGTAGTTCTGTAAGAATACCTTAGCCCGGCAGGGGGGTTTGTCCATCCATGCTATTTGTGTGGATAGACGAATAGGTTAGATTTCTTTCATTCAGCCTGCAGAGTGATTGAAAGACGTCTTTTAGTGTATGGCCGGTTTTATAGCCCTGCACAGTAGTCTTAGCATTTTACAGTGCTGAGATCTCAGCTTTAAGTTGAATTCATATGGATGTGAGGATCAACTACCAGCTTTAGCAGTGCTGGTGATGTAAAATATGTATTTTATTGTAGGCTGTTATACGGTCAGTGAACTTATTGTATGAGAGTTATGTGTGACATAATGAGAATAACCATGGGTATAACCATTTCTCCTTCATGAATGCTTCTGGGTGATAGAGTTACCAAAAAGCAGTTATAAAGAGGTCAGACTGGTTCATAATTCTCATATTACTGACATAGCATGCATATCAGTATGACACTCACCGGGTGGCTTCTAGTGCTTTGATCAAGCTTCATGAGAATTCACAAAAAATGCACAATCTACAAGTGATCATTTGTCAATTCCTTACATAATACAGCAAATTGTACAGAAAAATGTAACTTGGAGACATATACCTATCATGGTGTGTTAACTTTGTGAATTAAGTCTATTGAATTAAAACTTGCAACACATAATGCACTGCATACTAATTCCTCCTCATATTCCCATGTATTACATCAAGGGTCTCCAAACTTTCTAAATAAAGGGCCAGTTTACTGTCCCTCAAACTTTAGAGGGGCACATCATTGGTAGCGGTGGAAGGGACAGTGCTCAATCATTGGTATCAGTAGGAGGAATAGTGCCCCATCATTGGTATCATTGGGAGGAATAGTGCCCCATCATTGGTATCAGTAGGAGGAATAGTGCCCCATCATTGGTATCAGTGGGAGGGATAGTGCCCCATCATCGGTATCAGTGGAATGGATAGTGCCCTATCATCAGTATCAGTGGGAGGGATAGTGCCCCATCATCGTTATCAGTGGGAGGGATAGTGCCCAATCATCGGTATCAGTGGGAGGAATAGTGCCCCATCATCAGTATCAGTGGGAGGGATAGTGCCCCATCATTGGTATCAGTGGGAGGGATAGTGCCCCATCATCGGTATCACTTGGAGAGATAGTGCCCCATCATCGGTATCAATGGGAGGAATAGTGCCCCATCATCAGTATCAGTGGGAGGGATAGTGCCCCATCACCAGTATCAGTGGGAGGGATAATGCCCAATCATTGGTATCAGTGGGAGGAATAGTGCCCATCATCAGTATCAGTGGGAGGGATAGTGCCCCATCATCGGTATCAGTGGGAGGGATGGTGCCCCATCATCGGTATCAGTGGGAGAGATTGTGCCCCATCATCAGTATCAGTGGGAGGGATAGTGCCCAATCATCGTGCCAGTGGGAGGAATAGTGCCCCATGATCAGTATCAGTGGAGGGATAATGCCCCATCATCAGTATCAGTGGGAGGGATAGTGCCTCATCATCTGTATCAGTGTGAGGAATAGTGCCCCATCATCGGTGTCAGTGGAGGGAATAGTGTCCCATCACTGATGTCATTGAGAGGAATTGTAATGTACAGTACCTGGTGATGGAGTCTGAAGAGCAGAGGGAGGCCTCTCTTATAACTCTGGCTCAGGAGCCCTAGTAAGGTAACAGGGAACTCCAAAGCACAGTCTTCTGCCAGCAGGTGCTGATGTGTGTTAGGGTGCACAGAGATGACTGGCTAGATGCACACTGACGGAAGGACCAGAGCAAGAGGCAGGCATAGGTCAGCTGATGCAGGTGCGGGTACAAGAGCCCAGGCAAGATCAGACAGTCCAAGTCAGCAATGTTCGGGCAGATCAAGGTATAGACAGCAGGCAGCAGAGTGGTCAGGAATCAGGCCAGGGTCGGTAACAGCAAGGCAGATCATCCAAGGGAGCAGGCAGAAGAATAGTCCAGAGGAAAGCCAGGGGTCGATACAGGCGGCGTTTTAGGAACAGAAGAGGTTGGCAACAGAGGATCAACACAAGAACAGATGCACTAATGCTCAGGAGGTAACAGACCAAACTGCACTGACACAGTGGACTAGTGCAGTTTAAATAGCCTGCCTGGTGCCAATGCAGGCACAAAACACCTTCTTGTACGTATGCTCCCGTTGCACCTGCGTATATGCAACCGTCTTTGCTGACAGGAAAATTGCCAATCATTGGTATCAGCAAGAGGAATAGTGCCTCATTTCAGTGCGAGGAATAGTGTCCCAAAGGCCAGATAAAGGCAAGCAATGGGCCACATCTGGCCCCAGCGCCGCAGTTCGGAGACTGCTGTATTACAGTATTGTTAGGAGGAAGTTGCATAGGAAAGCCTTTACTTCAACTGAACATATACCAAACCACTGATGTGTTTCAACATGTATAAATTTTAAGGCATTTTGGACACTTATGTGCTTGGAGACTTTTTTGTGCATTTAAATACAACAAAATGGACCCATGGCGTGGGACTTTATAGGCAGTATCTGAGTAAAAAATGATGGTTTTTATTTTCATATATTAAAATGACACATATAAAGCGTATAGAAAGGCATAGCAAAAAATATATTAAAACAACACTGGAAAATTGTATACAACAGCTGAGTTGGTGATATCCTCAACCCAACATGTTTTTCGGTGTTGATCTCCTTCTTCAAAGGATTAGAGAGGAATCATGCATCTAGGTTTAAATACAGTAGATTAGTGCGTAGCAATATACAATATATATAGGGTATACAAAGAACAGCATTTGAAAAGGGGAAAAAAAATAACAAACAAAATCACCCCTATACTTACAAACATTCCAGTATATGTGTATACACTATTTCCATGCCAAATTAAAAACACGGTCCTACAGATTTCTTTATGCCCCACTCATGGCTGACAGATACCAGTATGCATTGCCTGGAAAAATAGGGAGGACCTCAAAGTGGGGCCCATCCCATGCAGAATGTGCACCCTCAGAGACACTGAGGTCAGAAGGAGGCGTGGCCTACAGGCAGAAAAGAACATAAAAATAATCTGTTTCAAACAAAGTATAGCTGTATATGTAAGATCAACCCAAATTGAGTATGCATGAGTATCTGCAGGTACAAAGCCGATTGCCTGGATGAAAGAGCCTGGTGTGCCGGATGTGATGGTGCAAATCCACCCTTTAAGGATAAATACATTGCATAATGAATATCTAGGTATATACCACAATGTGTAGTCCCGTCCACAATTGTATATATAGATATATAAGGCATATATAAAATTGAAGATATATACTTGCTCATAAAAGAGGCTTATAACAAAATACTATAATTGTGGGTATGCCTCAACACATATACCCATATGGGGATTGGTGAAAAGGGTTATATACTTGTTTGCCCATGTGTCAGTGCCAGCTCATATACAGTATCTCACAAAAGTGAGTACACCCCTCACATTTTTGTAAACATTTTATAATATCTTTTCATGTGACAACACTGAAGAAATTACACTTTGCTGCAATGTAAAGTAGTGAGTGTACAGCTTGTATAACAGAGTAAATTTGCTGTCCCCTCAAAATAACTCAACACACAGCCATTAATGTCTAGACCGCTGGCAACAAAAGTGAGTACACCTCAAAATGAAATTGCCAAATTGGGCCCAAAGTGTCAATATTTTGTGTGGCCACCATTATTTTCCAGCACTGCCTTAACCCTCTTTGGCATGAAGTTCACCAGAGCTTCACAGGTTGCCACTGGAGTCCTCTTCCATTCCTCCATGACGACATCACAGAGCTGGTGGATGTTAGAGACCTTGCACTCCTCCACCTTCCGTTTGAGGATGCCCCATAGAGATACTCAATAGGGTTTAGGTCTGGAGACATGCTTAGCCAATCCATCACCTTTACCTTCAACTTCTTTAGCAAGGCAATGGTCATCTTGGAGGTGTGTTTGGGGTTGTTATCATATTGGAATACTACAGAGGGGATCGTGCTCTGCTTCAGTATGTCACAGTACATGTTGGCATTCATGGTTCCCTTAGGGAACTATAGCTCCCCAGTGCTGGCAGCACTTGTGCAGCCCTAGACCATGGCACTCCCACCACCATGCTTGACTGTAAGCAAGACACTTGTTTTTGTACTCCTCACCTTATTGCTGCCACACATGCTTGACACCATCTGAAACAAATAAGTTTATCTTGGTCTCATCAGACCACAGGACATGGTTCCAGTAATCCATGTCCTTAGTCTGCTTGTCTTCAGCAAACTTTTTACAGGCTTTCTTGTGCATCATCTTCAGAAGAGGCTTCCTTCTGGCACGACAGCCACGCAGACCAATTTGATGCAGTGTGCAGAGTATGGTCTGAGCACTGACAGGCTGACCCCCCACCCCTTCAACCTCTGCAGCAATGCTGGCAGCACTCATACATCTATTTCCCAAAGACAACTTCTGGCTATGATGCTGAGCACGTGCCCTCAACTTCTTTGGTTGACCATGGCGAGGCCTGTTGTGAGTGGAACCTGTCCTGTTAAACCCCTGTATGGTCTTAGCCACTGTGCTGCAGCTCAGTTTCAGGGTCTTGGCAATTTTCTTATAGCCTAGGACATCTTTATGTAAAGCAACAATTCTTTTTTTCAGATCCTCAGAGAGTTCTTTGCCATGAGGTGCCATGTTGAACTTCCAGTGACCAGTATGAGAAAATGAGAGCGATAACACCAAATTTAACACACCTGCTCCCCATTCACACCTGAGACCTTGTAACACTAACGAGTCACATGACACCAGGGAGGGAAATGGCTAATTGGGCCCAATGTGCACATTTTCACTTAGGGATGTACTCACTTTTGTTGCCAGTGGTTTAGACATTAATGGCTGTGTGTTGAGTTATTTTGAGGGGAAAGCAAATTTACACTGTTATACAAGCTGTACACTCACTACTTTACATTGTAGCAAAGTGTAATCTCGTCAGTGTTGTCACATGAAAAGATATAATAAAATATTTACACAAATGTGAGGGTTGAACTCACTTTTGTGAGATACTGTGTGTATATACGTATGTGTATATATATATATATATATATATATATATATATTGTGGGAGATTAGCTCTTGGGGATCACTTTTCAGAGGAAATGATTCAGCATGGAGGTCAGTTTCTTTAAAATCTAGAGGCTTGCCAGGTTTATTATTACAGGTGTGCAAGCTCAAAACACATAAAAAAAAAACAGAAAACAAAACCTTGCAGTTCGGCGCGAAACTAAACAATTGGGTTCCTCTCTATACAGTGTGGGGCTGTCCCAGACACCCACAAAACATAAGCACAGTGCAAACCTTGATCCTTGAGTCCAAATTAACACACAAAGCTCACTCAACTTTCTCCCTCTGAGATCCAGGATAGAGCTCACCTCTGCTCTCTTCCTAGTCATTAAATCCAGGTTGAGAGGAGTTTGAGTGGACCAGAAAGTACGGACCGGAACCAGCTCTGCCACGGTGGCTGACAAAACCCGGGTTGGACTCTCTCTAGTCGCCTCAAAGTCGCCCCTTCTATTATGGTGCCTCCCATAACGTCACAATATATATGAATTTTTTTTCTGTACAATTGCATACAACAGTTTTCTGGAGAGGTCAGGCAGTGACATCATGTTCTCCACCTCGTCCAATCAGGGAATCCTTTGCATTCACTGAGAAAACGCTGAGTGTTCTCTGAATGGCGTTTGTACTGAGTGAGTTTCCTCCTGTGTTCACTAAGCAGCAGGGCAGTTGCCCAACATGGGGCTCGGAAGGCACAGCAGTGCCTACTACAATGATTTCCAGCTTCCAAGGTGATTAGCCAGATATGACACATGCATACTTCCATTGCTCTGTTTGAGGGTTGCCACCTGTCCCGGACTCTCCCGGACAGTCTGGGTTTTGAATCGTGTGTTCGGATTTCAGTTCACCTGAAACCCGGACACATTCAGACAGGAATGGGCTCGGAACAGGGCTTGACAGGAGGGAGAGCGGGGCACTGTGTGTGCCGCATTACTATTGTGTCTGTAGTGCCCAAAGATGTCCCAGGTCTATTATAATCCTATAGTGTCTACGAAAAAAAATTTACTGTGCGCCACTAAAGTGTTTGGGTTTGGCTTGAAGAAAAAGTGGCAACCCTACTCTGCTCCAAGCTGGACCAATGTAACTAAGCAAATATAGCCATACCTGGAATTCCACTTTAGACCCCTTTCACAGTCAAAAAAAAAGCACCCCACTAGTGCCCGAAAAGCCCTGCTAAAACGCAGTTAAAGCGCCGCAAGAAAAAAACAGCACTTTAGTGGCTGTTTTAGCAAAGCTTCAGTGTGAAAGGGGACTTAGAGTCATAGTTCACCTTTACCAAAAAACTGCAGATAAGAGATGTCTGTGGATAAAACAAACTGTGCAGCTTTGACCAAATTTGAACCATGCCCTTGCTATAGGTGTAGGCCATTTATGTCAGTGGTTCTTAACCCTGTCCTCAAGTACCCCCAACAGGCCATGTTTGCAGGTTTTCCTTTATCTTGCACAGGTGCTTTAAATCAGAGTCAATAGCTTGGTATTTTGGACAGCTATTTTAAGAGAAATTCCCAAAACATGGCCTGTTGGGCGTACTTGAGGACAAGGTTGAGAACCAATGATTTATGTACCTCATGAAAAAAAAAACAAAGAAATTCCCATGCTCAACTTACCTACCAGCCTGCGACCAACTAAACTGACCTGTCCAACAGTATGTGTTAAAACAGCGTTTTAGTTGCACTCATTTGCACATAAATGTGTAAACCTCAGAGCCCCGGCAAGGCACCCCATGTGGACCCGAACTCTAATTTCTGTGAGTCTCCAACAATGGAAGCACATGCTTTTAGATGGATAGGTGTAGGGCAGATAAACCTGAAGGGATCCCACCTCTTCTTAAAGGCACAGGGGCACAGTGAACACCCAGCCCATAGCACTATGGCAGCAAAGGTGTCAGTGCATTACCTGACCAATATAATTCATAGTACAAACAAAGTGGTCACTGCCCCCACCTGTAACTGGTCACTGCGGCAAAGAGCATTGGAAAGGCAACGCATATAAAAAAAAAACAAAGACATTTCCAAGCTCAACTTACCGACCAGCCTGCGACCAACCATACTGACCTGTCCAACAGTATGCGTTAAAAACAGGCGTTTAGTTGCACACATTTGGAAATACATGCGTAAGCCACAGAGCCCTGGCAAAGCACCTAATTTTCTATGGACCTTAACTCTACAGGTGGGGGCAGTAATCACTTGTTTGTACTATGTACCTCATGAAGCCTGACTGGAAAACTCCTAGTACTTTCCTAAGGACCATACTAAGAGATACCCAACTGTTACGGTTCACCTTCGCTATCATAGGTATGAGCTCTTACTCTGATTCACACCCAGGGCCGTCTTTAATATTGATTGGACGCTGCGCAAACATTTTCTTGGGCCCTCTCCAATCCACTTATCAACCATCTGCGGCCAGTGTGGGCTCAAGGGGAGGGTGCATTGGGCGCCACAACAATGACTGGGCCCCGGGCAGCTGCCCCTTTTGCCCTGTGTTAAAGACAGCCCTGCTCACACCCCCTCACATCATGCGTTTTTTCTTCCCTGCAGTAGCTCTGTGCTCAGCGTTTTAGATCTTACTCCTATGATGGAAGAGGTGAACAATAACAGCTAGGCCTCTCTTAGCAACATACTAGGTTTCTGTATCTTATCTGTATAGGCAGATTTTTGGTAAAGGCGAACTAACCCTTTAACATATCCTGATGCTCATAACAATTAAGGAACTGATGAGAATATCCTTCACTGGGAAACTGACAGGAGTGCCCCTGTTTGTCAGTGTGGTTGCATGTAAGGGTTAAACGGATCATGTGGACCGTAAATAAAATGTAGAATCCTGCTCAAAAGAATAAAGCAACAGATAGTTTTACAGTCTTGACTAAACTTGGCATTGAGTTCCAGTAAGCTTTAGTTACTTATACTTTGTATGCTCATAGTGTTTATCCAAAGGGCACAGCTAAATACCTGTCACAGGAAAGTAGAGGAAACACCCTGCTTTTAAAACCCATTAAGCTCTACTGTTCACCGTGTCCTGTTAGCAAGGCAAAGCCGTATCACAAGTCAGTATATACTTTATTATTTAAAATATTGTGCTACCTTGGCTTTAGCTTATTAAATTGTGTTCTGACTGAAGCAAGTTTGCTTCCTTCTGATAAGGAGTGTGTCAGTGTTAAAGCTGTTGACGATGGGAGTGCATGGGAGCGATGGGAGCGTGGGACCCCCCAGTATAAGGCCTCTTTCACCCTGGCCGAGGGTCTCGCTAAAAAACAGGTAGAGGCGCCCATGGTTGTTGTTTACCCTACTGCCAAATGGGGCAGTTCAGACTCAAGCATTTTTTTACATTTTTTTTTAAAGTAACTTTATTTTGCATAACTTTTACAAGTAAAACTCGAGCATATTAGTTTTAACTTGGTATTTCATGTTTGGCAGTCATTACGTCTGTCAAAGGCACCATTTAAAGTCAAGTGGACCACATGACAACTGTGTGCCAAACACAGCTATGGTAGTTGTGGCACAGTATTTCCCTCTTAGGATAAAGAAACAGGCGTTCAAGGGGCAGCAGTATTTCTTCTTGTATGCCTGTAATCTGGCTTTAAATTGTGATTTGAAAAATGATTCAACACGGAAGAAGTCCTTTTCGTGACGAAACTGGTCAGGCTTTCGTGTTTTCGAATTGAGCTAACAATCGTTTCTGCTTCTGTGTAGTATATTTGCTGTTTTTACCGTTGTGACATGTAAGTGCAATACTTTTAAATAAAGCCCAATTGCTAAGGTTTTACACTATCTGGCGTCTTATCTCTTTGTTGATACACGGCATCTGATATCATGGTCTGAGATGAGAGGAGCATTGTTTTCCCATGAGCTAGGATGTTCTCCTTTGTCCTCTAATTGCTGAATGGTGACCATGGACAGAGTGCATAAGACATATGAGCTTCTTTTGACCCCCCGTAATAGGTGGTCTATGCTCTCTGGTAAGAGCACATCCAAATATTTTGGTGGTGGTACAGTCACAAGGTGGAGGAACTGAGTGGTGATTCTGGCATTCAAGATTCTTTGCACGTGTATTTTGGTTATGGAATTGTTGCACTAATGTCACATTAGTGACACTTGGACTCACTGAATTATTTAAAGTGCAACACATATGCATATACAGTATATTCAACATGGATTACCTTCCAGAGTCTGCCACCCATGTGAAAGAAACCTAAGGGCTTGGAGAGGTATTGGGATAGGGGGCCTCCTGCAGATCCAGAACTATAGTCACAGAACACCCTTGGTTACTCACCATGTTGCTCCAAAATGTGATAAAAAGTAACAGATGGCATGACATATAGCACTAAAGTTTTACTTTCACTGCAGAAATTGCTCCTCAGCGGCTCCTGCTAGGACAATGCCTAGGTGTGTGGTCACATGATCTTTGCCGATCAACTGGTCAGCCGAATTTCTGCTTCTCCTCTACTGAAGACATGACCATATTCTGTGGCCACAGTTAGATTTCATAACAGTTTCTGCAGCATAAATAATGCCCTCTATAATCTTTGATAACTTTATAGCCCATATTCAGGCAAAATTAAACCTCCCTTCCACCCATTCACCAATAAAATAAAACCTTCTTGCTCACCTAGGTCAGTCGTTACCTCTTTTGGGAGTGGGGAAGGGTGATGCAGTACTGCAGTTTGTGTCCACCTACCTCCCATTGCTAATCACAATACTAATAAAAAACACTGCACATTGGCTGTCCATCAGTGGTGTCTTTACAGACTCCGGTAGACTGCAGTGTCCAGTTTCCCCTTTGAGGGCACAGAAAGGTGGACTTACATGAGCTGAATGGCTGGTAGGGATGGGAGGGAGGTTTAACCCAGCCTGAATATGGCATTCATTTTGCACTCCTGTGTTTGCAGCAGAGAGCGGACTGAAGTCATCACAACCACGGAGTCTGGATCTGCCAGGTACCTGGACTGACACCCGTCTCAGCCTCTCAGCGAGCCGCTGAGAGCCTGAGACGACCGTTCCCCTCTCCTCCACAGCTCAGCGCTCCAGTGAGCTAGGAGGGAGAAGAGCAGAGAGCTGTGACTTTCGGCAGTGTTTGATCGCTCAGTTCTCAGTGCAGAGACGACGGGGGACAGATGCGGCGTCGGGCCCATGCTGCATCCACCTTGGTAAGTATAATTCTGAAAAAAAAATCCTTTACTTCTCTGTTAAATAATTAATAATTATGTTATACTTACCTGCTCTGTGCAATGGTTTTCCACAGAGCGGTCCCAAACCTCCTCTTATTTGGTGCTCTTGGCTCCTCCTCTTCTGTATGTGCCCTCATAGCTAGCTGCTAGCAATGGGGGCACGCCTGCGGGCTCGATCTCAAGACCGAGATTTCATGACCCAGTGTTTGTATCTCCACCTAGCCTTAATTTATACTTATCTGAGTCCTATATTGATTCAGCACTGTGCCCATCTGCAGAAGCTCTCTCCTCTCTCTCAGCTCAGAGACAGCAGTGGGAGCCATTGGCTCCCACTGCTGTCAATTAAATCTTGTGAGCAGAGAGGTGGAGGCAGGGCTAAGCCACGCTGTGTGTGTCAGTAGACGGACACAGCATGGCTCAGCCCTGCCCCCACCTCTATCTCACAGGATTTGATTGACAGCAGTGGGAACCAACGGCTCCCACTGCTGTCTCTGTCAGCTGAGAGAGAAGAGAGAGCTGCTGCAGATGGGCACAGTGCTGAATCAATATAGGACTCAGGTAAGTATAAAGGAAGGTGAGGGGTAGATGCAAACCCTGGGACATTTTTTTACCTTGCAGGCAATGCATTAAGTTAAAAAATGTCCAGGCTTTAGAACAACTTTAAAGTCTTACAAAGTTATAGATGACATTATTGTTGCTCCAGAAACTGTGCTCAGATTCCACTGCGGCCAGTTTGAGGGACCATTCTAGACAAAGCAAGAGCATTTGATGGCATTAAGCTGGCCATACTCTAGTAGAATTTTGTTCAATTTTCTAATTATTAGTAGAGCCAAATCTGTTGTTTTTGATGACGGTGACAATAAAATTCAAAGTAGCAAAAATGGAAATTTATTTCTCGAACAAATGAATTTCCAACAGTGTATGCAGTTTTCATTGGAGAAATTACATTCATTCCAAAATCGAATTTTAAAAATGTCAAATTACTTTTGATCAACATTTGGCCACTCATGGTCATGCAAACGTTCATTTGAAATTCTACTAGTCTTTGCCTTACTTTAGTTTGAGACTCTTCTGAGATCGTTCAGGACTAATTCACAGGTACATTTAATCTGCAGTTGACCTTCTTCTGACTTGCATTTGACCTGCTTCACATTGGTTTTGCACTCTTATAGACCTGTATTGGAATGCGAGACCTGTTTGAAGTATATGTACACTTCCCTTGCTCCTGATACTTCCAGGTATGGAGGAACATGTGACTCATGTCACAGTAAACTATACAAATCCAGCGATTTGTAGTTTACACAGGATTTAACTTTCGCTCCCTATGGCTGAACAGAACTGTGTCACTGAGTGGAAGTGAGTATGTGCTGCTGGGTGGTCCTGCCTAAAAGTGAACCTGTTGCCTTGACCTGCATGGGAAAATGCAGGTTCCCTTTAAAAGAACAGGGTGATCAGGTTAGTGTGCTGGGCCTTCTTTGATCTCTAACCTAGTTATTGTGTCAAATAATTGAAATGAAATGGTTTCAGCCTCTTATTTTTCCTTTTTACATCCATCACCAGGGCCGGCCCTACCATGGGTCCCAGTGGGTCCATCGGACCCAGGCAGCACTTTGAGAGGGGCAGTAAATTGAACCACGGCCACCACTCCTTCTCTTCTATTTACTCAGCAAATTGACAACAAAGATTTTTTTTCCAGCAGTTTTGTGTGTCACGATGACAACTGTCCTCCGGCTGCTCCGCCTGCCTCTATACTACCCTAGCTTGTCTATATACTACCCTAGCCTGTCTATATACTACCCCAGCCTGCCTCTATATTGCCCTAGCCTGTCTATATACTATCCTAGCCTGTCCATATACTACCCTAGCCTGTCCATATACTACCCTAGCCTGTCTATATACTTCCCTATTGTGCCCATTTACTACCCTAGCCTGCCCATATACTACCCTTACCTGCCTATATACTACCCTAGCCTGTCAATATACTACCCTAGCCTGTCTATATACTTCCCTAGCCTGTGTATATACTGCCCTAGCCTGCCCCTATACTGCCCTAACCTGCCCCTATACTGCCCTAGCCTGTCCACATACTACCCTAGCCCGCCCCTTGGAATTGAACATAATGATTTGTCATATTTTGCACATAGACAAGGTGCTGTTGCATGTAAATCTGACTTCCTGATAAATGTAATTTTAGTTTTAATTATCATGATATAAAATAATGGATGTGGGGACCTTTTGGTGGACGTGATTTTTTTTTTTTTGTTGTCGGGGAGGGGGGGGGGGGGGGGGGG
>BLSH010008165.1:1201721-1227186 GCA_018402905.1 Glandirana rugosa
GGCAGCATTTCATTCTTGGACCCAGGAAGCACAACTTTTTGGGCCAGCCCTGTCCATCATGCATTTATATGTCACATCACACTCATACTTATACTATTTGCATTGCGTATACAGTAGAGGTGTGTGACTGAATACAAATGAGAATACATTCACATTGAGGATTACCTATTTCAATGTTCCTACAAATGATATTGCATCTATTGATCTGTGAATGTATGAAATGTAGGGAATGGAAACATCAACAAGAAGGACACATTAAAGCAAACATAACCTACAGGAGTGCAAACAGTTTGCAGCAATGCACATCTGTTATGCTATGTCATTTTCTCAGCATGCCAGTAAAACCGGCGACTTTAAAGAATATCTTACTCAAGGGCACCTGTGACCCACCAGCTACCAAATAACTACAAATAGCAGCATGCCTTATCAGCAGTTGCTGAGCCTAAGTTATAGTATGTCTAAGCTATTCAAAGAGAAAATGCTGAATCTAGCCTACCGTCCTAGAATTTATCTTTATCCGTCTACACTGTTAATTAAATTGCCAGCCCACCTAGGGGCTCATTCAGACAAGCATAACTATTTCACAATGTAAACCTCATAATCTTGCTGGCAGAAGCAGGCTAAGTTCAGGCTTGCGGCTAAACATTTGCACCTCTGAAAAGCAATCTGTGGTCAGATTGCTTTTCAGTGGCATTTGACAGTCAGTGAGAAGGCCGTGTGACACCTCATCGCTGCCTATTTTACCCTGTAATTGCAGCACCAAAGTACTGAAACTGTGTGTTTGTGGTACTCTCCAATTCACCTGAATAGGTGGCATTCAGCAGGCAGTAGGGATAGTTTTTCTGGGGGGTGCAAAGCAAAGCATCATGACCACAACCCCATTCTCTGCCTTTGCAGCTTAAAGGGGCCGTTTTTAAGGCCCCCCTAACCACAAGTCTAAACGAGCCCTAAAATCATTTGCTTTTTTAACTGTCTACACACTGTATACATGCAATGGTTGTGTCACATTTACATGCATCCAGTATACAGCGTACATAGGCCCTATAGGTCACTGCCAGACAGCATGTAAATATCAACACATATAGGCCCCTGCCACCTAGTGCCCTTGGTTGCTAAGACACAGGCAGCTCCCGCTGCCTGGAATCTTTCGTTGCTATGAGGCAGGTGGCTCTAGCTGCCTAGTGTCCTCGGTTGCTAGGACACAGGTGGCTCCCACCTCCTTTCATAATTGGTTGCTAGAATACAGATGGCTCCTGCCAGCGGCAGCAGCTAAGTTCATCATTCAGTGACAGTGCTGGTCTCCTCTAACCTCCAGCGATCTTTGCAAATACCAGCAATCAGCTCCCAGCATAGGTAGGATCTCATCACTGACAACTTTGCAACTTTCTTCAGTAAATAATGTGACATGTAGAAGCCACAAATAAGTTATCAGTGATGGGAAATCTTCTTGTGCTGGAAGCTGATTGCCGGTATGGGACATGGTTGGTATGGGACATGGCCTTCTAATTTTTGGCCCTCTCAACTCACACCAACTACCAACTCCCTGGCTTCTGCTGTGTCTTATGCAGGCATTTTAATCGTAGACCCAGCACCTCATACCATCAACCCCCCCACCTGAACTCTGCTTCTGGCAGAGAGGACTGAATCTGAATTTACAGCTGACAGCTCCTCATAGAGGCACCACTCACCACAGTGCCTGAAACTTCCATTCTCCAACATCACCACTGTGCCTTCTCATCTCCACGCCTGAATCCACCCCACCGTCTTCATGCCAACCCCCTTGGACTCTCACCACTGCGCATGACCTTCTCAATTAAGCTTTGACAAAAAACCTGCAAGCTGATTGGTTTCTATGCAGAGCTGCCCAAGCATTTGCACTCTCTTTTAATAAATCAACTCCAATGTATTTTTACAGATAATATATATGAATGTATTTATTTTAGTTGCTCATTGGTTCACACTGATGCAGTGTGGGATTCGGAGCGATTGCTAAGTGTTTCCCACACCGCTTCACAATCTCTTACAAATGTGAACTGCTGCGGGTGTCAATGTTAACCACTTGCCTACTGGACACTTAAACCCCCTTCCGGCCCAGGCCAATTTTCAGCTTTCTGCGCTGTTGCACTTTGAATGACAATTGTGCAGTCATGCTATGCTGTACCCATATGAAATATTTATCATTTTTTTCAAAAAAATAGAGCTTTCTTTAGGTGGTATTTAATTACTACTGGGGTTTTTATTTTTTGCTAAACAAACAAAAAAGACCAACAATTTTGAAAAAAAAACCAAACTGTTTTCATAGTTTTTTATAAAATTTTGCAAACAGGTAATTTTTCTCCTTCATTGATGTGCGCTGATGGCCACTGACAGGCACCCATAGGCTACACTGATGGGCACTGATAGACACTGATAAGACGGCACTGATGACGCGGCACTGGTGGGCACTGATAGGTGGCACTAATAAGTGGCACTCATGGGTGGCACTCATGGGAACTGATGGGTGGCACTGAAGTGCATTGATAGGTGGCACTGAAGGGCACTGATAGGTGCCATTGATAGGCACTGATAGGAGGCACTGAGGGGTGGCACTAATAGGCACTGGTAGGTGGCACTGATAGGCAGCACTGATGATGAGGCACTGATGGGCACTGTTTGTCAGCACTGATTGGAATTGATAGGTGACACTGGTGGGCATTCATAGGTAGCACTGGTGGGTGGCACCGGTGGGCACTGATTTGCACTGATAGGTGGCATTTGTGGGCACTGGCAGATGGCGCTGGTGTGCACAGATGAGACGTCCGCTCTCCGTGTTCAGGTCCGATGTCCTTCTGACAGAAGTTGGTGATTGTTTTTTTTTTTTCTCCTCATGCTGTCAGCGTGAGGAAAGAAATTAGCAGATTACTGCCACTGATTACATCACGTGATCAGCTGTCATTGGCTGACAGCTGATCACGTGGTAAGGGGTTGGGATAAGCCCCTTACTCGATCTATGATCAGCCGAGTCTCATTGACTCACTGATCACAGGGCAAGCCTCACGCTCCCTGCAGGGGGCGCTCAGGCAGCTCATGCACGGGAGGAGGGGCCCATGCTGTAGCCGTCTTTTGGCTATAGCATGGGCGTGAAGGGGTTAAAGTAATGACATCCCAAACACAGGTTGCAAAAATTGGCTGAATTGGATCGCATGGGTGTGAACACCCATGTGATCTGATTCCAGTGCGGCAAAAAAAAGGTTCATGCAACTTTTTAGTGCGGGTGTGGTGCAATTTCTGCCATACAAAATGAATGGGCTCAAATCACACTGCAAATAATCGCATGTAATTTGAACAGGAATGCGGTGTGATTCCTGTCCGAACCAGCACTAAAGCGTCCTGCTTTTGTTGGTGAGGAGAGGATGTATAATCAGATCAGTAAGTAATACAGTAGAAAACCATTTGATGTAGTCTTGAATTCTGAAAAACACCCACTTTAAAACTATTTGTACCTCCCCCCTTTCCTTGTACATGCCCCCCTTCCCTTCTTTACCTGCACCTCCAGTAAAACGCTGGACATTACAGCATTCACCATTGCACCATGCACAGGTCAGTCATTGTTGGTCCCTAAGGCTCCATGCACATGGGACGCTGTAAATGGACGTTTATTGGCGTTTGGGCATTTAGGCTTCATGCACACTGAAGTTGATAAACAACCGTTTATGGTTGTTTGGACGTTTTTTTTAACAGCCCATAAACACCCCTTTATGTTATCCTATGTGTCCATGCACACATGGACGTTTATTGTCATTTAACAGCAGTGGCGTTTATGGGCTGTTATCTGAATGCCCTGAATTGGCGTTTAGGAGTCGTACTGACCACAAAAACCGGTGGACACCGATAAACGCTCATAAATGCTGCTAAACGGGCGTTTATTGGCGTCCAATGCTTTTTGTAGTCAATGGAAGCTAATGAAGTAAACAAAACGCTTACAAAGCTTACATAACGCTGCTAAGCGCGTCTCCTGCCACATAATCCGACGCCCAGAGAGCGCCAGTGTGCATGGAGCCTAATTTCAACTGCCCCGACCTCAAATAATGTTATCTTATGTGTACATGTACACAGACTCATTTACAGTCATTTTTAGACAGTTGCGTTTAGAGGCTGTTCTTTGAACACCCAAAAAGGGGTTCAGAAGCCGAATTTAGCCGCGATTCAAATGCCGAACGTGGCAAAATGCAGCTAAACGCGGTAAATCGCATCTAGGAGCGCTTAGTTTACAGGCATTTCCATTTAAAAAAAATCTCTCCTAGACGTGAACGTAGCAAAACGCCACTAAAATCGACTAGACGCGGCATGCAAAACACAGCAAAACGGACGTTTTAGACGCCGGTTTCTAGCTGTCAAGGTTCAGGGGAGGTTGAAAAGCATTCCGTGTGCATGGAGCCTAAGAGATTCAATCGTTTTTGTAGTGTTTTCAGTAGCTCATGAACCATTGGATAGTTTCCAACTTTCACATAATTCAACTAATATAAAGTGTTAATGAACAGAACATATAATAACCCACTATTCCTAACTATATAATAACAATTAATCGCTGCATCCACACAAAGGAAGGAACGAACGCCGTCCATCTTGGTTTACAAATGTTTTTTAGAAAACCACATGGAGTTATTTTTCTAAGGGGGCCTGAACTTTCTATTCTGGCAGCTTTCACTTCCTTAGTTGACTTTTCCCTTCATCTGTGGAATGCCATGTTAATGTAATCAACAGGATTTGCCTACGTCTGCATAGAGATAGGGATATTGTACTAGCTCAGAGAACTTATTACACAAATTGCAGATATAATCAGTTGTTTCGCCTGTGTCTGAATTGGGATGCAGGACTGAAAAGTCATGTATTTGGCCAGTGAAAGCTCTAACAACGTCCTCAACAGAGTGTCTGCTAAAGCTAGGCAGAATGAGCTAATTTACTAGAACTGCAGTGTGCAAAATCTAGTGCAGCTCTGCACAGAAACCAGGTTTTTTTTTGTCAAAGCTGACGTTAGAAGCTGATTGGCTACCATGTACAGCTGCACCAGATTTTGCACTTTTCAGTTTTAGTAAATCAACTCCACTGTGGCCAGTAACACCCATACCTACATTCTGCTGATGGAAAACATACTCCAATACTGAATTTTATCTTCCAGGAGAATTCTTCAATCATGGTTGTTGGCAGGGACTGGTTGCGCCCGTGCATGTGGGGTAACACCTTGCCCGAGGTCGCGCTCACCAGTGGTGGCTGGTGTGGCTTTTTTGGGGGGGGCAGCAAACAACCACCCCCCCGGTCGGCCGGTGGCAAACACCCAACCCCCCACCCCCACTGTTGGTCCCCCCGGGGTCTCGGTCGGTCATCCAGCCCCACATGGGCAATGGGCGGCGGCTTCTATTGTGTCTCCTCCTGCATCATGGCAGATTCCACCGTGCGTCTCCTCCCTCCTCCTCCAAGGCATCCAATAGGATCGCCTGTCCTTTCAGCCAATAGGGTGACGGGTCTCAGGACCCCCTGATTGGCCGGGAGGAGGATTCATTCGCTATTGTCACACAACTGGGTTGGCTCGGAAAGCAGTGCTCTGTGCCCCGTGCCCACCCTTCTTTGAAGCCTATTAGAGCCTCTGGCTCTAACGACGTGCTTAAAAAAAAACACCCCCTCCATTGGAGTCCATGCATCTGGCATGTAGATCAGGGGGCCGGACACATGGATAGAGGGGTGGGGTCCATGTACCCCTAATGGACCGGCCACCACTGGTGCTCACCAATGTCCGGGACCGGGCTGAGGCTGTGGTCATGTGAAGAATCAAACATTGAGGCAGTCCCTGACTTAGTGATAAGCCACTTCTGCATAGAGAATGTGCAGAGTTCCCCCTTAAGAGGCTTCATCCCAAGTCACTACACACATGATTTGGTGTATGTGTTGCATTCAGAAGGACCTGCAGAGCCATCGCCCACTCCACCAGTACAGAGTATCTCACTCCCAGTAACCGAATGGAATCCCGCTTAGCACATAGCAGACCTAATGCATGCTCATTAACTCTTTCCTTCCTGTGCTTAGTGATCAGGTCTTAGATCTCTGTGTCACTAGACTGCTCCCAGTGACTGGAGGAGACGAAAACCACCAACTCCCTCACTACCATAGGACCTGTCACCTAACCAGGTAGCATGCCAAACTACTGGTTCCTGTAGCTGTTCTTCCATGATATTACAGACCCAGGTAGAACCAACATGCACCCCTTTGAATATCTTCAGACCAGGCTCAGAGCAGTTGAAACATGTATAACATGCATAAACTTTCTCAATCTAAGTACACCTAACTGAGGCTGCCCCAGATTACCTGAACAGGTGGAGTAATATTGGGAACCGTCCATTCTTGGAAAGGGTCGTGCAGAAAAATGTCCTTGGGATGTCCCGGTGAGCCAGCTTCCAGTGCTGGATTACAGGTCCCAGAGAACATGTGCAGACATCCCATCTTCTCCCCTGGGATTCAGACCTCACCCCCTTTTATACAACACGGGAGGGAGACTGGACCCCAGCAAAGAGCCCACTAACACACATAGGGAAGGCGATAAGGCATTAACCCCCTTCCCCCACCACCTGGGCAGCCGAAGCTAACTAAACATACAGTAGGCCGCCTGCCTACATGGTAAAAAAATGCTATGGTAGAGACCCATCACCACCTACGTATTACATTTACAATAATTTTGTCCTCACTGATGTTCCCCCTGAGGTCTTGTCCACAGCATAGCTCCTCAGATTAACATACTGTACATTACTACAAGTTGCCTTTGTGTTAAGCCAAACTCTAGCCAAAATCTTTTGTTTTATCTTTTGGACAGAGTGGTAAAGGTTAGAACCTCTGTCGTGTTTACCCCATAACCTTAAATTCTTGTCCTTGTGTCTTAAAGTGTATCTAAATTCATGAACAAAAGTGTAATATATTGCAGCTTACTACTTCTTAGATGAAGTGGCTACATTCATTCTATTTTTCAGGCTTTTTTCTTCATATTTTCATTTGTGACCCTGTCACTAACACCCTTCTTGTCCAAAAGCAACAATGTAAGATTGGGTTTACTTCCTCTACATACCTCTGTAAATTAGAAGCATAATGGGCTGCTATGCATCGCATAGTAGCCCATTATGTGCCATTTACCTGCAAACGAAGCCAGCAACGTCCAGCGCTGTCCCCTGTGCTGGCGGCGTCCATCTTCAGCCCCTCTTCCTTCCGGGGCCGTGACTCCGGCTCTGTGACTGGCCTGAGTCGCGTGACGTCACTCCCACGCATGCGCGCGGGAGCCGCCAGCCACGGCACAGTCTCAGTGGAGAAACGGCACGGAGGCCGTTTCTTCACTGTGCATGTGCTGAAATGACGTTGGCACATGCAGAACACTGCATATCTCGTGAACCATGCAGGTTTGGGAGATATGCAGGCCATCTACAGGTAAACCTTATTCTAGGCTTACCTGTAGGCTAAAGAGGTTGTCACAGGTTGACAACTACTTTAAGGCTCCATTCACACTTGTATGACTCCAAAGTTGAGCCGACATTGGAGTGCAACTTTGGTGCAAGTTTGACGCAACTTTGGATGGGTACTTGGCAACTTGGGTACGACTTTGACTAGTGATAATGGACAACTGTTGCACACAAGTTGGATTGTATAACATTCAGGTACAACTTTCCTGTAACGTCTGAGGGTTAACATTGAAGTCTATGGCTCTCAAGTTGCATAAAAGTTGGACCAAAGTAATGCATGAACTACTTTGAAGTTTCTGCAACTTTAAGTCACACATATATGAATGGGTATCATTAGAAAATATGGGGAACCACTTGTCATGCAACTTTGATGTTGTCGCACAAGTGTGAATGGAGACTAACTGTTTTGCAGCTAGAGAGGAGTAGCATTGTCAACCTAGGACAGGACTACAGAGCCCCTCCCCCTCTCATCACCCCACATAACATAGAGTGATGGTCTTTTGTAGTCCACAGAGATTTCTAGAAACAATGTAACTGACAATAGTACAGCACAGGGAAAGAGAGGTCTTCACCAGCTCACAAACTTTTCTGGCAGGATCAACGGGTATTGTTTCCAAAATTAATTAAAACAAATTATAGTAAAATATAAAAAAAAATATTTCTATCTATAGTGAATTGCTAGCTCTCCCTAAGGCTACATTCACATGGGTGATTAACCTCCCTGGCGGTAATTCCGAGTGTGGCTCGGGGTGGAATTTCAGTACCATTAGCGGTAACCCCGAGCCACACTCGGGATTGCATTGCTGGATCCAGGCTGGGTTACTCACCTTGTCCCCTGGATCCAGCGATGTCCTCCTGCGGTGTCAGCGTGTCTGTCCCTCCGCCCGATGCCTCTGTATGCTGGGCTCCGTTCCCTGCGAGCGTTGTGTCGCACGGGGACGGAGACAGGCGGGAAATTCAAATAGTGAAACACACAGTACACATACAGTACACTGTAATCTTACATTGCTGTATGAAATCATTTCACGTCCCCTTTGTCCCTATTGGTTTGCCCAGAGCTCTGTATGCACTTTTATATAATATATGTCATTCTTTCTGCCTGGAAACATGAGAATGTCCATAGCAACCAAAAAGTGTCCCTTCACGTCAAAAGTGGTTTTTGATCAGCTAGAAAACACCGATAGTAAATAAGAATAACAAACAAACAGATACAAGACAGCATTTGCATCTGTAGCAGCGCTCTATAAGTGTCCCACAGTTCAGTTCATAGTGTGATCCTCAGAGATAGATGTCTGTATAACACACAGTGCACTTTCCACCACCACACGAGCACCACGTGGAGAGATGATGGTCCCCCTCTGGGGTACACACTCACCAGATATAGGTAAGTAATGGACTTCAAAAACCCGCAGAATCTATGTCAGGGTTCTGGATATTAAATAAAGGTATTGAACTTCATTCAAACGGTCCGCTCCTCCAAATGGATCGCTCTATCCACGTCTCCTCATTCATAAGATGTAAATGAGAAAGGCAAAGTGTATGTAGCGTAAAACCGTTTACCTTTATTCTGCCCCATAGGCTAAAACCCATTAGAAATACACTCACAATCTCATTGTAAATATCACACAATGTAGTCATATAAATCACCGCTTTCTGGAGTGAGCGTCCTGCGTATGACCCAGGAACCAGCCCGATCAGCCGCACGTCTCCTCCTCCCCGGCAAGCAGGTGACCATCCACTGTCAATACATCGCTAGGCCCCTTCCTGACACGTTTCGTCACTTCTGACTTCAACAGAGGGCGTGGCCTAGCGGCGCGACGTATCCAGTTTATACCCACAAAGCTTTCAGCATGTGCCTCCCCTATGACACAAATGTTTGCTCATCTCCAGACAGCAGGACCGGCCCATATACCTACCAAGTAGGTTCATCTCATCCTGCACATCTAAAAGAAGGCCACAAGATGGCTCTCCTATACAATGCCGGATATTACCCGGTAAAACCTAATTTTACTCTTTGAATTACTTCAAAAGATCAAACATGTCTGGAGAGTAACAAGCATTGTTATTCACAAGGGTATCACTCCCACTAAAATAACTTGCACGGTAACAATTCTTATGCAGCAATCTGTACCAAAAAACATTGGATGAATATATATATAAACAGATGACAGAGCAAACTAAATAAGATATTAAAAATAGACATAATAAAATTAACCTCCCTGGCGGTATGATTATTTCCGATTTTTGGTGCTGAAAGCGGTACAATTATTTTGCATGAAAATTTGGCGCTTTATATTGTAGGCCTGTAATTCTTAGGAATAACTCACTTAAATCTGTCCAAACAACAGTCTAGTAGACATCCCGGGTATGAAAAAGTTTATTCAATAATGTAATCAAACCAAAAACGCAGAAATTTGCTAATTTGCAGAATTGTCGCTGTCGTCACTTTCAGTTTCTGATGATAAATTTCCCCAAAAATCAGTATCACTCAATTCTGCAAATGATTCTTATTTACTATCGGTGTTCTCTAGCTGATCAAAAACCACTTTTGACGCAAAGGGACACTTTTTGGTTGCTATGGACATTCTCATGTTTCCAGGCAGAAAGAATGACATTTATTATATAAAAGTGCATGCAGGGCTCTGGGCAAACCACTAGGGACAAAGGGGATGTGAAATGATTTCATACAGTAATGTAATCTTACAGATTACAGTGTACTGTATGTGCTGTGTGTTTCACTTTTTGAATTTCCCGCCGGTCTCTGTCCCCGTGCGACACGACGCTCGCAGGGAATGGAGCCCGGCACACAGGAGTCCTCTGGCGGCGGACACAGCTCGCAGACACGGCGGGGGACATCGCTGGATCCAGGGGACAAGGTGAGTAACATTGCCTGGATTCAGCGATGCAATCCCGAGTGTGGCTCGGGGTTACCGCTCTTGGTACTGAAAATCCACCCCGAGCCACACTCAGGAATACCGCCAGGGAGGTTAATAATCACTAATAAAACAATTAATATCTAAATCAACATTTAAGCCTTTTGGCACCAAAGAGTCAGTTAAATAAATCCAATGGGTCTCACGTCTGGAGAGGTCACGCACCAGATTCGTTCCCCTCCAAGGTGAGGTCAGGTGATCCACTCCCCAAAACGTGAGACCAGAAGGATCCTGATTGTGAAACAATTTGAAATGTAGTGACACATTGTGGTCTTTAAAACCTATTTTAATGTTGGCTATATGTTCCGCTATCCGAATTCTCATAGGCCGCTTGGTTCTCCCTATATAAGGCAACCCACACGGGCATCTCAAAGCATAGACAACATGCGTCATATTGCACGTAATAAATTTTGCAATTTTGAACTCCTTCCCATTAGCATGAGAGGTGAACCTGTTAATACCCCTTAGGGTGGTATTAACCTCCCTGCATGCTCTACATTTGCGGCATGCAAAGAAGCCATTTTGATCCCAAAAGGTTAAAGACCTTTTAGGAGGATCAAGTACCTTATGTAACACCTTATCCCCTATATTATGTCCTTTACGATAAATGAACTTGGGACATGGGGGCAATACTGGTCCCAGAAGTTTGTCCATCTGTAAAACATGCCAGTGATCCTTGAATATATTTCCACTTGTTTGTATTGCTCATGATAACCCATTATAAAGCCAAATTCCTGCATACCCGATGTTGAAGAGGGAGAGTGATCCGCCAATAAGGAGTCCCTCGTCATTGTGGATACTTCACTTATCACCCTATCAAGGAAATCTGGTTTGTACCCTTTCTCCTCAAATCTATTCCTGAGGACCAATGATTGTTCCTTGTAGGTTTCAATGTCTGAACAATTTCTCCTGACGCGCATCAGCTGGCCCTTAGGAATATTTTCGAGCCAAAGGGGATGATGCCCACTGAACCAAGGTAAGAAGCTGTTTCTGTCAGTGGGCTTAAAGTATACCTTCGTGGTCAGAGAACCATTTCTCTTACTGACAGTAACATCAAGAAAATGGATCTCACTCTGGCTCCACTGACTCGTCAACTTAATGTTATTGGGGTTATTGTTCAGATAATCAAGGAACTCAAAAAGGGACAATTCAGTACCTTTCCATATAAAAAATAGGTCGTCTATGTAACGTCCATAGAATATAAGCTCCTCCCTTCTCTTAGTAAAAATATATCTGTCTTCACATTCCCCCATAAAGAGGTTGGCGATGCTGGCGGCAAATTTTGCCCCCATAGCAACACCCCTCTTCTGGTTAAAGAATTGGCCATTAAACCAGAAGAAGTTGTGGGTAAGACAGAAATCCAAACAGTTCCTCAGGAAAATCTTTTGATTATATGGAAGATCCTCCCTCTGACTAAACGCCCAATTGAGGGCTAGCAGGGCATCATCGTGCTGGATAATGGTGTATAGGGAGGACACGTCCGCCGTCACCAAGAACACATCAGTATCTCCCTCAACTGAGATTTTCTCTAAGAGTTGCAGGAAGTTCTTAGTGTCCCTCAGGTAGGCCTTTGTCCTCACCACACTGCTCTGTAAAAAATGGTCCAAATATTCCCCCACTCTTGATGACACCGACCCAATTTCATTGACTATAGGACGGGCCGGAGGTTTCTGAGGGTCTTTGTGTATTTTTAGCAGGGTGTATATCGTAGGAATACGAGTACTGGTAGGTACCAAGTACCTTTTTTCCTTTGTAGTCAACACACCTGCACGGGCACCACTTTCTACTAGGAATTCTAGATCCCTTCTATACTGTTTGGTAGGGTCTCCATCCAGCTGGCAATAAGTATTTGTGTCCCCCAACATCTCTGTCAATTGTGCTACATAAAAGGTCTTGTCTAGAATAACTACCCCTCCCCCTTTATCCGCGGGATGTATAATCACTTCCTTGCGTTCTTCAAGATCCCTGATCTCCTTCTCGATATGATAAGGGTTAACAAGTTTCTTGGGAGCAATTAATTCCAGATCCCTCAAAACCAAACCCTTAAATACATCCAAATGATGTGCACCATTAAGGGGTGGATTGAATAGTGATTTGTTCTTAAGACCACTATTTATTGCTCCTATTCCTACACTTCCCGTTGTAGTGGGATGGGATACTCTAATTAGGAAGTACCTCTTAATATTCAAAGTAATATTCAAACATAGCGTTGTATGCTGTTATGCCGGCTTTTTTCTGATCTATGCGATTTTACTTTGTACCTATGTGAGTACCAATCTTTATTTTACAATAAACAAATGTTTTATGGAATTACACTATTGGCACTCTTTTTCCTTATGGTATGTGCTGCTGGGGAGGTCGGATGCAAGTTACAATACCCATATGGATCCTGTATAAAGATATGGTTCTGGGAGAGTGAGAGAGCCTTCACTACACCTCGCAGAGGGTTACGTCTGCCTGCCTGATTGACCCACTAAGAATAGTGAGTCTGTCCATTCCGGTAAGAGTACCCATCTCTCTACCTCACATGGTGTGCATGCTCCTTGGTGGTGGTGAATACCAGTAAAGAAATAGAGGCGGATGTCTGTACATCTTCATAAGAAAAGTTACATCCAATTGGGACTGTGCTGCTATTTTCTCTTTTAATGAGTTTTTCACCACCTCTACACACCTTTTCTTTTTCCTTTCATTAATCACTTGGGACTTAATCTACCCATCGGTTTGATAGTGTCAAAAAAGAGTTAATATTCCCGGCATGCCGGAAATGCTAGCTGTCTCCTTGATTGTACTCTCAACCAAACTAGCAAACCATCCAATGGGTGGTGTCATAATGGATGTCACATGTGCAGCATCATGGCAGTTGCAGATTAAAGAGAGGCTAAGATGTCAGCTTCCTTAGCTGAAAACGATAGGAGAGTATACAACCACTTTAATAGTGGCTTAAGAGCCTAGTGTTTATTGGTTAAATGAAACAGATATGCATCTTCAGCTGCACCTGATGGACAATTGACGAAAATTTTTATTACTTTTCATTATTATTTAGCGCGACTGCTTGTTTATAATTTATGTTTTGTATCCAGGATAATATCACAGGGATCACAGTTGCTGCTTCTTTTTCATACTAACTTTTATCCTATTTCTTACATGTTTTTTGCACTTTAGCGCGATACTATCTTAAATTTAACATAGAGGAAGTAAACCCCATCAAGGTTTACTTCCTCTTTAACCACTTGCCGACCGCCGATCGGCATCTGACGGCGGCAAAGTGGCTCTGTAAGGCGAAACGCCATCATACGATGGCGGCCGCCAGATCGCGCACAGTGACCGGGGAGGGCCAGGGAGCGGGTGCGGCGGCTTCAATTGCCGCCGGCCACCCACGATGCCCCCCCCCGGAGTGAAGGAGCGGAGGTCCGCTCTGTGTGAGGGGGAAGGGCTGTGATCACAGCCTTCCTGTACGTGAAGGCTGTGACCACTTCCCTTCCCCAGATAGTGCAGTCCCCCTACAGTTAGAACATGCCCAGGGAACATAGTTAACCCTTAGAGCGCCCCCTGCAGGTTAACCCCTTCACTGCCAATGGCATTTACACAGTAATCAGTGCATTTTTATAGCACTGATCGCTGTATAAATGCCAATGGTCCCAAAAAAGTGTCAAAATGTTCCGACATGTCCGCTGAAATATCGCAGTACCGCTAAAAATCGCAGATCGCCGCCATTATTAGTAAAAAATAAAAAAAAAATAAAAACCCCAAAAATGAATTCTCATCATCCGTAAACGCGACCACTTTTGCGCAAACCAATCAATAAACGCTGATTGCGATTTTTTTTATCGCAAATATGATGAAGAATATAAATCGGCCAAAACCGATGAAAAAAAATGTTTTTTTATATTTTTTTTTGGATTTGTATTTTAGCAAAAACTAAGAAATTTGTTTTTATTTGCAAAATTGTCGCTCTTCTTTTGTTTATAGCGGCGATCAGAAAAGACGCAGCGGTGATCAAATACCACCAAAAGAAAGCTCTGTTTGTGGGAAAAAAAGGACGCAAATTTCGTTTGGGTACAACGTCGCACGACCGCGCAATTGTCAGTTAAAGCGACGCAGCGCCAAATCACAAAAAGGGCTCCGGTCCTAAAGCTGGAAATCCTTCTGGTCCTTAAGTGGTTAAACACTATATAAACTTCATATCATAAAGAGTGGGTGCCCTTCCAAATGGAGATGTGGTGATGAAATGTTGATTTCAAAATGATCATTGGATCAAATGACAAATGCATGTAAACAATACTCATGGAGTGACTTCAATTGTAGGATCTGCAGCGACCGGCGTGATTACATGGCAGACGTAACACACATGTTGCTTTGAGTTTCATGAACAGTTGATAGGGATGTTTTCCTTTCCTTCATGTTTGGTGTTTATTTTACTTTATATCATTAGTTGGCTGTTTGAGATCTATCAGAATATCCCTGTATTTTTTAAAGCACATAATAATAACATCAAAAATTATTGAACAAGCACTGCAGAATGTGGCACCACATCCTATTATATTAAGAGCCAAAGAATAAAAGAAGGACTTTAACGGCTGCCATTTAGACCCGAGTGAGAAGGAACGACAACAATGCTAAAGTATCAGTTAAAAACCAATATATTCGAATACATTAAAACCGTGTATCGATATGTGCACCCAGGGGGGATACACTCCACATATAGGGATTCGATTCAGATTCAAATTGGGAAATACAAGCACACATCGAGCATCGACCGCAATCCTCTTATTGGCATCGATCCATCTGGCTGTCAGGCCTGCCCAAACTCCATGGTACCAATCCATCTTCATCCTGGTCAGCATATGCGGGGCTCCCCTTGACGGTCGATGCTCGATGTGTTCTTGTATTTCCCAATTTGGATCCGAATCTAATCCCTATATGTGGAGTGTATCTCCCCTGGGTGCAAATATCGATACACGGTTTTAATGTATTCAAATAAATTGGTTTTTAACTGATAGTTTAGCATTGTTGTTGTTCCTTCCCACTCAGGTCTAAGTGGCAGCCATTAAAGTCCTTTTTTCTTTGGCTCACATAATAACATTGAGCCATTTTAGAAGAATCCTATAGACCAGAGATATGCAATTAGTGAACCTCCAGCTGTTGCAGAACTACAAGTCCCATGAGGCATAGCAAGACTCTGACAGCCACAAGCATGACACCCAGAGGCAGAGGCATGATGGGACTTGTAGTTTTGAAACATCTGGAGGTCCGCTAATTGTTTATCCCTGCTATAGACCTACATGTGCTATAGTTTTTTTACAGTTTATTTTTTCTGTATTTAATGTGAACGTTAAACTAAAAGTTACCAATCTATCTAAGTAAATTGAGGATATTTTCTCCTAAAAACGATCAGTTTGTTAATAATTTTAATTTACACTAAGGGTTAATTCACACTAGTGCGTTGATCTGTGTTTTAGCGTAAAATGCAGATCAACACATAGACACATAAACAAAACATTGTTTTCTATGCGTCCTATTCACACTACAATGCTGTGTTGACCTGTGTTGTATTGCGTTAGAATGCAACATATATGCATTTTAATTGCAACGCATGTAAAACTTACATCAACACAGCAAATTGCAAGTAAAGAAAAAAAAAACATTGCCTTGTCAATAGTTACCAGCCGCCATCTTTGGGGAATTGGAGGAAATATGCAAAAAGCATAGCATTTTCATGCACAATAAAACGCGCATCAATGCAAGTCAACGCGGGTAAAACACACATAAAATGGATGGAAATGTACATAAATTTTCTCTGCATTTTACTGCAAGTCAGTGTGAATTCAGTTTGAATTCGGACTAAGGGGCCCATTTATAAACCAGTGGCATGGCCTAAATGCAAGCATACCGCTGCTGTTTCATTACCTACTCGGGAACACTCAGGCTGCTTCATGTCACATGCAGTCCAGTGCATTTTTATTCTGTATCAAAAACACATGGACAGTGTTTAACATGAATACCAATGGCCCTAGTTCACACCAGTGCAGTGTGTTCCGGTAGAACATGTTGAAAATTTTCTGTATGGAACTCATCCGGAATGTGACAAAACGTATTAAAAATGCACATGTCCTCAATTGAGATGAAAATAAGGGGAGAAAAAGCAAAAATGCATCTGGAACACGAAGATTGTGCTGTGAACCGGCCCTTTGAAATCATTGCTGGATGCTTCATTAGGCTTCATGTACACTGCTGCTGGTAAACGGACATTAAGGCCCAGTTCACACTGGTGCGATGTGAGAACCCTGCCAATCCACTACGGGTTCCCGCATCGCACGGCAGTTCACAATGCATATGCGAATTGTAGGGAGTGTCAATACAATGTTAACGACACCCCCATTTCAGCTCACATATTACACTGCGAACTGTGAACACCCATGCGATCCGATTCTGGTGCAGACGTAAAAAAGGGTCCTGTGCAAGGTTGGTCCGAATGTGATGCTATTTCAGCCATAAAGCGCATCGCACAGACATTGCATGTGATGTGAACAGCAATGCGGTGCAAATTACATGCAATGCCTGTCATCGCACTCGTATGAACCGGCACTTAGGAGCAGTTGGGGGTTTTTTCAGCTTCCCAGAAGAGTTGAAGCTGTTATAGCTGCAAAGGTTGGGCCAACTCAATACTGAACCCTTTGGACTAAGACTGGAATGCCATTAAAGTTCATGTGCGTGTAAAGGCAGGCATCCCAATACTTTTGCTAATATAGTGTAGATTATTCTTTATTCTTACAGGTACACCTTATCACAACACCTTTATGTAGCCGACAATCTTTGTGAATTGATTAGTACATTGATTTTTTCATAACGCTCACTAAACAGCATCTTGCCCTAGAAAGAAAATAAATAAATAAAAGTCAGCAGGTACAAATGCTGTAGCTGTTGACTTTTAATAAAAGAACACTTACGGGATCCATCGCTGTCTTCACCCAGGAGCGTTGTTTTCATGTCCCCGGTGCCGACATGTTTACTATGGGAAGCCAGCTGTGACTCCTTGCAGCTTCCCACTGCACATGTGTCAGCTGCTCTGTGTGAATGGTAGCCCTGCAGCCTTCTGAGACCTGTGATGTATCCCAAAAGGCTGTGGGCAAAGAAAGGGGGACCGAACTTCCATCAGATTCACACCAGATGCGGTGGGACTTCATTGGGCAGCTATTCTAGCATAGTCCCACAGCATGAACACGGCAAAATGCCTTGTCTCCTATATGCCCAGTTCTACTGCGCTGCAGTGGCGTGTGGGTACTAAGCGCTAAAAAAGTACTGTGCATGCAGTACTTTATTTCAGCGTGGTGCAAGGCAATCCACTGCCTTGCTCTGTGCGGCTGGCAATTGAACTTTATGAGATGTCTGTTTGACTTTTTCCCTGGCATCTATAGGAGGCTGCTGAAAAGAGCTCTATGTGCCTAATGGCGTAGGAGAGTAAATGTACCGGAAGAAAGGTGTAGGTCATGTGATCTCCCCGTGTCGCTAGGACGAGGGTGGTATAGGGTGTACGGGGAAGGTGCCACTCTCACAGTTCAGCAGTTTCATATCGGATGAGTTAGGCACACCAAATCTTTTTTCTGGGTTTCAATAATACGCTCTAGTTTTGCTTTTAAACAACATAACCAGTTATGTGATCACCTGCCTTAGGCCAGGGTCTAAGAACAGTATTTGGAGACACCTGTTTTCCCATGTCTGACAGCATGAGAACTTTCCGAACTGTCTTTTAGGGATAGATTTACTAAAGGAATAGAGAATGTTTGCTTAACCTCTTGCTGCCCACATAATACCTATGTGTGCGGTAACAGAGAGTGAGCTAAAGACTGCAATACATATATATACGTTACGCCTTTGAAATGGTTTACCGGGATTATAGCTGAAGATATCAACCATAACCCCGCTATTGTTTTTTACAGCCAGCGGCTGGCTCTCCCAGGAAAGCATTCCGCTTGGCCCATGAGATGATAAAACAATTTCAAAAGCACCAGGAGGGGATGCCCCCCTCCCGCTAGTGGTTTTTGGGCTTACCGTTTACGCCGGCTCGACGGTGCGACCGGCTAGTCCCAGAAGTGATCAAATATTAGATCCTCTTTAACCTCCCTGGCGGTATGATTGTCAGATTTTTGCATCTCAAAGCGGTACATTGTTTGGCGTTTTATATTGTAGGCCTGTAATTCTTAGGAATAACTCACTTAAATCTGTCCAAACAAGAGTCTAGTAGACATCCCGGGTATGATAATGTTTGAAACACAAAATCATAAATTATAATATAATAAATAACTATAAATAATTTTCAGAAATAATAATATAATAATAATAAAATGTGTTCAATAATGTAATCAAATAAAAAACACTGAAATTTGCTCAGTTGCAGAATTGTCGCTGTCATCACTTTCAGTGTCTGATGATAAATTTCCCCACAAATCAGTATCACTCAATTCTGCAAATGATTCTTATTTACGATAGCTGTTTTCAGGCTGATCAAAAAGCACTTTTGATGTAAAAGGATGATTTTTGGATGCCATGGGCATTCTCAAGTTTCCAGGCAGACGGAATGGCATATATAATATAAAAGTGCATGCAGGGCACTGGACAAAGCACAAGAGACAAAGGGGATGTGAAATGATTTCATACAGTAATGTAATATTACAGATTACAGTGTACTGTATGTGTACTGTGTTTAATTTTTTTAATCTGTCGCTGGGCTCCGCCCCCAATGCGACACGACGCTCGCAGGGAACGGAGTCTACCAGCACAGTGAATCGGACGGAAGACACAGCCTGCGGACACAGAGGGGGGACATCGCAGGATCCTGGGGACAAGGTAAGTAACTTTACCTGGATCCAGCAATGCGATCCCGAGTGTGGCTCGGGGTTACCGGTTTTGTTAATGAAAATTCACCCCAAGCCACACTCGGGAATACTGCCAGGGAGGTTAAGGGACAGCGTAGAAATAAAAAACAAAATAAACAACAAAAGAAAAAATTTAAAGCACTCCCATCCTTCCGTGCTCGCACGCAGAAACAAACACATGCGTAAGTTGCGCACGCATATGTAAAGGGTATTTAAACCACATATGTGAGGTGAGGAACGTTAGAGCGAGAGCAAGAATTCTAGAGCTAGACCTCCTCTGTAACTCTAAACAGGTAACCTGTAAAGGCGTTTAATGCGTCACCTATGGAGATTTTTAAGTACCGTAGCTTGATGCTATTCCACCAGCTTGCGCAATTTTGGAGCAGGACATGTTAGAAATCTAGTTACTCGGCATAACATCATCTTTCGCATTTTACCCAAAACTTGGGGTGTATATATTGTGTTTTGGTAAAATGTAAGGCAGGTGACATGTCATGAAAACCACCAAAAAGTTCACATTGGCATCATCCCGTGAGTAAATGGAAATAATAAAAAGTAAAAGCTAGTGGGACTTTAAATATACCAAATGATAACATAGACAAAGTAAAAATACATATAAATTGTATTGTTGTTCACATAAAGATAAAAAGTATGACAAAATTAGTGTTAAAAAAAACGTGGTATGTAGAAGAACCTTGTGGTAAATTTAAAATTACATCAACATAGAATATACATGACTTGTGAATGGTTTACACGTTACGTGGGATCCCCTGCTTCCTCAGGACTGTATATGTATTGTAGATGTGTTATATATAAGGTTCTTACTGAATTTCAAGAACGTTGATAAATCAGCATTACAACAGAGGAGAAGAATACAAAATCTGTGTCATCATGGGATGAGATCCAGACCTACAATTAAGTGTTCAAAAAGGGTGTATCAGATGTATATAAATATACTCCAAAGGGTATAGATCCCTTATGTATTTTAAAAAAAGGGGGATATATCCAATATACTGAGGGCATCTCTATGGGAGTAACATATGCTGGTATTGTAGTAAGCCCATATCAGCCTTCTGGCACGGCCTGACCAGGCAGACTTTCACCCCCACAGACATACAGGCCCAGTTAAAGGGACACCGGCGAGGGTGGTTGTTGGGGGGCGAGTGGGCAGGAAGGGGTTAGAGCAGTGGTTCTCAACTTCTGTCCTCGGGACCCACTAACAGGCCAGGTTTGCAGGATAACTGAAATACATCACAGGTGATATCATTTGCTGCTCAGTGATTGCAGTATTCTAGTCTGCATCTCCCCAAGGTAATACTTAAAATCTGGCCTGTTGGTGGGACTTGAGGACAGGAGTTGAGAACCACTGGGTTAGAGGGATTTGGAGAAACAGCTAGAAGCAGAACTAAGGTCATTGATTTAACGGTTTCCGAAAAAAGTTATATTCAAGGCATGCTGGGAATGATAACCATGACAGTTACTTGTACCATCTACCAAACTGGCTGGTGTCATAGCTGTTCATATGTGCAGCACCATGGCAACTGCAGATTGGCACAGTGGCAGCCTTCGAAATGCTAAACGTTGGCGAACTGTGTTCATTGCATGCGGTTGCAGGGAAGTCACGGTGGAGCTCAAGTCACTTGAATGAGTAGCGTTCAGTGGTTGAATCTTTGATGTACTTTCATCAAAAGTTGTATAGAGTTTATTGGTAAGGCACCTAAAAATCAATGTACCTAAACTGTACTACACAGATGTGAATCCGGCCTTACTCAGCCAAAATACAAGCTATGCTCAGCTTTAAAGTGTCATTAAACCCACATCATAAAATAACTATCAATAAATGGTGTATTACATGCTGTTCATACTCAGTCACTATGAGATTAGTTTCCTGTATTCTGCAAAAAACCTGGTTGATCCTGCTGCTCTCTATCTCCAACTTCTGTTCATGTCCCCAATGCAGCTAGGGATTTGGCAGCTGTGGTGGCAACTCTGCACATGCTCAGTTTTCAGTGAGCTTCTAGGCTGAGCATTTCCAGGCTAAAGCCCCTTTCAGACGGAACGGACTCCGCCAAGCGGAACCGCCTGCTCAGCGGTGAATCTGTCCATTGATCCCTGCTAAGCAGGCAGATGAATGGTCCGTGTCTGCTCCACTATGGAGAGTGGACATGGACATAGCCCTCTGTTCTCTATGAGGCAGTTAAATGGAAACAGACCGCCTGTCCATTTCCATCCGACTGTCATCTGATCCATTGGATGGAAGGGGAGCATATCCCCATCCGTCTGTTTTTAGGGGACCGGTTCAGAGCAGGTTGGATGTCGGTGGGTCTCAGCAGACACATGTCTGCTGCCATCCACAGCTCCATTTAGAACAATGGGTGGTCCAATCGGGTCCACCTGAAAAATGGACAGGCGGACCTGATTGGTCTGCTGGTGTGAAAGGGACCTATCACATCTGAGCCCATGTGACTATAGAGATATTATATGTAAATTAATGATTGCTTCACCTCCCTCTTATTCTAAGGCTACATGAACACTAGCCTACCCTGACTGTGGGAAAACACAAAGCATGGAAAAATGCAAAACGCCTTTTTCCCACAGTCAAAATGTCCCTATCCTGAATGTGATTCTTCCGCGTTCAGGAGAGGGAGGTTTAACCTCACCTACAGTAAATGTGACAGCTCCTAAACGCTGCTAAAAGCCTATGGGGTTTATTTACTAAAATTAGAGAGTGCAAAATTTGGTGCAGTTGTGAATGGTAGCCAATCAGCTTGTAACTTCAGCTT
Source organism: Glandirana rugosa (assembly GCA_018402905.1). Taxonomy (NCBI): domain Eukaryota; kingdom Metazoa; phylum Chordata; class Amphibia; order Anura; family Ranidae; genus Glandirana; species Glandirana rugosa. Next base: position 1,223,786 of record BLSH010008165.1, read on the forward strand.
CTTCAATTAAGCTTAGACAATTAAACCTAAGAGCTGATTGGCTATCATGCACAGCTGCACCAGATTTTGCACTCTCCAGTTTTAGTAAATTAACCGCTATGTGTACATGGACACATAGAGGTGGATTTACTAAAGGCAAATATAGTGTACTCGGCAAGTGCAGTTGCTCTAGATCTGAATGGAAGCTCTGAAATGAGGGGAAGCTCTGCTGATTTCTATCATCCAATCATGTGCAAGCAAAAATTCAGTTTTTTTATTTTTCTTACCTGTGATTGGGTATTATTTGCAAAGTGAAGCTCTACCTCATTTACTAAGCTCTGGAGCAAATGCACTTGCAGTGCACAGTATGTTTGCCTTTAGTAAATCAACCCCATGGGCTTTTATGGAGTTGAGTTTAGGAGCTTTGGCAACAAAATGCCAAAAGTTTAGGAGCTGCCAGAGTCCATGAAGCCTTAGACGCAAGCCTATGACTGGCAGAAATCCCCCCACACCATGCTATTTCCACAAAATAATAAAGATTTCAAATATGTATTTGTATGACAGTTTAAAACAGTTTATTGGTATTAATTATTTTTATGCTCTATTCCAAAGGCTATTTTTTTAGACAGATAGAGTTTTTTTGGTGGTATTTATTTTTGCTAAAAAAAAACAACAAAAAAGACCGAAAATTTTGAAAAAAACACGTTTTCTTACTTTCTGTTATAAAATTTTGTAAACAAGTAATTTTTCTCCATCACTGATGGACACTGATGAAGCAGCATTGATGAGGAGGCACTGATATGCAGCACTGATGGGTAGCACTGATAGGCGGTACTGATAGGTGGCACTTATGGGCACTGATAGAGACTAATGAGGTGGCACTAATATACAGTACTGATGGGTGGCACTGATGGACACTGATGAGGTGGCGCTAATATACAGCACTGATGGGTGGCACTGATGAGGTGGCACTAATATGCAGCACTGATGGGTAGCACTGATAGGTGGTACTGATCGTGGTACTTATGAAGTCTGATGAGGTGGCACTGATGAGGTGGCACTAATATACAGCACTGATGAGGTGGCACTGATATGCAGCACTGATGGGTAGCATTGATGAGCACTGATAGGTGGTACTGATCGGTGGCACTTATGAAGACTGATGAGGTGGCACTAATATACAGTACTGATGGGTGCCACTAATGAGGTGGCACTAATATGCAGCACAGATGGAAACTGATGAGGTGGCGCTAATATGCAGCACTGATAGGTGGCACTTATGGGCGGCACTGACTGGCATCACTGATGGGCACTGATTGGCTTTATTGCTGGGCACTGACTGGCACTGTTGGGGATGCACTGATAATAATCATAATTCACGGAACAAGCAGAAGCTAGAAGCTTATTGGTTGCCATGCTGAGCTCCAGCCTAAGTAAATCCCCCCAATCTAGAGCAGCTGTGCATGGCAACCAATCAGCTTCTAGTTTTCATTTTTACAGAACAAGCAGAAGCTGGAAGCCGATTGGTTCCCATGCACAGCTGTTGCAGTTCATGTCCATCTCCCTGAACATGCTGCCAGCCAGCCTGTCCCTGCGGGGCTCCTCTATGTGCTCTGGGTAATGTAAGATCAGGCGATCGGTGGATGGATGGAAGTGTCCGGGAATGTCACACATCCGGTTGAGAAGTGGCAGCGATCAGCTGTGCGCACACATTAACCCCTCCGCCCCCGGATGACACAGCGCCTCCCTCGCGCCGCCCGGCTCAGAGGTGGTTAAGGGGGCGTGGGCGCCTCTTGAACGATTCCCATGCTGGAGATGGCAGCCGCTAAGCTCGGGCTCCGCCCCTTTCCTTCATTGACTGGAGCCGGGCGCAGTGGCGGAGCTCCCCCTCTTCTCCCCTCCGGTCTCCAGCCGCCCTGTGTAGCGGTGTGCGGGCGGCCATTGGCGGACAGGGGGAGGGGGAGGAATCCTGCTGACTTCACACATGCCGCTCTGTGGCGCGGAACAGCGCAAGCAACCCGTGACCTTCAACCCCGGCTGCCGGCAACCAATAAGAGCGCGGCTCGTTTCCAAACCCAAAATTTCCACGTCGGCAAAAGTCAAGATGGAAGGGGAGAGGGAGGCTGGGGGAGCGGAGCGCTGCGGTGCGGGAGGCAGGGAGGGGGCGGCGGCGGTGTGTAGGTGGTGCTGGGGGGGCTCCTCACACACAGACCTGTTGCTCCTCCGCGGTAGCCGCTGTCCAGGTGGCCGGGCCAGGTGCGGGGGCTCCCCCTCCATCCATTGCAGCAGTGCGGCTCCCATTTGGAATGCAAGACGTGGGATCCCATCCTGAGCACGGCCCCCCCTATTCTCCGCACATAGACCCGGCCGGCCAGGCGTGCTGCAGGCAGCGGGGACCGCTACATTACACTGACGGGGGGTGACAGGTAAATGGGATCGGGGGCTTCCCTCTCCACACCTCCCATCGGCCGACTTTTGCTGACTTTCTCCTCATTTAGGACGGCTGTTCTCCCCCGGACGGGGCTCTTCTTCCAATGACAGCTGTGATGGGTGAGTGGGCGGCTTCCCAGGTGGGAGATGCTGCCATTCCGCCCCCCACACACCCTGCAATCTGTTGCCTCCACACATCTCTGCAGCGATCGGATCCCCGGGATCAGGTAATCAGGAGATCGGGCTGAGTCGGGGCCCCTAAGGCAAAGTTCTGTGACACTCGGACTCTGAATATGAAAGCAGTCAGTGCACTACAGAACTTTGTTCAGGGAGGCTGCATCGTCCTTCTGCATCGCCCGAGAGAGAGGGGAGCCCGGCCATCAGAGGGACACGTCACCCCGGATCCCATCATCTCCATCGGAGACACTCTGCACGTCTGTGCTGGGATTGAACATCGCCCAGCTGTCAGCATCGCTTACTTTCATACAGAGAAGGAGATTTACTAAAGCTGGAGAGTGCAACATCTGGTGCATGGCAGCCAATCAGCTTCTAACTTCAGCTTCTTCACTTACAGCTTTGATAATAAAACCTGGAAGCTGATTGGCTGCCATGCACAGCAGCACCAGATGTTGCACTCTCCAGTTTTAGTAAATCCACCCCATTGAGTGGTTAACTTCAATGAAGTACAGATATTTGGTTTCTGCATGCACACAGATAGGGGGAGATTTACTAAAGCTGGAAAGTGCAACATCTGTTGTAGCTGTGCATGGTAGCCAATCATCTTCTAACTTCAACTTGTTCAATTACAGCTTTGACAATAAAACCTGGAAGCTGATTGGCTGCCATGCACAGCTGCACCAGATGTTGCACTCTCCAGTTTTAGTAAATCTCCCCTATCTGTGTGCATGCAGAAACCAAATATCTGTACTTCATTGCAGTTATCCACTCAATGGGGTGGATTTACTAAAACTGGAGAGTGCAACATCTGGTGC
>BLSH010008165.1:1227196-1238999 GCA_018402905.1 Glandirana rugosa
TCGGGTATAAGTGTGTCCTCGTTGAACATTACGTTAACTTGTCCAGTTTAGTGATATTCAGCGTAGGATAACAGCCGTTACCGACAAGTTTAGCCACGTTACGGTGTAGCTAAACTTTTCCATCAAACAAATAACTAAAGTCCACGTTGAACTTATCTGTAGACACTCACTTCCAGAAAGTTCAACGTGATTGTACACCGAAACTTTAGCACACGCTAAAGTCTACTAGGCATAGGGTGCCCTGACTTATTATTGAGCAGGAGCTGAGAGATCATTGTCCGACTGATTTTAAAACGGTATTAAACCCAAAAGCCAACCTTTATTATATTGCATTTTTTTTAAGCCCTCTTTCACATTGAATGTGGCTTTGAAATCGTGCGACATCATCTGAAATCGCACACGATTTCAAAGCCACATGTTAGTGCAACTTGAAAGACCTTCACTCACAGATGTCTATTCAAGTTGCACCTGAAATCAATAAACAAACTACCTTTTCAAATCGATGTGGCATTGCACCGATTTGAACAGCCATTGCCGACAATAGGATGCGACTTATAGTGATTTGACCTGTTCAATTGCATTACAAGTTGCTCCTGTGTGAATATGGGCTTAGTCTTTCTTTAATTTTTTTTCTCCATTTGGTTATCCAGCCAGTAAATCTGTTGTTCAGTAGAACAACCTGTCCTGTAGATGTATCAGTGAGAGGGTTGAAACAATTAATACTGGCAGGTGCTTACAATGGATCCGCTTTTATTCATTCACATAGAACCTTTATATTGAAAGAAAAAAAATGTTTGCTGTAACTGCTTATAATGTGTTAGCTGGAGTTTTGGCTTCAATTTGTTAGTGTATTTAAATATGCTAGTACATCTAACACTCCCCTCCCCCTAGATTAACAATGCAGCTGTCCAAATGTGTGCCTGTGCTCCTTCATCCAGAGTGGGGCACTTTAATACAAGAGGTGTTTTACTGGCCACATCACCAGGTGAAAACAGTGGAAAAGCCTAAAAAATAATACAAATACAGCCACCACATCTAATGATCGGTAAGCTGCAATGTGTTACATTTTGGGTTCAATCCACCTTTAAATTCGCAAGGCCAGGAAACTTAAAATCCTCCTATGTAGTGGGGATGCTCCTGCAGTACCAGGGTTACCTTTTCATTTAGCTCTGGGGATATGGAAAAGAAGATCTTCTGCGATGCTACAGTAGACTGGTCCTTGCAGCCTTTTCTTCCCTACACTCCAGCAATCAAAGGTCCTGACATCCTGAAGACTGAGCCCTGGTTCACATTGCAGCTATTTGGCATGAGATGACATGTCAAATCGCATGCCAAACCGGCGGCAATTGCTGGCAATGGACCTGCCCTAATCGGTGTGACGCCGCACCGATTTCCAAAAGTAGTTTCTGTACTACTTTTGGCGATTTCAGGTGTGATTCCCATTGACATCTGTGCAATTGCACCTGAGTCAGGACTGACATGCGGGAATGAAATGATGCGAATTCAGCTGAACTCGCACCATTTCATTCCCACAGTCCGTGTGAACCAGACCTAGAGGCGGGTCCATAGTCCTGCATTGTATGTGGCGACACCTAGGGACAGTCCACTGCTGGGGCATGTGGGAGCAGAGGATCAAGTAAGTTAAAGAGATTCTTCTCCCCCCTACACTAAACCAGCAGTTAACCCCCTGTAAAAAAAAACCTCTGTTTTTCGAGGCATATTCTGTGTTGTGTTTAATAATTGCACATTGCAAGGGAAACTTTTCCAAATTCCTGAAGTTTGGTTTTGTCCATACATGTATAGATTTAATCTGTTTAGTCTACAGATTCCTGCATCCCACAGCATGGATGGACAATTCCCCTCTGCTGGCTATGGGATTATGACAGCTGGAGCCACCAGCTGTCAGGAGGTCTGATCAGTGTTGACATCTGTCACTGTTCGGCTGTCAATTTTCCAACAGGCTTCATTGATGAAAGTTGATTGAACAATCCCCTCTTATCAGGGGCATACTCTGCTCAGATTCTGGCCAGGCCAGCAGGAGTTGGTTGGGACTGAAGCCGTGTATGGCCGGCTTTGAATACCGGATCAGCCTCATTCATAAATTCCTGCTCTGAAGTAGCACTGCGGTGAAATAAAACCAGCCCTGAGGCCACGTTCACGCTGGCGTTGGCAGACCTGCATTTATGACGTTTTTAGAAGAATGTAATGATTTTAAAGGCATTTTTTATCTTGTATGAATGCTTCCATATGGCACAAGAGAAAATGTGCCTTTAAAAGTGTTGCATTGGAGCCTGCAAAGCATTGCAGCTGTGATCAATGTATTGTGGATGTAATGCACAGACCAGTCCTCTGGTGTCAGGTCTGGCTGTATGGACTTTCTGTTATGGGACTGGAGGAAGTATATCAATGGACTACGAGTGTGGTGACATCATCACCCTTCTGCTCCATTGAGATCTATGAGTCACTCTGCTGTGGTGGCAGATGGGACTTCTCTTCTGCAATGACAGATCTCTGTGAATGGGTGACGTGGCTGTGCAGGTGGAGTCACACTAGATTTAAAAAGGAAAAAAATAGCTGTAGGAGGGGCTGTGGGATGGCACCATGTTTTATGTAGACCTTGTATGTAAGTGTAACCTGGGCAGAAGGGTGGACTTGGCTGTTACACGGTATAGTTTACACTGAATTGAGGTGCACTTGGTTTAGTATGAAATCTCTATAGCAGGAATTTTTCTTTAACCGCTTCAATACCAGGCACCAGACACTTCTCTACCAGACCAACTTTCAGCGCTGTCGCATTTTGAATGACAATTGCGCGGTCGTGCGGCGTTGTACCCAAACTAGATTTTTATAATTTTGTTGCCACAAATAGAGCTTTCTTTTGGTGGTATTTGATCACCTCTGGGGTTTTTATTTTTTGCTCTACAAATGAAAAAGTCCGAAAAATTTTGAATTTTTTTTTTTCTTTTTTTCTGTCACAAAACTTTGTAAATAAGTACATTTTCTCCTTCTCTGATGGGCACTGATGAGGCTGCTTTCATGGGGTCCCCCCATAGTGGTGGAACGCCAGAGTCCAGACACAAGTGCGATCTTTGCAACCCTGGTAGTTCAGCCACTGGTGTCGGTCATTTTTTTTACTTTTGTTTTATTTTTTTAACATTTTATTTATTACAATTTTTTTATCTTTTACATTTTATTTATTTTAGGAGCACCTTTGGGGGAGATGTGGTGAAATACCAGGGGGTCTTAGTCCCTTTCTCTGTCTCAAAAGTGAGACATCAAGGGTCTGAGGACAGATTCATCAGTCCCTTTCTCTGCAGCCTCAGCTGCGCAGAACGAATGAACAAGAATAGCTGTGTACAAAGCTACCATTCATTCATTCATTCATTCATACATACACTGAAGCATAGTAAACACAGTTTGATACCTCAGCATCATAAAAAAAAAAAAATAGGCAGTGATTGGTAACGATCATTGACTCTATTCATTAAGACAAGGAAGGGGTCGGGAAATTACCTACCCCGCTCTCCATCCTGACAGATCCCCAACCGCAACAGGTGCGAGGGGGAAACCCGGCAGTTCTGGGGGAGGGGATGGGGTGGAGGAGTCCAAGGGAAGCACACAGAGGCCCGGAGCAGCAGAACAGGGATAGGGAGGCAGCGAGAGCGACATGTAGAGCAACTAATGCCCTCCTGAATGTCTGCAGGAGGGAGAGGAGGAGAAATGGGCATTCAGCGGTTACATGCAGCGATCCATTTCTCTACATGCTGCCACTGTCTTATCCAGGTGTAAAGGGGGGCTATGTTGCAATGGTGACCCCTGAATTTACACCCCTGATTACAGCTAAAGATTGTACAATCATGACGGGGCCATCCATAGCATTACATGGTACATTTTTAATTTTAACTATCTATATAGATCCTTGAAAAGTTTACAGGGCTGAGCTGCACCATACATCTCCAAGCGTTTCCTGAGCTACTGTCATTTATATAAGTAACAACTTGTCCGTTTTAATTTTGTTTTTAAGTTGTTTGTTTACATGAAAATGTTCAATAAACAGATAAAAAAAAATGGTACAATCAGGTTGTCTAGTGTATGGCCAGTTTAAGACATTTACAAATTTGTCCGTTTACTGCTCAAGATTCCTGGTGCAGGGCTCATACTTATGCAGAAAAAATGTTGCATAGATTTTGCTGAATGTTAACCTTCTGGATAAATGTCCTGTGGTGAGTTCCATCAGAGGAGGCGTCAGTAGGCCGCGAGCCTGACTGTGAACTTGAACCTGTAAAGGTCGTCCAAAGCTCCAACCTGTGTACTTTCATCTGTAAAGCTCTGTAATTAGAGGCAGCAAATGCCATGTAGCTAATATTTAGCCATCTGATCTCCCGTTCAATAATGGAATTAAACTTTGTAACTTGGATTGTCAGTGCGTTTTATTTTTTCATTTTCTAGGAATTGTGTGTAGAAGTTATGAGAAGATCACAACTGAATTTTATGCACCAAAGCAACATTTGCCTAATTGATTTTTTGTAACATCTGTTGTTGATAGTGTAACATTTCTCCTTTACAGGAACATTAACTCGGGAAATGAAAGTTTATGATCGACTCTTCTGTCTTGTGTGTCTTTAATACACGTGTCCTTGTGTGAAGCAGCTGGCTTAGGCTAGGTTCACAACAAACATTCCAGGAACAAGCATTTGTGTGCTATATGCATAGGACAGCCCTTTCACTTCAATGGGCTGTCTTAAAATGCGAAACAAACGTGTCAAAGAAGTTCATGTCTTTTTGGCCATTAAAGCGGAGTTCCACCCAGAAATTTTTTTTTACGTCATTCAAGTCCTTTGCCTATATAGACTTACCTTTTGAAGGAAAAAAAATGTATATTCACCCTAAGCCACTTGTTGCTAGGTGGTCCCTGTATTCTGCCCCTTTTAGGTCCAAGGCTCTTCTCCTCAATTCCTGCTTTGCCTGGCCTCCTGGAAGATGTGACTCATCATTTCCCAGGAGTCAGGTGGCTTCCCTGTACTGTAGAATCATGTTATTTCCAGACAGGAAATGATGCGATTTAAGACGGACCGCCGAGATCGAGGAGTGCATGATGGTTACCCACCATGCACTTCTTTCAGGAAGAGATGCCAGGAGACTACGGATGGGCTTCAGATGCCCTCACCTAAAATGGAAAAGTCCAGCAGTGAGAGAAACAAAATTGTGAGTAAAAAATACATGTAATTACTAGGCGGTTTGAAAGTAAGGAAACAAAAGGTTACATCTATTTAGTATTAAAAGAGTGGATGCCAAAAAAAAAAAAAATTTCTGGGTGGAACTCCGCTTTAATGTTTGTTAATGTCAATGGTATACTGCACTGTGAATAGCAGCAGCGACTAGTTATGTGATATAAGCATAGTAATAGGTATAATATATAAAGACGTCACTCTTAATCAATATCTGTGATTAAATGCAGCAGTATATCTCAAAATCAAAAATGTCCATATACATCCATTTGTGATCAGTTCTAAAAATAGTGTAAAAGTTGACTCCACGTGGTATATGGAAAAGAAAAGCTACTTCAACAGAGTTCCACCACCAGAGATCAAAGAGGTCCTCTTGTGACACCCATCACCCTGTTAATGGGAACGCTTACCAGAGAGTATGGACCATCTTTTTCAAGAATGGTCAAACACGCTTGCTGGTAAACCTCTGCAGGGTCATATAAGTGCTGAGACCTTCTACGGATCACTGAAGCGTACTAGTGCTGTGGGAGTGCATCCAAGAGTAACAAACTCCCATAGGGATCTCCGGATCAATCTGAACCATTGGGGCCAATGACACAATTGAATCGTTTGAAAAGGGCCCTATGACCCGACGGCCTCGCCACAATTTGAAGTTCTGCAGGACAAGGTGACCCTTGACCCAATGTTTGTAGCACACGATGCATGCAAAAATGTGCATCTTCTTGTTTGGTATGGGGTGCTAATAATGAATGGAACCACCATGGTTTTTGCGTGTTCTATAAATGCATGCAGAAACATATGCTTTTGCCTGTGTTCATGCAATAAAGAGGTGTGAATGCAGCCTTAAAGCTGGAAGTTACATTGGTCCAGCAGGGTGGGGTGAACAAATTAATGGATTCCCCCAACCATTCATTAAAGGTGGATGGAGGAATCCTCCCTGCTAAGTTATTGTATTCTGACAATGGGAATCCTTCACTGTCCCAACACAGAAGCATTTTCTAAAACACTGTTGATCATTATTGACTTCTGTCGAGTTTAAGTGACCACACGTGGATCAAAATTCATCTGGTCCCCACTGAACTAGCTAAATTTCAATCCATCTATGGCCTGCTTAAAGCGGAGTACCACCCAAAAACGGAACTTCCACTTTAAGCACTCCTCACCCCCTTACATGCCACATTTGGCATGTCATTTTTTTTTGGGGGGGGGGGAGTGTGTCAGAGGGGCTTCCTGTCCCTCTTCCACCTTCCGCCTCTGGGCCGCCTAGGCGGCCCCTCCTTCCTGGCAATCTTCTGGGACACGTCACAGGTCCCAGAAGTTTGCCTGGCCACTATGAATGGGCAGCATGACTCACGCAGTGGGTGCCCGGCCGTGAAGCTGGGCCGGGTGCCCACACTAGGAATGGCGGAGAGGAGGGGGGAGATGAGCAAGGCTTCGGGCGCAGCCATCGCTGGACCGGGATACAGGTAAGTTACTGTTTATTAAAAGTCAGCAGCTACACTTTTTGTAGCTGCTGACTTTTAATAAAAAAACGAGTGGAACTCCGCTTTAAAGAAGTAGTAAAGTCCGCTTTGTGATTTTTACATACAGGTAAGCCTATAATGAGGCTTACCTGTAGATAAAATTAATATCTCCTAAATGAGCACCATTTAGGAGATATTCACCCTTGATGCAGCCGGTGACATGGTGCATGTGCTCTGAAGGTACGGCATACCACGCTGGACCTTCAGAGCACTGTGCTGTACCTGAGGGCTCCCGTGCGTATTCACGGGAATGACGTCATCGTGGCTCTGGCCACAGCAGGAGTCTGTGAACCCGGAAGGAAGACCAGGTGAAGATGGTAGCCTACTCATTGGTGACAGCCTGGAGGGCTTTATTTAAGGTATTGCATATTGTGCTAGTATGCAATGTATACTAGCACATTATGCTATTATTTTGCAGGGAAAAGTTTTCTCAGTTTTTTTCTTTTTGCAGCAATTTACTTATCGCTTTAGTAGTTACGGCTATGTTCCGGGTCCCATGCTGAGTGGCTGCCCTGCTGCATAGTGAACACAGGGTTGCCCGATCCGCATGGGTGCTGTTCATGGATAGATAGATCTTTGACCACTGGGCATTTAAACCCCCTTAACAACCAGACCAATTTTCAGCTTTCAGTGCTCTCACATTTTGAATGACAATTACTCAGTCATGCTACACTGTACCCATATGACATTTTTTTCACACAAATAGAGCTTTCTTTTGGTGGTATTTAACCACCTCCCACCCGGCCACTGTACATATACGGCTGGGTGGGAGCTTCCCCGTTCTGACAGGACGTGAATATACGTCCTGCAGAACGGGAGCTCGCAGCGCGGCCACGTGGCGCGCTGCGGCTGGATCCTGTGATCATTATGATCACAGGATCCAGCTGAGCAGAGATCGGGATATGGGCGCTGTGATTGGCCCTCCCGATCATGTGACGGCTGTGTCTAATCACAGCCATCACATTGTAAACAGAGTCGAACGTCTCTGACAGTTCTCCCCCCGCCGATCTCAGTGCGGGGGGGGGGGGGAGCTTCAGCTATGTGACAGCTCTCTGCATGATGATGATTTCATGCAGAAAGCTCTCACAGATCGCCCCCCACACAGTGCACCAAGCACACTGATACCCCTGTCCCCATACACATAGGTGTCCCCATAAAACAGCCCCCAAAACATCTGTATGTCCCCCATCACATCTGTCACCATACACAAAACATCTGTCACAGTCCCCAAAACATCTGTCTGTCCCCGTCACATCTGTCACAGTCCCCGTCACATCTGTCACAGTCCCCAAAACAGCTGTATGTCCCTGTCACATCTGTCACCATACACAAAACATCTGTCACAGTCCCCGTCACATCTGTCAGTCCGCCAACACCAAATAAACCCCGATTTGGGTTATTTTTACCAAAGAAATGTAGCAGTATCATTTTTAGTCAAAATTTATGAAGAGAAATTACTTATTTGCAAAATTTTATAACAGAAACAAAGAAAAATGCCTTGTTTTTGAAAATTTTTAGTCTTTTTTATTTATAGCGCAAAAAATAAAAAACCCAGGGGTGATTAAATACCACCAAAAGAAAGCTCTATTTGTGTGAAAAAAATTATAAAAATTTCATTTGGGTACAGTGTCGCATGACCGCGCAATTGTCATTCAAACTGCAACAGCGCTGAAAGCTGAAAATTGGTACGGGAAGGAAGGGGGTTTAAGTGCCCAGTATTTTTTTTAACAGAAGAGTTTTTATTGTTTTCAAAATCAAACAAGAGCATAGGTAGCATACAAGTAAGAGTCGCTCAACGAGTGATTACAAATACAAATAATCCAGTAATTCGCAGTAATATTAGGCAGATAGAATTATATGAATAGCAGTCAACATAAGTGGCAGTGTCAAACACATTTATCATACAAAAAGACCGGATTAGTTACAAATACATCTCTCCCCCCCCCCCCCCCAAAAGGAAGGGGGGGGGAAGGAGCGGGCCGGGACCATCTCAGAACCGTCAGGCCTTCCCCCGTTCTCCCCAAATTTTTTCAAATTTCTTAGGGCACTTTCTATTCATATAGGTAACTTTATATAATGGAAGGACCGCATCTATCAATGTCTTCCACTGAGACACCGTGGGAGGGGCGGCCTCTCTCCATTTGAGCAGTATAGTTTTCCTAGCATAAAATGCTGCATAGAATAAGAACAATTTTTTATAGGTGTTCTTGGTCACCATATCCGTGACTCCCAGCAACAGGACCACCGGGTCCAGTCCCAGAGGAATACCAGCCACTGAACTAAGTACCTGAGTCACCCCCAGCCAAAATTGTTGTATCACCGGGCAGGACCATGTGACGTGGATAAAGGTACCCTCCTCCCCAGTACACTTAGGGCATCTATCCGACCTGGAGGGGAAGATCCTTGCCAGCCTCTGAGTGGTGTAATAGGCCCTGTGTAGGAACTTAAGCTGTATATACCTATCCCTGGCCGCTACCATAAGGGGAATATACTGCTGAATCCCCTCCTGCCAATCCTCATCGTCAAGACTAGGAATGTAAGTGCCCAGTATTGAAGTGGTTAATCACTGCTGTTTTTTTTTGTTTTTTTTTGCTCTATAATTAAAAAAATGACTGAACATTTTGTAAAAAAAAATGCATTTTTCTTTGTTTCTGTTATAAACTTTTGCCAAAACTTATACTGCTTCATATCTTTGGTAAAAAAAACAAACAAATTAGTGTATGTTATTTGGTCTTTGTGAAGGTTATAGTCTACAAGCTATGGTGCCAATCACTGAAAATTGATCACACCTGATGTACTAACGGCCTATCTAATTTCCTGAGACCCTAACACACCAGGAAAGTACAAATATCCCCAAATCACCCCTTTTTGGAAAGTAGACAGTCCAAAGTATTTAGTAAGAGGCATGGTGAGTTTTTTGAAGTTGTCATTTTTTCCCACAGTTCTTTGCAAAATGAAGATTTTTTTCCACAAAATTGTCATATATTTACAGGTTATTTCTCACACCCAGCATATGCATACCAAAAATTACACCCCAAAATACATTCCACTACTCTTCCTGAGTATGGCGATAACACATGTGTGAGGCTTTTACACAGCCTGGCCACATACAGAGGCCCAATATGCAGGGAGAACCATCAGGTGTTCTAGAAGCATACATTTCAAATCTAATTTGACTACCTATTACACTATTGTGAGGCACGGATGGGCACGGTAGTGGCATGGATGGGCACCATAGTGGCATGGATGTGTCACGGATGAGAACTGATGTGGTATGGATGAGCACGGAAGAGGATGAATGAGCATGGAAGAGGATAACTGAGCATGGGTGAGGAGACATGAGGATGACTGAGCATGGATAGGGATGACTGAAAATGGATGGGGATGACTGAGCATGGCTGGGTGGTTGAGCATGGATAACTGTGTGGTTGAGCATGGATGGCTGGCTGGGTGAGCATGGATGGCTGGCTGGGTGAGCATGGATGGCTGGGTGAGCATGGATGGCTGGGTGGGTGAGCATGGATGGCTGACTGGGTGAGCGAGGATAGCTGGGTGTGTGAGCATGGATGGCTGGCTGTGTGAGCATGGATGGGGTGCAGCCTAGCACATAGCAGCGCTGTGGGCACTACAGATCCTGCCCACAGTGCTGCTGCATTGATCTCCACTCTCACACTGCACCGATCGGTGTGGAGAGGGCATAAAAAAGCCGGAACTTCCGCCGGCTTGTTTACATGTGATCGCTCCATCATTTGACGAAGCGATCACGTGGTAAAAGGCCGCTGCGAGAGGCCATTTACCGCGATCCATGAAGCAGCTGTCATGGATGTTCCTGGGTGCGTACGGGACGTGTGTTCATGGGAGGACGTCACTGTACACCCTTGCAGAATTAAGAATTCGCCCTGTAGCTGTCATTTGGTTATGGGGTGGTTGTTAAGTGGTTAAAAAATATTTATAATACATTTTTGCAGTTAAAAAATGTGCATTTGTTTATTTTTCTCAGGACAAGGTGGGTGCAATGTCAGGCTTCCTGCAGATACCCAGTACAGCTGTCGGGCAGTTATCGAAGTGCAAGGCATGTCAATATACTATGAGAGTGCTGACCAGCGCCGTTGCAGTTCATTGAGAATTACAAGCTGGCTGCCGTGGCGGAAAATGATACTTGTAGCTCATTCATTCACAGGAAACTGAATAAATGTGTCTGTGTGGGCGGAGCAACTGCACTGTTTAATTGTGACAGCAATGCAGAGAGAACAACCCCCGCCCATTGTCATGGGGGGGGGTCGGGAGGCGCGGACAGGTGTTCTTTAGTAACACGTTATACCCTAAATACCGGTGTAATCTCTAACTGAAGGTAAACTTAGGCCCCTTTAACACGGATGTCCCTTACAGGTCTTGTCCGTTTTTCAGGCGGACCTGAACGTACGCTCCATGCAGCTTTATGGAGCGATGGATGTCAGCGATGCCGTAAAGTCTGATGGATGGAAACCCTATTTTTCCATCTGTCTGGGGATCGGATGACAACGGACAGTTGGTCCGTTGTCATCCGATTTCCCATAGAGGAGAGCAGGGCTCTTCCACTGTCCTTGTGAAAGGGGCCTCATCCTTTAATATACTGGCAGGGTTCAAGTACAGGGAGTGCAGAATTATTAGGCAAGTTGTATTTTTGAGGAATAATTTTATTATTGAACAACAACCATGTTCTCAATGATTCCAAAAACTCATTAATATCAAAGCTGAATATTTTTGGAAGTAGTTTTTAGTTTGTTTATAGTTGTAGCTATTTTAGGAGGATATCTGTGTGTGCAGGTGACTATTACTGTGCATAATTATTAGGCAACTTAACAAAAAACAAATATATACCCATTTCAATTATTTATTTTCAGCAGTGAAACCAATATAACATCTCAAAATTCACAAATATACATTTCTGACATTCAAAAACAAAACAAAAACAAATCAGTGACCAATATAGCCACCTTTCTTTGCAAGGACACTCAAAAGCCTGCCATCCATGGATTCTGTCAGTGTTTTGATCTGTTCACCATCAACATT
>BLSH010008165.1:1239656-1254045 GCA_018402905.1 Glandirana rugosa
CTCTGTCCGTACCCAGTTTAACAAACGTTATAAATTTGTCCTCGTTTTAGTCTTGACATCTAGAGTTGGTTAGTCCAGAGTATAAAGTTTAATTTATTTTGTTGTAACGAGATATGTTGTTAAAGTAATTAGTGGGGAGGGAAGGAGATGAGTGGTTTTACGTCACAATTTGCTTAGGTGACTTGACAACCGTACGGGGTTTCCATCATTCGTATAGTTTCAGGTATGCATCGTTACGATTATCCGACACTTATTATAAATGTTTTACACTGTAAAATGTCGCTGTTAAGACTTTGGTGGTACACGATAAATTGGTAGTAGGCTTTCGAGCCTATACAGCTTGGAGTAAGACAACATGCATAAAGAGGATGATGTGGTCAAAATACTTATTTGCCTAATAATTCTGCACACAGTGTATAGCACATGGTGGTTTCAGAATTGTCGCTGTAAAATGTCACATTTTGTAAATATTATTCACAGCCTATTAGCATTGCTACGTATGGACTTTGATATGCTTACTACCTTTGGGGCATGCCAACAGTTCAGTGGATTCGTTTAACACTGCATTTTGGTGAGTAGAGGAAGGGAGGGGTGATTAATGAAATTGTTGTATAGAGCAATGTTGTTTTATTTAATTTGAAATATGAGACCTGATTGGTTGAGATCTACAGTTCTGATTTTGCTCCTGTTTAAATATTGCAAACAATTTGACCCATGCATTAAAGGGAATATTCCACCTTTTGCACAAAAATAAATAAATACATAAGCAATGCACATTTTATTCAACATGGTTGCGTCTATTTTTTATTTTTTTTTTGCACTGGAATCTTCAAAGCATTGTACCCGCAACTGGTGGATGATGGTGCAATGCACACACTCCTACAGACCATTGCTCAAGCCTGAAGCCTCATACACACGGGAGGACGATCGCACGTACGACTGTGTTGAATCGTATGTTGCATAATGTAAATAGCATACTGACATGCACCCGACGGTCGTACATACAACTTGCGGCCGGCCGAATGTGATGACGCGAACGAGCGTATAATGAGGAAGTAGCGTCACCTTTTGGGCTCCTTCATCTAATTTCATGTTAGTTGAAGTGGACTTGGCGCATGCGTGTTTAACACAATACAACTTGTTTTACACAACTGCTCTACACACGATACAACGATCGTATGCGAGCTTGTTGACACGACCAAGTTTTCTAGTCTGCACATACAACTCCCACGAAAGACCATCGTATGTTCAACTGTTGAAAGCGTGGCCACAGACGATCGATTCTGCATGCAACGGTCGTGAGTACGGCGTGTTGAACACGATCGTCGTCCCGTGTGTACGAGCCATTAGTTTTCTACCGAGGTGTGGTGTGCCAGGAGGAAGATATCAGTGGACTTAGTCTGGTGACTTCACTGTACCTTTGTGCCATTGAGATCTCTAATGGCAGATGGGACTCTTCAGTCTCTCACAGTAATCTGTGAATGAATAAACTACAAGTCCCATTCGCCACCACAGCATCAATAGATTGCAAGTGTGCCGAGCAGCACGCTCATAGTTCATTCACACTGCCTACACATATCTCCCAACTTTTTGAGATGAAAATGAGGGATACCTATTAGCAAAAGTATGTAGGCACAGGACACCCCCCCCCCCGTCACGCCCCCTTAAAGAAGAATTATACTAAAAAATCATTAGTTAAGTCATGACAACCACTTTAAACTACAGGTAAGCCTACAATAAGGCTTACCTCTAGGTCCAGGAAATATCTCCTGTATCTGCATGTGCCAATGTCATCGGCACAGGCGCACTGAAGAATCGGCACCCGGAGTAGCCCAGGGTGCCGTTTCTTCTGTATTTGTGCCGTAATTGACGGCTCCAGTGCACATATGCGGGAGTGATGTCAGTGCGGCTCCGCCAATCACAGCGCTAGAACCCGTGCTGTGATTGGACCCGGAAGAACAGTTTTGTTCTGAGGTAAGTGTGCCATAATGAGCTAGTATGCTCTGCATACTAGCTCATTATGCTTTTGCTTTGCAGGTTTTTTTTTTTTTTGGGGGGGTGGGGGCGGTGTTTTCAACCACTTTAAACCCACTGCTATTCCTTTTTTTTGGCTTTTTAAATTGACAAATGCAGCAATTTAGAAATTGGATGAAAGGTTTAGCACTGGGAAACACTTTTTGAAAGATAAAAAGTGCATTTTATATACAACTATACAGATCAGACCAAAATGAAGGACAAATGAGGAGGAAAGAGGGACAGAGGGACATTGTTCCAAATCAGGGACAGTCCCTTGAAATCAGGGATAGTTGGGAGCTATGCCTACAGGTCAGGACCTGTCTGTCCATATAGAGGTATGGGCAAAAAGCTTGAGGTAGTGTGTGCAGGAGCCTATTGCATATGCAATCCAATGATCAAAGGTGAACTTAGCCTTTTAAGTGGTTCTAAAGAGTTAAAGTGGTTGTAAAGGCATTTTTTTTTATCTTAATGCATGTTATGCATTAAGATAAACCACCTTCTGTGTGTAGCAGCCTCCCTAATGCTTACCTGAGCCCCATCTATAACCAGCAGGAGTGTCTGGGCAGCCTGGGACTCCCCTCCTCATTGGCTGAGACAGCAGCGCTGCGCCATTGGCTTCCACTGCTGTCAAAGTCAGTCAGCCAATGAGGAGAAAATGGGGGAAGGGCCGCGGCTCTGTGTCTGAATGGACACAGGGAACTGTGGCTCGGCTTGGTTGCCCCCCATAACAAGCTGCTTGCTGTGAGGGCACTCAACAGTAGGGAAAGGCTAGGAGCACCTGAGGTACCTGAGAAAAGAAGGATCTGGGCTGCTCTGTGCAAAACCACTACACAGAGCAGGTAAGTATAACATGTTTGTTATTTTTACCTAAAAAAAACAAGACCTTAGTATCACTTTAAGGGGTTTTTTTTGTACCTTAATGCATTCTCTAAATTAAGGTTAAAAAAAAAACTTTCAATATCAGCTCCCCCTTAAACACTTACCTGGCTCCTCTTTCGATCCAACGCTGTACTCATCTGCGACATCGCTGATCCCTCCCCCTCTTCTCATAGGAGTGATTGGCTCATGCTGCTGCCAATCAAATCATATGAGGAGGGAGCAGGGATGTGGCTGAACAGCGCTTTGTGTGTCTGTGGATGCACATCACCTGCCTTGGGAGTGTGCCCACACAAGTTCCCCATCGCACCCTGCTTGCTATGGAGGTTCTCAGAGAAGAGGAGGAGTAGACAGTGTTGGCAGGAGACCCCAGAAGGGGAGGAATGGGACTGTTCTATGCAACGCCATTACACAGATTAGGTAAGTATAACATGTATTATCTTTACAACCACATTAACCTTCAAAGGAAACCTGTCATTAGAGAAATATTGGAGATTTCTTTTACCACCCTCCTTCTGGAAATGCTAGTTGCCTGGCTGTGGCAATGTACCATGTTTTACTACTTTTTAAAAACCACTGACCTTGGACCAGTATGCAGTTTAAAAGCTTTATTCCATAACATATGTTTTGTTTGTGCTACTATTTCATATTCTTTCTAAGTCAGGACAGTACATGGTGGATCCTGCTTGTTTGCTATGTGTTTCTATATTTTAAGAATTAGCACTGTTTATTGAATAAGAGTCAAGGAGTTCTGACTTTTAGCTGCATGTTGATTCCAAGTTTGTAACTCACAGTTGAAGTCAGAAGTTGCAGGACAGCCAGGCAACTAGTATTAACGTTTATTATGTATAAACCCAAAAGGGTATAGCGCTGTCAACCACCACACCACCAGTAATATATGCAACTTAATCAATATGAATATGCCCTGTAGCAATTGCTTTCCATGCAATAAAGTCCAATAATCCATGCTCAGTGTTGTGAGCTGTGCTGTGTCTCCATCTGTCCACAAGTGTAATTTCTCATAATAAAGTTCAATGGTGAAAGCTGTGTCTGTGCTCAAAAATCCACTGCACATGAGCCCCCAACTTCTCCAAAGATGAACAACTCCATTTGTTCCACTGTTCTCCAGCGCCACTGCATTCACAGATCATGTACTTCACACATTAGGCAGAAGAGGGCACAATATGCACAAAGGGAAGGAGAAAAAGCTTTGCATGGTGAAATATTGTTTATTAAATAAAAGCCTGTGCACTCACAATATGTCAGAAGATAATTCATATGCAAACCAGGAAGGGCTGCCTAGAGTGCACTCCAATCAATGGAAATGTGAAGCCTCACCCAATGCATTTCATCATCAGTAATGGACGTCTTCAGGAGCAGGTGCGCTCGGCTTCACCTACACTGTTTATATAGACTGAACACCGCCCACTACACCCAAACAAGTAATGGACTTCCAATTTTATAAAATCACAATCTGAGCTTTCTATACTCAGCTTAAAAGCATATAATGGCATATATAAATAGGGATTAGGTACTAATAAAAAAAAAAATATATATATATATATATATATATATATATATATACAGTATCTCACAAAAGTGAGTACACCCCTCACATTTTTGTAAATATTTTATTATATCTCTTCATGTGACAACACTGAATAAATGACACTTTGCTACAATGTAAAGTAGTGAGTGTACAGCTTGTATAACAGTGTAAATTTTTTGTCCCCTCAAAATAACTCAACACACAGCCATTAATGTCTGAACTGCTGGCAACAAAAGTGAGTACACCCCTAAGGTCACTTTCACACTGAGACATTTTTGAGGCGCTTTTGCACTAAAAATAGCACCTGTAAAGTGTCTGAAAAGCTCTGTCAGGAAGTCTGCCAGTGCAGCTCTTTTCAAAAAGGATCTGTCAGTGGAATCTCCATGCTAACTGGCATCCAACGGCGCGTGAGCATGTGCGAATTCCGACGCCAAACAAGCCATTTAAGCTCTGTTGATGCACAGGACGGGTGCTGTCTGATCTACAGCGTTACCCGTGTTAATCTGCAATCTGTTATTCTGCTCTGAACCTGTTTACCGACCCGGCTTGTCCCAGACTCTCCTGCTATCTGCCTGCATCTGATCCCGGCTTGTCTCGACCACTCTTCTGCCTGCTCCTCTGTACTTCGCTGCCAGCCCATTGCCAAATTTGTTTGCACCTGACTCCGCTCCAGTGCCTGTCGCTATCCAAATCTCAGTAGCTTCCAACTCCACAAGCTTTCTCCAGCTCTCCTGGGCTGCTTCCATCTGACTGCACCTTAAACTTCGCAGGTCATCTCCACCTCCAGTGATCCTGCTGACCATCTGCTGGCAGATGCCATTGGACTACCACAGGCACTCATACCTCACTGTGCTCTTGTGGCTGCTGTCTCACTCCCAGCGGTCCCTCAAACCAGAGTCATAGGAGAGGCCATCCCCTGCCATCAGGCTCACTATCTGGTACATTACAAGCTCCTCCCAATCCACCCCAGTGTGAAAGCCTGAGTGCTTTCACACTGGGGCGGTGCGCTTGCAGGAGGTTAGGAAAAGTCCTGCAAGCAGCATCTTTGGGGCAGTGTGGTGACCGGTGTATACACCCCTCCTCCACTGCCCTGCCATTGAAATCAATGGGCAGCTCTTCCGAAGCAGCTGAACACAAATTTGGAAGCGCTGCACGCCTTCACTTTTAACCCCTTGTGGGAGGGTTAAGAGTGCCCCACTCCTGCCTGCATAGTGGCTGCCATAGCAGCGGAAAAGTGCCACTGAAACTAGTGGAGCTTTACTGCTCCCGCCCCAGTGTGAAAGTGCCCTAAGTGAATATGTCAAAATTGGGCCCAATTAGCCATTTTTCTTCCCCAGTGTGACTCGTTGGTGTTATAAGGTCTCAGAGGTGAATGGGGGGCAGGTGTGTTAAATTTGATGCTATCGCACTCACTCTCTCATACTGGTCACTGGATGTTCAACACGGCAAAGAACTTTCTAAGAATCTGAAAAAAGAAAGAATTGTTGTGCTACATAAAGATGGCCTAGGCTATAAGAAGATTGCTAAGATCCTGAAACTGAGCTGCAGCAGGGTGGACAAGACCATACAGCAGTTTAACATGACAGGTTCCACTCAGAATAGGCCTCACCATGGTCAACCAAAGAAGTTGAGTGCATGTGCTCAGCGTCATATCCAAAGGTTGTCTTTGGGAAATACACGTATGAGTGCTGCCAGCATTGCTGCAGAGTTTGAAGGGGTGGGGGGGTCAGCCTGTTTAGACCATATGCCACACACTGCATCAAATTGGTCTGCATGGCTGTCATCCCAGAAGGAAGCCTCTTCTAAAGATGATGCACAAGAAAGCCCGCAAACAGGTTGCAGAAGACAAGCAGACTAAGGACATGGATTACTGGAACCATGTCCTGTGGTCTGATGAGACCAAGATAAACTTATTTGGTTCAGATAGTGTCAAGCGTGTGTGGCGGCAACCAGGTGAGGAGTACAAAGACAAGTGTGTCTTGCCTACAGTCAAGCATGGTGGTGGGAGTGTCATGGTTTGGGGCTGCATGAGTGCTGCTGGCACTGGGGAGCTTCAGTTCATTGAGGGAACCATGAATGTCAACATGTACTGTGACATACTGAAGCAGAGCATGATCCCCTCCCTTCGGAGACTGGGCCACAGGGCAGTATTCCAACATGGTAACATCCCCAAACACACCTCTAAGACAACCACTGCTTTGCTAAAGAAGCTGAGAGTAAAGGTGATGGACTGGCCAAGCATGTCTCCAGACCTAAACCCTATTGAGCATCTGTGGGGCATCCTCAAATGGAAGGTGGAGGAGTGCAAGGTCTCTAACATCCACCAGCTCCGTGATGTCATCATGAAGGAGTGGAAGAGGACTCCAGTGGCAACCTGTGAAGCTCTGGTGAACTTCATGCCCATGAGGGTTAAGGCAGTGCTGAAAAATAATGGTGGCCACACAAAATATTGACACTTTGGGCCCAATTTGGACATTTTCACTCAGGGGTGTAGTCACTTTTGTTGCCAGCGGTTTAGACATTAATGGCTGTGCGTTGAGTTATTTTGAGGGGACAGCAAATTGGCACTGTTATACAAGCTGTACACTCACTACTTTACATTGTAGCAAAGTGTAATTTCTTCAGCATTGTCACATGACAAGATATAATAAAATATTTACAAAAATGTGAGGGGTGTATACTCACTTTTGTGAGATACTGTGCCTGATATTGAAGTGGTGAAAACTGACATCACGAAGGTTAAAAATGGTCAAAAATGCCTTCACCTAAGACTTTCGTCCTCATCTATACATCTTTCTTCTCCTTGTCTTTTTTTTTATTTATTTTTTTTTAATTAGCATTAACAGCTCCCTTCTTACAACTTGTTTCCTTTAATGCCTGTCAATTTCTTTTCTTTTCCTTTTTCTTTTTTTTTATATAGAAATTACATTGTCAAAAACAGCTCACTCCATTATATACCTGGATCAGGACTCTGAGTTCTGTGAAGACTCTATTGCGGTTTACACTTGGGGATAGATTACTTAAATGTTATGTCTAGTAGGTGGGATAGGTAGTTTGTGAAACTGGTACATTAAAAATCCCTGTAAAGAGGCCATGAAGACGTGCGCTAACTTTAAAGGAGAGGGTGAGGAGTAGAAGTGTAGAGCGTTGGGAACGATTTACACTAAATGTCAAACTTTTCTATTTTTTTCCTACCACATATTTTAGATCCTTCAAGTTGCCTCACATGTTAAAACAATTATTTTTGGTCTGGATACAATCTGCTCTCATTTCGGTATACCACTGTCATGGTAATCACACGAGTTCTATATGGAATCCCCATTTTTATTGTCCCATCCTCCGTTCTCTGAACAGCTGTGATTGTGACACACATATGGTACATTTGCTGGTCTTTTTAGTTGTTCGTTTTAACTGTTCCTCTTGATCAAGATGTTTCTAGAACAACCGTCTGGTTTTCCTATCATTTAAATAAATCAAATTAATTATAGCTACTTATCTGTAGTACAGGAAAATGATCTTCTACCAAAGTGTTGACCATATGGGAGCAAGTACGGCTTTCATGCATGGATATTGTTTTTGTGTTTTCCATTTTCTAAGGTTTTGTTCACATTTTGGTGCTTTAACGCATGCACTGGAACCTACTAAAACCTGTCATTAAAGGCAGTGTTATAGATGGAGCCTGCTCACATCACTGCACTCTGTTTTTTTCTCATCTGCTTTCATGTGTTTTGAGGCTCATAGAAGTCCATTATAATACATAAAAGTGCACATATGATGTGTTTTCAACCCCTGGCAAGAAGCTCATAAAAACTCATGAAAACCTTTTCTGTGTGTTTTATGCGTGTTAACATCTGATGAGCTTTTTCCCCTATTTTCTGTGACCTCATATTACTTTACTTTCTGTTGCGTTGCATTTACGCACGTTTATATGCATTATACCTGTCTTTTTTCCATATTTCTATTTTGCAGTGCAGGTGACACCAGCATTTTGGTGTGAATAGGGAACATAGAAAAATGTTTTGATGCTCTTGCAGAGACTTGCGTTTTCCGAAAAAAACAAGGGTCTATTCCCCTGGGACTCATGGGGGGGGGGGGGGGTTGTAAAACAGGCAACTGGGCTGCAGTTTTACTACGCCCCATCCCTGCCACCCAACCAAATGCTAACATTACAGCCTGACGAGGCTGTACACATTATGTGATACTCTTCTTCATGGCCAGGGCATTTTTACCTTGGGCTGTAGAGTTTGACAAGCGGTACTGCCTGTCAAACTGGTCCATTGAGTTAAATGGGAATGCACTGCAACATCAAGCCAAACGCTTAACTCGTGTTTGTGGTGCAGTGTTTTACTCCAGAATCCAACCACCTCCTGAACGCCTACCACCCTTAGAAAAGATATCCACTGCAGACCACTTTTCAGAGGGCGGTAAGTATTGCCGCCTGTCTGAAAGAAGGTGTAGTGTGAACAAGCCCCCAGGTTTTTTTACTGGTCAACATGAAATGCATGCAAATTGCACATCATCATGCACTGAAAAATGCATTATAAAACAAAGGTGTGAACCAAGCTTTTAAGCTGGCCTTACGTGGATCGAAAATTCGTCTGGTTCAGCAGGGACTGGATTAGGAATCTTTAAACTACGGCCCTCCAGCTCACAGATTTTGTTTCCCCCGGTTATGTTTGTTGCGAGGGTGGCTTTATTAAAATGGCACGTGATTTTTTTTATACGGTGAGTGATCAACTCATAATGACATGTTTCTGAAGACTACTTATCTTATGTCTATGAATAGCCTTACATTGCCCAAAATGTCAAAGCTCTTCTCATCCCTGAAGCTGTCATTGAACAATAGGCATTAATGTTATGGGTGTTTATAATGATCAGCTGCGGTGGGGACATGGAGGAGCCACAGTGTTAAAGCTGGCCATAGACAAGTCATTTTTTATTCTGTGACACATGTAAACATAGTAAAGAATCCCAGAGTGGTCCTCCCCAATGAGCTGGTTGCAGAAATGCCCAGTTTCTTGTAGCAAAAATCACTATAGTGACTGCCTGGAAGAAACTGGTAGTAAATTTGGCGGTTAAGAAACGTAAGCTGACCTGGATCTTGTTACATGAAAAGCTGGTCAGTATACTGAAAGGCAGATCCACTAGGTTTGATCGTGTTTGGGACCCTTGGCTTAAATATAGTTGTGCTCATAAGTTTACATACCCTGGCAGAATTTATGATTTCTTGGCCATTTTGAATGAGAACACAAAACTTTTCTTTCACTCATGGCTAGTGTTTGGCTGAAGCCATTTATTATCAATCCACTGTGTTTACTCTTTTTAAATCATAATGACAACTTGTTCTTCCCCATCTCAAGTACATTTTTTTATTGGTAAAAAAAAGGTTTATCTATGTCAAATAGAAACAACTAAGTGAAGAGAATTTTTGTTACTCTTCAAAACTTTTTTAATGTGTTATGTATAATACAATTTCTCTATATTTTATATTTTGTTGTCTGTGGTTTGTGTGGCACCATTAAAATCCCATCTTCCCTTTTAAAATTTCTGAATGTCCTTATTTAGGGATGAGGTGCCTTTTGATCCGTTGAGTTAGAGTAATTAAACTGGTTAAAACAATGGCTAAACTGTGAACAATGATTAACTTGTGTGAAAACCTAGATGAGTGTTAATATCCAATTATTATTACACAGTCTGAAAAGTTTACAGCATTATTGTCTGCTCATAAGGGAAGGTGTATGTCTATCCCGATGAGCGGAAAAACACATCTTGGTGTGGGAATTTCTCAACTTATCACACCTGTTGCAAAAAGATTACAGCCACGTCTTCAGTTCAGGAAAGTTAGGTGTGCAAAATGGCCATGACCTCCACCAGTAGGTTTCAATGCTCTGTAGTGCATAGAGTTGAATGAAATTACATTTTGTGATTTCAATAAAGTTAAAATAAAAACAAAAGTAAATTGTTATGCATTGTAAAAGCACATTGTTCCACCCCTCAATTCCCCTACACAACAAACATCAGTGCACCTGTGTTTTACCATAGGGGCTAGTATGGAACCCTAACTGGTGTGTGCATGTTGGGTTTCTTTTAACACCTGTGGTGATCACTGGTTGTCATGACTAGCTGTGATCTGACCCCCTGGGGCTCAAGACTATTGACTCCTGGGCAAGGCACACACAGGTCCACCTAACCAAAAGGCTGGCACTGAAGCTGACCACTGAGTACTATTAGGTGAAGGGTTCTCCCCAAAAAGACCATCCGAAGGCAGCGGAGGAAGAAACCTGAGGGCCACAAGTCCTCCCCCTAGACTTCAGGGTAGGCCCAAAGATCTACACCCTACCATCTGTACATGGGAATAAAACACATATATCAACTGTAGTGACACACACATGGAGAGCTAATCTTATGAACAGTTGGCAGCAGGATACTTGTGTCCTCTGGCTCCTATGTCACTGCGGAGTGATGAATTCAGAGGAGTCTAATGGAGGATGTACTGGTACATGCCAACCAGTTTGCCAAACAGACTACTGGCTTGTGCTTTAGGTTTAGGGAAAACTGGGAACTTTTCTATGTGCGAAAAGACTTCTGATGTTTGATGCTCTTCTATAGGAGAGCTTAGGTTTTCTTGGAATGGAGCACTTCGGATGAGGATACTGGGGAGCATGGACCAATGCTTAAGGAAAACCTTTTCCATCTATCTAGATATTGTGCGATGAATATGATGTCTTTTTCATCTTGGACTTGTCAATATTGGATGTGATGAGGTAGTGGGAGTTTGCTTCCTCCACCAGTTCTTGATTACAGTCTTTGTCAAGGAATTTTGACTTTAGGACTTGGCTCTGTAGGTAATCCTCCTTGCGTGTGCAATTCTGTTGGAGGTGGATGTTGTTTACCTATTTTGGTTATTGCAGCTGAATGGTACCTGGATAGTTGTTGGCAGGTTGTTTGAAATAAAGGAAAAAAAGTATTAACCACTTCCTTACTGGGCACATAAACCCCCCTCCTGCCCAGACCAATTTTCAGGTTTCAGCGCTGTCGCATTTTGAATGACAATTGCGTGGTCGTGCGACGTTGTACCCAAACAAAATTGATGTCCTTTTTTCCCCACAAATAGAGCTTTCTTTTGGTGGTATTTGATCACCTATGTGGTTTTTATTTTTTGCGCTATAAACAAACAAAGAGCGACGATTTTGAAAAAGAACAATATTGTTTACTTTTTGCTCTAATAAATATCCAAAAATAAAATATAAAAAAAAAAATTATTCATTGGGTTTGGCCGATTTATATTCTTCTACATATTTTTGGTAAAAAAAAAATCGCAATCAGCGTATATTGATTGGTTTGCGCAAGTTATCGCGTCTACAAACTATGGGAATTGATTTATGCCGTTTTTATTATTTTTTTTTTTTACTAGTAATGGCGGCGATCTGTGATTTTTATCGGGACTTTGATATTGGGGGGGGGGGGGGACATGTCGGACATTTTTGACACTTTTTTGGGACCAATGACATTTATACAGCGATCAGAAATTTAAATGTCCACTGATTACTATATAAATGTCATTGACAGTGAAGGGGTTAACCTGCAGGGGGCAGTGAAGGGGTTAACAGTGTTCCCTGGGTGTGTTCTAACTGTGGGGGGGGGGGTGGGTTGGCAGGGACATAACAGATCTAACTGATCCCAGTGACAGAGATCAGTAGATCTGCTATGTCCCCCTCTTACAGAACGGGGAACCGCCGTGTTTACATTGGCGGTTCCCCGTTCTACAGCTCTGCAGGCGATCGGTCAGGAGCGGACATCGAGTCCGCCCGACCCACGGGCGCGCCCATGCACGGTCGCCGCCACCGCCTGTAAGAGCGCGCCGGGAGCGTGCAAAGGGGCGGACGTCCATAGACGTCCACCCGGAGATTCAGATCCGCGCTGTAGATGTCTTTCGTCTATAGCGCGGATCTCAAGCGGTTAAAAAAAATTCACTGCAAATGCACAGCGAACGCAAAGAAAATGCACGCAAATGCGGGTGCAAAAATGCACAGTGAACACAGAGATTATGGTGGAAATGAGCCTTAAGGGTAGATTCATACTTTGCAAAATCGCATGCATTCCCGACCCATTAATTCTTTTTGCCCATCTAATACAATGACAAAACGCTTGCCTTTCCATGCATGCAAAATCACATGGTGCGGTGGGACCATGTGATTCCATGGGGCAGGATTTCAAAATGGGTCTTCTTTACTTGTGTTTCTATGGGTAGGGCAGCCTAAGGAGCCTAAGGGTAAGGGGAGAAGCAATTTTTGAGTTTTACAAACAAAAACTGCACTTACACTTTAAGATGGCTTTCCAGTTTTAGTGTAAAGAGCATTGGTTTCCTATACATAATATAATACATTCTCCTAAACCATATCTGACAGTGTTTTCAGTATTTCCATTCATTCATATATGTTTAGCAGATGTTCTGTATTATAAAGAGACAATGCATGTCATGATTGAAGAAATATGGCCTCTTTTGCAACAAATATAAGAATTATCTTGTCACTGCTAGGCATTTTTGTGCACCTCAGGTGGCAGAACCAATTTTGTAATGTCCACATACACATTTACAGAAAAATGTCCCCAAGCCACATGGGTTAGTATGCTACAGTGCTATTCGTGTTTAATGGCACCTAAACTCACCTCCATAACCCACGAGAGCTAAAATGCACTGCACTGCATGGTGTCCTGTGTAGTGCGCAACAAGAAAATGCAGCATGCAATTTTTTTTTAGTGCATTAAGATCTGTTGCAGCTCAATCAATTTAGAGTGTTGCTAAACTCAGGCCACTGCATTCACTATATTTGGTCTCCCACAGTACAAAGAACATGGAATGCAATTATTTTAGTAAATATAAACTGCTGAATACCTTTTCTCATCTGCAGTATATAGCAGTCTTGTGATTTCTACCAGTTCCTGGTGAAGCTTGTTTTATATTGCACTGAGCTGTCCTATTAGGCTAAACAAAGAAAACTCAGCAATGAAAAAATGGTAATAACTAGTCCATGATCATATAATCCATGCAGGGTATGAGTAACTTGTTCCCATAGGTGTAGTTAATAATAAGTCCAATGACCAGTAAGGTGACCAAATATGATCATAAAGAGTGCCTATGAAAACACCCAGTGCTCCACTCCGGATATTCTAAGTGCTCTGTCACTGGATGAAAGGCCTGCTTACCAGAAGCAAGCTCTGACACCTTTGCGGCTCAAAACCTAGCCAAGGTCCTTTGCGGGCAATGGTGAATCCAGGTCTGCTCACATGAACACTGTCACTCCTGGAAGGAGGAAACCTCCTACAGCTCCATCACTCCCGGTGATTCCGCCAATTAAAATCTCGTATAAAGGAAACCCAGAGGCGGCTCTAGGCTTTGTGAGGCCTTAGGCAAAACGTAGATATGAGGCCCCACTCACGCCCATAATGGGAAAATTAAGGTGATAAAAATTAACTGTATTAGGAGGGTACAGTATAGGGGGAGAATAAGTGGACAGTACAGGGGCCAGGAGAGCACAGAACAGGGGGAGGGTAAAGTGGACAGTACAGGGGGCAGGAGGGTACAGTACAGGGGGGAGCAGGAGCGCTCAGAATGAGGAGAGGGTAAGTGGGCACAGTACAGGGGGCAGGATACAGTACAGGGAGCAAAAGGGCACAGTACAGGGGGTAGGTAAGTGGACACCGTACAGGGGGTAGGAGGATACAGTAAAGTGGCAGTATTGAATAATATAGATATGGTTTCCTCAAGCAGAGCTGTGCAGGGAAGCTGCCCTCAGATCCCACCTATTCTGGCATTGCTGTCCTGGGCTAAATCTACACTGGAATGACAAATCCCCCTCCACCTTCCCCTCCAGAGTTTATTGCTCTCTTTCGGAACTTTGCAGGGGTTATGGAAGGACCCTGATGTGGAGCTTCTTATTACTGCTG
>BLSH010008165.1:1264926-1279579 GCA_018402905.1 Glandirana rugosa
ATCGTCTGTCGGGTGTAGGGTATCCTCGCTCCCCCGTCGACATCCTCAACTACTTACAACGGTGAACAGTTCATAAAACCGGGACCGTTTACCGTAGTAACAGGCAAACAACAACAAAACAAAGTCTTTGATGAGGTCTCCGGGGGGTTCGGCCACCACGTTCAGGTGGTCTACACCCGTCGGGTCGGGTTAACGTTCCCACCATGTGAACTTTGTATAGAGTGTTACATACACAACTTGGACATCACTGAAACCCTACGAGTTACTTACGTAAAAAACAAAAAAAATCTCCTTGGCCTAACGGTCCTCGACGGGGTTGTAGGGGTCAGGGGCTCCCTTGGACAACAAACGGGGGGGACTGGGGATGTTGGGGCAGCTCCTGGCAATCCGGTTCCTCTAAAAAAAACAAAAAATGCATTCATTGAGCATCCCAAAGTCACTACAGGTTCAACACATACATTGTGAGATATGTTTCAAGTGTACCACCCTTGCAATTGGGCTGGGCTGCCCACATCTGGTGGACTTGCACCACCGGCTTGGGGGGCCTCTGGAGTAGTTTCTGAAACAAAACAACAACAAACGGACAATGATGCCATTTGCCAGGGCCAAAATACTTGACAAGTGGCAACATTCATCAACTCCTACAGCTGCCCCCTCGCTCCTATGGGATGTGGGCTGTCTGCTATCCATCATATGCATTTGTGTGCCTTTCAGCACTGGGGACTATCCTCTCACCTTATCTGCACTAGCAAGGCTGGATTAATGGGCACTGATGAATCAGTCAGCAGCCAGTAAAGTGATACTTATCCTTTAATTTAGGCCTGACACCCCCCCCCTTTTGGCCACATAGCAGCACCCCTGTCTGTGGCACAATTTGTCTAATTGTCATTTAGCACTTACCTTCTGGGCATGAAGGTGGGCTTACCGCCACCTCTGCTGATGGGCCAGGGGTGGGCTCATCTATTGGTTCCTGAGGGGGGTGGGACTTTTGCTTTTTTTGTTTTCCTGTTGCAAAATACAAAAAGAACATAAGTGCAAAGGCTAAAGGAATGTCTGAAAACAGTCTAAAATGGTATTCTTCATATACAGTATGCTTGATTTGGAAATTACATTTGGGAACCCCAAGGCATACAAAGATTTCAAAAATTCACAGATAATTCTCTCTAGCTACTTTGACCGAGAACAGATCCACACACTGAATTTACACATCTACATACCGGTTACCAAAAAAAATTGCTTACTTTTTTCCAGGATCCGATGTATCCGGCGCAGCTGGTCGGGCTCCCTATGTTTTAGATCCAACCAGCGCTTGCGCAGCTGATCCTTGCTCCGCTGGACCCCATATTTGGCAGAGAGCCTCGCAACCACCCTCTCCAGAATAAAGTCTTTATGACTGTTGGGCCTCTCATACTCTCCCCTCCTACAGTCATAGTCCCTGGCCTCCAGGATTGCCACCATATCTGCCATTTCTGGCCTGGTCATGGGGGTGGCCTTAATTTTTCGGTGCCTCCTGCGGGAATCCGCCATACTTGATTGCTCGATCATCGTGTTGTTGCTGCGATCGTTCGTTCGCTCCGTAGGAATGCTCTGTGGGAACGACCGCTGTGGAGGAACTCTGTGGGAAAGACCGAAGGTTCGCCTGGATTTTCAGATATAGGTGGGTAGAGGCCTATACTGTTATGCTTGGATTGCAGGTACATGGGGGCCCCATGATAATCTCTCATACTTGACAATTGTCCCGGATTGACCAGGAAAGTCATGCTTTTTACTAAGCTGTCCCAGGATATCCGTGTCCTGAGCAGCATCCCGGAGCCTGTATTGTGCCCTCCTAAACCCCCCTGTACTGTGCCCTTCTGCTCCCCCCATATATGTTTAATTCCATCAACAATTTATACTTAAATTCTTAAGAGCAGGTGCATAAAATGGGGCAGGTTGGTAGGGGCCCTAGTGCCTTACTTTG
The DNA here is from genome assembly GCA_018402905.1 of Glandirana rugosa. Classification (NCBI taxonomy): domain Eukaryota; kingdom Metazoa; phylum Chordata; class Amphibia; order Anura; family Ranidae; genus Glandirana; species Glandirana rugosa. Next base: position 1,266,887 of record BLSH010008165.1, read on the forward strand.
CCCAGGAGCCCATGGTGGTATTAAGACTGCCCTTTTGGGAAGAATGGCTTATACTGCTTAGGGTTGCTACATCATCCCTTTAATTCAGGACAGATATGAATTACTCATGTTCTGTGGCTGATTAAGGTGGTAATTAAACTCACTTGGTGCCTTATCTGCATTAAATTAGCCTCTGAACCTGTGTAATCCATATGTGTCCTGGATTAAATGGATGATGCAGCAAGCCTAATACTGCTTGGCTTGGGGCCTAGATTTGGTGGAGCTTTTATAGGGGTATGCTGGGTGAAGTTGCATGATGCTTTGTCTTCTGTCTTGCAGGCATAATGAGCGACCGTTTTTTTGCACAGGACTTCCTGCCCAAATTCATCAAGCTCTACCACCAGCTACCCTGCCTATGGAATGTGCAGATGAAAGACTATTTTAACAGGACCCGCAAGGAGGCAGCTCTAAGCCAGCTGGTTGACCTCTGTAAAGAAATAAACCCCGAGGCAACCATCAAATATGTGCGGCAAAAATTTACAAACCTTCGCACAACCTTTGGCTGGGAGGTGAAGAAGGTAGAGAAATCCGAACGGTCTGGAGCTGCAGCATCTGCGGTGTATGTACCTAAACTGTGGTACTTTTACAGCCTGCAGTTCCTACAGAATGTAACTAGCCCCTCCATCTCCACCCTTCCCTCAACATCAGGTGAGGTCGTGTCTCCTAGACATGAGGAGGAGGAGGCCGTCTTGACCCAGGTATAGTGTTGGTGAACATATTGTAAAGATAAAATACAATGATAAGAACTAAACATTATTGTCCAAACATTTGAGTCTTAACACATTTGTTTCTAGATCCAAACCAGTTGTGGCCTAAAGTCATTTTAAGTATAAATCAAAATGCTGGTGCCAGAATGCTAGTGTTTGTTATTTCAAACCATTCAATAAGCAACAGTAATGAAATGTAAATTTGTTTGGATTCATCACCCACACAAACAAACATATTCTAATAATGTCACTTTTTTATACACAGGAAAGTGTCACCGAGACGGTGACTGAGGAGGAGGCAGCTGGCACATCACAGGCATGCCAGTCCCGGATTCCTCCACTGGAGGTTGGGAGAAGAAGGAAGAGGAAGGCCCATAATGCCGATGATGCTGCTGCTGCCTTCTTCATGCAGGCCACAAAAGTCCTCTAAAAAGAACCGGACCAGGAGGAATCCAGGAGGAGTCATTTTTGAGCAAAACTCAAAAAAATGGATGAGTTCCAAAAAAACAAAGCGGAGGAGCTCATGAGCCAAGTGCTCTTTAAGGGGGCGCAGGGGCTCCTTACCCACCACACCAAAATCGTGGAAGATGTTCCTCCACCTCCACCACCTGCCCCATCTCAACAACCCCAACTGCCACAGCAGCATGCTGCCCAGTGGCAGTATTATCCCCATGGCCCCCAACAACCCTGGTCTGGGGATTATGGGCAGTACCCCCATTGAGGGCTTTATTTTTTTTTTTTGTAGTTGTTTTTTTTTTTGTTTTAATTTTTAACATATTTTGTTATGCTTACACGTTTGTTTTCTGTTATATTTTCTTTGATGAAAAATTACTGTCATTATTTAATTTTTATTTATGACTGAAAAATAAAGAATATTTAAAATAACAATACTTGCCTAAGTTTATTAAAGAAAATGACAGGTTTGAAGTAGGCAGTTACATTAAAAATAAAAGTTAGAACAAATAGCAAGGGACCACAAACACGTTCAATTCAAGGAATTCTCATATTTCAGAGATTATAATAATGGGGAAATGGTAAATAGAAGAAAAGAGATTAAAAATAATGCAAATTCTATTAATATCACTACAGAACAACTGTCTTTTATGACATTAGTATCATGTGTATCACTAGCAATGTGCATCTTCATTATTATCCCATTGAAAAAGATGCTAATGTGCGCTGCATTTCGCTATTTGAATTGAGTTGCCAATAGACGAACGAATATGCATTGTGAAACAGAAACCTAGTTTTACACGAACGGACACTTCCGGCCGTTCCTGACTTGGAGCATGCGTGTTTTGCACAATACAACTTGTTGTACCAACTGCTCTGTACACACGATACAACGGTCGTATGAGAGCTTGTTGGTATGACCAAGTTTTCTAGTCTGCTCATACAACTCCCCTTGTACGACCGTCGTATGTTCGGCTGTTCAAATCGCGCATACGAACGATCGATTACATATACGACGGTCGTAAGTATGACCTGTTGTATACAAGGATCGAACCGTGTGTACGAGGCTTTAATGTCTAAACCACTGGCAACAAAAGTGAGTACACCCCTAAATGAAAATGTCCAAATTGGGCCCAAAGTGTCAATATTTTGTGTGCCCACCATTATTTCCCAGCACTGCCTTAACACTCTTGGGCATGGAGTTCACCAGAGCCTCACAGGTTGCCACTGAGGTCCTCTTCCACTACATTAGTACAATAACAGTGCATATTTTTAGCACTGATTACTGTAATAATGTCACTGGTTCCCAAAAAAGTGTCAAAGATGTCAGTTAGGTGTCCGATCTGTCCGCTGCAATGTCCCAGTCCCACTAAAACCACTGATCACCGCCATTACTAGTAAAAAATAAATAAATAATAAACATGCCATAAATCTATCCCCTATTTTGTAGACGCTATAACTTTTGGGCAAACCAATCAATATACGCTTATTTTGATTTTTTTTACCAAAAATATGTAGAAGAATACATATTGGCCTAAACTGATGAAGAAATTAGTTTTCTTGCATTTTTTTTTATATTTATTATAGCAAGTAAAAATATTGTTTTTTTTTCAAAATTGGCACTATTTTTGTTTATAGCGCAAAAGATAAAAACCACAGAGGTGATCAAATACCACCAAAAGTAATCTCTATTTGTGGGGAAAAAAAGGACATAAATTTTGTTCCGGTACAACATCCCACGACTGCGCAATTGTCAGTTAAAGCGACGCAGTGCCGTATCGCAAAAAAAATGGCCTGGTCAGCAAGTGGGTAAATCCTTCTGGTCCTTAAGTGGTTAATATGGTTTATGATCCCCATTTTTATGTAGTCATTATATTATATTGGTATTAAGTTAAATATGTGTAACATTTTTGGATAATGTTAGAGAAAGTGGTGCAATATTTGCAATTTGGAAGTTTGATTTTCTGTTCTTTTTTCAATCTGGGTTATATCATTTATGTAGTATGGTTGATTACAGTACAGTATTAATTTTGTTTTATTTGGCATTCATTGCTGTTATTGGTAATTTTATTGTTGTTGCGTCTTGTTATTATGATTTTTGTTTTGCCTTGTTGAATGTAACTGTATTTTAGTAATTTCCCTTTGGGATTAATAAAATATTCGGAATCTGACGTATAAGGGTACACACACACGAACGCCAGCAAAAATCTTGCCAGGTGTTCTAAACACTGTCTGCACACATTCAGGGAAATTCAAATGCCTTTAACTGCACTTTCCTGGCTGTAGTTCCATTAAAAACTACCTGCACCTAATTCAGGCAACCATTTGTGCCAATGTCAGTAACATTACCGACACGTGGCAAATTCAGGTAGTTCTTACTACTGCCACTTTAAAAACCTATCGTGATATTTCTTGTAAAAAAAATCTATCGTGATAACAGCTATGTTCTTAAAGATATACTACCAGTTCTCTATTTAGGTAACTGGCAGTATTAACCACTTCAGCCCCGGAAGGATTTCACACTTTAGGACCGGAGCCCTTTTTGCGATTCGCCACTGCGTCGCTTTAACTGACAATTGCGCGGTCGTGCGATGTTGTATCCAAACGAAATTTGCGTCTTTTTTCCCCCACAAATAGAGCTTTCTTTTGGTGGTATTTGATCACCGCTGCGTCATTTCTGATCGCCGCTATAAGCAAAAGAAGAGCGACAATTTTGCAAAAAAAAAAAACAAATTTCTTACTTTTTGCTAAAATACAAATCCAAAAAAAAAATATAAAAAAATATTTTTTTTCATCGGTTTTGGCTGATTTATATTCTTCCTCATATTTGTGATTAAAAAAATCGCAATCGGCATTTATTGATTGGTTTGCGCAAAAGTGGTCGCGTTTACGGATGATGAGAATTCATTTCTGGGGTTTTATTTTTTTTAAATTTTTACTAGTAATGGCGGCGATCTGCGATTTTTAGCGGTACTGCGATATTAGGGCGGGCATGTCGGAACATTTTGACACTTTTTTGGGACCATTGGCATTTATACAGCGATCAGTGCTATAAAAATGCACTGATTACTGTGTAAATGCCATTGGCAGTGAAGGGGTTAACCTGCAGGGGGCGCTCTAAGGGTTAACTGTGTTCCCTGGGCGTGTTTTTACTGTATGGGGGCTGCCCTAACAGGGGAAGGGAAGTGATCACAGCTTCCGTGTAAAGGAAGGCTGTGATCACAGTCCTTCCCCCTCTCACAGAACGGAGGTCCATGTTTACTTACACGGACTTCCGTTCTTTCACTCCGGGGGGGGGCATCGCGGGTAGCCGGCGGCAATCGAAGCCGCCGCACCCGCTCCCTGGCCCTCCCCGAACACAGTGAGCGATCTGGCAGCCGCCGTCGTATGACGGCGTTTTGCCTTAAAGAGCCACTCTGTCGCCGTCAGATGCCGATCGGCGGTTGGCAAGTGGTTAAGGACCGACTCAGATCTTGTGTACAGAGGTATGCCAGTACTTAGTTTGGACTGCTCATGGCAAAGCATCTTATCCCCATGTTGATGAGGACAAGGACCTTTTCCCCACAACCCTGGCCTGGTGGTTGTAGTTGTGCGGGGGTTAGCTTATTGGAATCTTGAAGTCTTCTTTAACAAAGGGTTCCCCAGATCCCGGGGAATCCTCCACTGACAGGACCACTCATGGTTGGTTGGCACCGCAGCAAACTCGCACAGGATCTTTTTATTTGCCGCATCGCATAGCATAGATGTGAACGACTTTAATTGAACACAATGTGTTTTTGGATGACATGCAAATCTAGGCATGTTGTAATGCATCAAATTTGCAACAAATTCGCATCAGTGTGAATTGGCACTTAAACGCATGTAAATGAGTCTATGTGTATTTAAATGCGTCGGATGTAAGCGCATCTGAACGCATTTAAATACGTCTTAACACGTCTAGACAGATTTATTTTTCTGGAAGTAGGAACCTGTGTGCCCTTCCAAGAAACACAAGCCTGTGTGAACAAGGGTTAACAAAATGCTGACAGTCTCCTTGTCAGTTCAGCAGCGACCCATTACGGGCAGGGTCTCACAGTCCCTTAACAGTAGCACACGTGGCATGACACAGCATGTATCTTTCCCTTCTGCTTCCTTTGTGGTCACTGATTCTAGCACCACCTCTTCAGGTCCTGCCAGCCCACCTGACTGCAGCTGCCTCTTTCACCACCCCTCCAGGCTACCTCTTCCACCAGTCCACCCGGCTGACTCTCAGGAGATCTCTTAGGGAAAGGGCTGAAGACTTAATTACACCACTATCTTCAAGGGAGACTGGCTACATGTGGCTCCCCCTTCGTTAGTCCCCAATAGTGTTGCTCTACTCACTCTGTCCTCTCTTGCTCTTGTGCCTCCAAGAAAGATTCCTTCCTTGTGTCTTTGGCAGGACCTCTCCAACACCCGAGCCCCGGCCCAAGGCTGGTCACCCCCCTTTCAGACTAGGGGGTACCCCTCAGAGCCACTGACAGCCTCCTCAACACTGCATCTCTATCTTCCACCCGACTACCACAGATGGTATGGCCCATGACTATTTATGAGGTTGTCTCAGCCCCCTGCCAGCCCACCACTGGGGATTGGCTGAGGCCTCATAAAGATGCATGAAGGCTGCTCCTAGCCCCCACCCTCTAATTCTAGAAGGTTCTCCAACTTTTCAGACCAGGGGGAGGCATCAGTGAGCTGCCAAGATGAGTCACCCATCCCTGAACTCTCATGAACCCTGACCCTGAAATTAAGACTTACCAACTTAAAATGTGAGTCAGAGTATAGTTTGCCTGTTCTACTCACTACATCTAGCACACACAAGAGGGTGCTACAAAGGGATTATTTGGAAGGCTGCTGGTTATACTATATGCTCAGACACCTCTATGTACCTGCACTTACATTGTACAGTTTAGCAAGCTGTAATATAGTTAAACATATGAACCCAGTGATTGACAAGTATAAAGCTTCACAAACCATTGACCAAATAAAGAATCACATTCTTGACAAATTTCCCATCACTTCTCCTTTCTGGGATCCTCGGTTTTTTTTAATAGTACATACAATGGCATTGCACAGAGCAGCCTTGACCCTTATCTTCTGGGGTCCCCTGTCAGTGCTCCAGGCTCCTCCTCTTCTCAGGGTGCCAAAACAGGAAGCCGCTTCCTATGGGGTCACACTTGCAGGCTCACTCCCGAGCTGAGCTGTGTACATCGATAAACACACACAGTGCGTCTCAGCCTCACCACCCGCACCCTGTTTACAGGATTTCATTAACAGCAGCAGGAGCCAATGGCACCCGCTGCTGCCTCTGTGTCCTGTGAGGAGAGAGAAACCAGTGCCGCTGCAAACTAGCACAACGCCATATCAAGATAGGTAAGTATAAGGGGGGCCAAGAGGGCTATACTTCCACTGGAACATTTTTTCTTTGATGCAGGAAAAAAGAATTGCAGTTATGGTTTAGGGATGTTTTCCAATGGCTGCACAGGGGCAACCATCGCTGAGCATCAGTAAATTGTTGCTGGTGGTTGCAATCGATGTATGCATGCACTGTGTGCGAATAGCAGCGGCAGCAATGGCTGTCGGATTTGTATTCTGTACAAATCAAATCTGAGCAGCCTTTCACCTACCCTGACAACCGACAGTGTGCGTCCAGGGTTGGTGTCTCTGCAGAGCTCTAATCACATACAAACTGGACACAGCTAATCAGCCAGATCATACTGCATGTGGCCATAGCACAAAGTATTGCTACAGATGCTGTGTTTAGCGTCTGACACTGAGCTGAACTTGATCACTGAATATCGATCACTAGCGATGACAGTGACATCTTGCTGCCTCAGCTACAAAGGGTGCAATTTTATTGGGACAAATAGGCAGCCACTTAGCGATACTGAATTAGAAAAATTTCCAGTGGCAGGATTACTACTGGCAGAGTCACCTATCTGACATCAGCCTAAGAGATTTAAAGCGGTAGTAAAGTCCGCTTTGTGATTTTTATCTACAGGTAAGTTTATAATAAAGCTTACTTGTAGGTAAAATTAATATGTGCTATAGTGCACCATTTAGGAGATATTCACCCTTCTGACAGCCAATGACATCACCAGCGCATGTGCTCTGAAGGAATGGCATACCCGCTTGGCCATTCAAGCTGCTGGATCAAAAAACAGACCTTCAATCAGCGCAATCCTAATCTCAAAATGTGAAAAAGTTCTAAAATAAACCACGTTGCTGCTGCCATCAAAAAAGCGTTTTCACTACACTTCAGCAAATAATCCAAAAGAAAACAGTGCTACGCAACTTATATATAAACAAACATCTGAAATATCAATAGTTCCTTTAACCACTTAAGGACCGGAAGGATTTCCCACTTTTTGCGATTCGGCACTGCATCGCTTTAACTGACAATTGCGCGGTCCTGTGACGTTGTACCCAAACAAAATTTGTGTCCCTTTTTTCCCACAATTAGAGCTTTCTTTTGGTGGTATTTGATCACCTCTGGGTCATTTCTGATCACCGCTATAAACAAAAAAAGAGCAACAATTTTGCAAAAAAAAAAAAAACAATATTTCTTACTTTTTGCTAATATACATATCCCGAAAAAAAAAAAAAAACACAAATGTATTCATCGGTATTGGCCGATTTATATTCTTCCTCATATTTTTGGTAAAAAAAATTGCAATCAGTATTCATTGATTGGTTTGCGCAAAAGTTGCCATGTTTACAAATCATGAGAATTCATTTCTGGCAGTTTTACAATTTTTTTTTGATCTGAGATTTTTATTGGGACTGTGATATTGGGGCGGACATGTTGGACATTTTTGACACTTTTTTGGGACCAATGACATTTATACAGCAATCAGAAATTGAAATATCCACTGATTACTGTATAAATGTCATTGGCAGGGATGGGGTTAACCTGCAGGGGGCAGTGAAGGGGTTAACTGTGTTCCCTAGGCATGTTCTAACTGTATGGGGGCTGGGCTGCCATGGGTACCAGAGATCTAACTGATCTTGAGAGCCCATGGCTTCACAACGGGTAGCCCTGGCCCTTGCTCACAACGGGTAGTCCGGATGTCCTGCCAACAGTAGAGCAGACCTCACCATGTGCTAGATGTGGTGGAAGAGGAAGTGTCATGGAGACTTGATAAATTTCCCTTTAGGCCTAACAGGAAAGAAGCAAGTGTTGTGCAGGAGAGAAGTAAAGGAGTGTGACGGTCAGCAAGTATTAGTGCTGGAGGAAGAAGGAGAGTAACGTTCAGCAAGCGCCAGTGCTGGAGGAAGAAGGAGTGTATATATGGAGGTGTATATAGAATGGCCCTATATCCTAATATACTGGGCATCCCACAGTCTTCCCTACCCTATCCAAGTTTAACCACTTCCAGACTGCGTACTGTATTTTTACTGCGGCAGTGTGGTTGTATTCCGCGAATCGCCGTAAATAAGTGGGGATTCGCAGACGGGCAGCTAGGGGGCGAGAGCGCGCCCCCTAGCTCCCCGCTGCACTCTGGAGGAGTGTACCCGCGGCTCGGGCAGACCCGATGTCTGCTGGTGAGCCGCGATGACCTGCCAAAGGGAAAGTACGGGGAACCGCCGAAGTAAACATGGCGGTTCCCCGTTCTGGCAGGTGGCATGTGAGAGATCTATTGATCCCTGTCACTGGGATCAGTTACATCTCTGGTGCCCCTGACAGCCCAGCCCCCTCACAGTTAGAACACACCCAGGGAACAGAGTTAACCCCTAGATCTCCCCCTGCAGGTTAACCCCTTCACTGCCAATGACATTTATACAGTAATCAGTGGATATTTAAATTTCTGATCACTGTATAAATGTCATTGATCCAAAAAAAATGTGTCAAAAATGTCCGACATGTCCGCCCCAATATCAAAGTCCCGATAAAAATCGCAGATCGCCACCAGTAAAAAAAAAATAAATTTAAAAACAGAAATGGAGAAAACTCTATTTGTGGGAAAAAAAGGACGCAGATTTCATTTGGGTACAACGTCACATGACCACGCAATTGTCAGTTAAAGCGATGCAGTGCCGAATCGCAAAAACTGCTCTGGTCCTACAGTGGGAAATCCTTCTGGGGGTGAAGTGGTTAAACACTCAATAAAACAAAAAAAACAAAGACCGGCCTGTTCAGTGACTGCAGATGAATGGAAACGTGTGTGATTGAGGGCAGAGAGACAGGTGAACCACAACTACCAGTCACACCTTAGGGGGCTATTGGCTACACGTATAAGGGACAGAGCCCATCTGTTGACGTCATCCCGCGGCCATCTCGATACGTGAGATTTTCTATCCTAAGCATTGACAGCCTGTGCTGCTCAAGTGCTTTTTTTGTGAGAGTTTTAAACATATCTTATTGGAGTATTAAACGTTTACTATACAGAGAGCACTAGATCTTTCTTTTGTTCCTCCCTATGTATCCATAATTGCCAAGTGTGATCCAGGCTCATTGAGCCAGCAGAAAGGAGTGGGAGATACGGAGGAGCAGCACGCCACAAAGATCTCTTCCCCAGAGGGGAATTCATGATTTTGATCCGCTGGTGAAATGGGTCAAAATTTGAGGTGAGTGGCCAGAATCACATTGGTGAAGGAGAGCACTAGCACATTGAAGGGATATCTGCACAGTATGGTGGATGAGCACGTGCATTAAGCATCTAATGTTTGATCTATGGATTTTTTTGTTTGTTTATTAATACGTGGACACTTTGTTACCTATTTTTTCACTTTTTTGGTTATTTATGTTTAGGATTACCAGTCCTATTGTCACTTAGGATTCATGCATGGACTTGACACTATTGATATTTCAGATGTTTCTTTATATATAAGTTGAGCAGCACATGGACGTTTATTGTCGTTTAACAGCAGTGGCATTTTTGGGCTGTTATCTGAACGCCCTGAATTGGCGTTCAAAAGTCGTTCTGACCACAAAAAACGCTGGACGCCTATAAACGCCACTAAATGGCCGTTTATCGTCATCCAGAATTTTTTGTAGTCAATGGAAGCTAATGAAGTAAAAAAAAAAACACTCAAAAACGCTGACGCCGATAAACGCTGCTTACAAAACGCTGCTTAAAGAACGTTTTCTAAGCAGCGTCTCCTGTCGCTAAAAATCTGACGCCCAGAGAGCCCAGAGAGCGTCCAGTGTGCATGGAGCCTTCAAGCTGCTGGTGCCCGCGAACCTGAAAGTAAGACCGGGTGAAGATGGAAGCCCTATCAGCAGTGACAGCGCGCAGCTGGAGGGATTCATCCTAAGGTAAGTATTTCATAATATGCTAGTATGTGATGCATACACATTGCACATTATGCCATTGACTTGCGGGGGATGTTTTTTTTTTAATGCTGCAGTTTACTACCGCTTTAAAGTGATTGTAAACCCTTACATATACCCAGTTAAGGGACTATCCTCAGATGATACACGGAGATTAAACACATACTCCTACATGAGTTGTATCTGACAATCTTCAATCACCCCTTCTCTATAGACATGTGCGGTTCGTTTTGTTCCGAATTATAATTCGGAGGAATTTTAGTTTTTTGGAAATTCAGATGTATCCAAATTACAATAGTACCAAATTTAAACGAACCTGAAATAACGAAAAAAAATATTCGGATTCAGATTCGAATAATTTTCAACCACTTTTCAAATTCGAAAAGTTTTAAAATTCGAAAAGTTTTAAAATTCGAAAAGTTTTAAAATTCGAAAAGTTTTCAAATTCGAAAAGTTTTCAAATTCGAAAAGTTTTCAAATTCGAAAAGTTTTCAAATTCGAAAAGTCCTCAATTTTGAATAGTTTTCCAATTTCCAAAGAGAACAAAACAGAGTAGAATACAAAGGAATAGAACATAAAAAACTAATAGACTAGAAAAGAATATAACAGAAAACAAAAGAATAGAATACAACAGAGTAAAACAGCTCTGTTCCACTCCACCACATTATATTCTTTCATTTTCTGTTATATTCCCCTTTATTACATTCTATCTTTTTCCATTCTATTCCTCCACTTTCCACTCCCCCCCATTCTCCTTGGAAATTGGAAAACGATTTGCATTCGAAAACTGTTCAATTGCAAAATCGGTTCAAATTAGAAAATGATTCGAATTCGAAAATGATTCGAATTAGAAAACTATTCGAAATTGATTCTAATACTTTTCAAATTGATTTGAAAATGAATAAATGAAACAAATTCTGAAAACGAATTAAACAAATGAAACAAATCTAACTAAACGAATTTATGGAAATAACGAATCAAAATGAAACGAAACAAATTTTTTCGCTCTGCACATGTCTACTTCTCTACATCCTTTTAAAGTGCTGAATTTATAAGCTTGTTTGAGAGTTCAGAAAAAAAGGGGGTGGAGAGCTGAAGTTACATTCTGCAGAGGTCAGTGAGCAGAGCTCTGAAAGGTGATTGGAAGGAAGAGACACACACCCTCTTCACACAGGACAAGAGCTGAAGCTGTCAGTCTGCTGGAGCTCCCTCCCCTGTCACCATTTTTCTCTTGGTGTCAGGAAAAATTGTCAGAAACGACTCATGCTCATAGCAGAGGAACAAAGCAGTAGACACAAATGACACTTAGTGCTTTTCATTGAGACAAGTACACGCTATAGAAGGATATGCTTTGTTCATATTTCATGTCTGAGGTTTACGACCACTTTAATTTACATACATTCACTAACTATATACTTTAACAGGAAGTGTGGGGTTCCCAATTTGGAGCAAGGGCAGCAAAAACATATTGGCAGAGGTTCTAACCCTTCTCCTTTCTATCCAGAGCAAAAATATAAAGTAAAAGTTTTAGCTAGAGTTGATCATTACATGCAATTAGGGCTGGTGCAACGATTTTTGACACCCTAGGCGAAACTTCATTTTGCTGCCCCCTTGGCTCTGCCCCATGACTCCACCCCCTTTGCCCTGCCCATGTTTGTACTGTGATACTTTCTCCCCTCCTTGTCAACATTAACTCCGTTAGTGGGGGCAGTATGTAGTGAGGGCAGTATGTAGTGGGGGCAGTATGTAGTGGGGGAGGTATGTAGTGAGGGCAGTATGTAGTGAGGGCAGTATGTAGTGGGGGCAGTATGTAGTGAGGGCAGTATGTAGTGGGGGCGGTATGTAGTGAGGGCGGTATGTAGTGAAGGCGGTATGTAGTGAGGGCGGTATGTAGTGAGGGCAGTATGTATTGAGGGCAGTATGTAGTGAGGGCAGTATGTAATGAAGGCGGTATGTAGTGGGGCAGTATGTAGTGAGGGCAGTATGTATTGAGGGCAGTATGTAGTGAGGGCAGTATGTAATGGGGCAGTATGAAGTGGGGGCAGTATGTATTGAGGGCAGTATGTAGTGGGGGCAGTATGTAGTGGGAGCAGTATGTAGTGAGGGCAGTATGTAGTGAGGGCAGTATGTAGTGAGGGCAGTATGTAGTGGGGGCAGTATGTAGTGAGGGCAGTATTTAGTGGGAGCAGTATGTATTGGGAGCAG
>BLSH010008165.1:1290712-1310442 GCA_018402905.1 Glandirana rugosa
AGTCGGACGACAGACGACTTTTGCCCAGTGTCCTCACGTCTTCCTTGACGTGAGGACACTAGGTGTCCTCTTCATGTCGGTTTGATCGAAACCGACATGAAGAGGAAATTCCTCTAAGTGGGAGAGACGAACAGGACAAATGGTAATAGTAAATTTCACTTTCATTTTCTTTTAGGGTTTAAAACCCAACGTGGGTCTTTTCATTAACCCGGGCTGTCCGGGTGAATCCCAGACAGATGGCAACCCTAGAAGTGAGAGGAAATCCTGCAAATTAAGGGAATTTCTTGGGGACCCCCAGGCCACCAGAACCAGTGTCCTCATTGGAAGATTTCCCCTCTATTACTTTTCTGGGTGCAACCCAAAATTTGGGATTTTCTTTTACTTTCACTTTAAATGATAATGGTAAACAGGACAAGCAGAGAGGGTGAATCTCCTTAAAGGAGAAGTACAGCCAAAGCTAGTTTGGCTGTACTTCTCCTGTGGATCACAGGAGTGCAGTTCCTTCTGCACTCCTGTGACCCGTTTTCAGCAGACAGCAGGCTGAAGTCCGCTGTCAGCTGATATCACAGAGCGGGTCCATGCTCGGCAAAGATCGCGACCATATGGTCGAGGTCCGCCCACATGCACCTGGCTCAGCCTCTCAGCGAACTGCCCTCCACAGCCCAGCACTCCAGTGAGGGACAGATCAGAGAGCCGGTAACTGACAGTCAGCAGATCTCTGCTCACGGAGCTGTGAGAACCAAGCGATTGGCGGTGTTTGATCGCTCAGTTCTCTTAGTCTTAGAGCCAGCAAGGGGCAATGCTGCATCCAGCTAGGTAAGTATGATTCTACAAGAAAAACCTAAAATCCAAAATTCTCTTTTAACAGGGGCACCAACAGCAATAACAACTGACAATCACTCTCCACTTTTCAAAACTAAAGAAAAATGTTGCCTTTAGTCATACTTTAAAGCGGGTGTAAACTGCTGAAGAATAAATTAAAAAAAACAGTAAGACAATGGCATAATGTGCTAGTATGTATCACATGCTAGCACATTATGAAATACTTACCTTAGAATGAAGCCCTACCAGTGGCGCCCACACATTGCTGAGACAGCTGACATCTTCCCCCCGATGTTTCTTCTGGGTTCGCAGGCTCCGTTGCTGTGAGTAGCCAGACATGCGATGCTGTTCCTGGCATGGGTTCTGAAGGTCCGGCACTATAAGCTGGATCTACAGAGTGCATGTGCCGATGATGTCATCGGTTGCATGCACTATGAATACCTCCTACCTAAACTGTGCAAGTTTAGGAGATATTCACAGTGCCTACAGGTAAGCCTTATTATAGGCTTACCCCCAGGTACAAGTAGTAGTACAGAGTTTACAACCACTTTAAGTATTTTCAGAAAAATACCTTTTAATATGCACCATTTTGACATACTTGTTTGTCCTTTTAACTATATATACTTTTTCTAGGCTGCTGATGAGTGTTCGGAGATTTGAAAAGTGAACAAACAGCACAGCCTAGTGGCTGAATTGAAAAGCACTAATATTTCTAGTACGTTGGGGGCACTTACGGAATTTTCTAGAATCTCAGGATCGCTGTAAATTGTGTTAATGGCTTCTTCCAAAATAAAAAAAAAAATTTCTGATATTAATATTATATTAAACATATATACATGTATAGTGCCTAAAGGTCAGAGGTCTACCTCCGAATAAATCCTTCATCAAATACAAAATACATGTCATTTTGAGGATAGTGCAAAGAGGACCAATCATGCTCTAAATGCAGTAGCTCTTGGCAACTAATCTGATTCCATTATTAAAGCATCAGTACACAAAAAGTGATATTTTAATTATAGATGGAGCATGCTGGAGGGAGTCAGCCCTTTGCATTTCATTGAGGCTGGGTTCACACCATTGCAAATTGGATGTGGGTTCTCCGCATCCAATTCGCAATAGCAGATCTTGACTGGCTCTCTATGGAGCCGGCTCACATATCTTCACAGCAAGTCCGGTGCGTTTTGCACAAAAACGCTGTGCGACTTTTGGTCCGTTTCAGGTCCAAATTCAGCCCAAAATTCGGGCTGAAATCGGACCTGAAGCGGTGAACCAGGACGCACCGGATCCTTGCTGGGAGCTGCATGAGGTTCACATAGCTTCCAACTGTCCCTGATTTCCAGGGACTGTCCCTAATTAGGAACAAAGTCCCTCTGTCCCTCTTTCATCCTCATTTGTCCCTCATTTTGGTCTGATCTATATAGCTGTATATAAAATGCACTTTTTATCTTTCAAAAAGGGTTTCCCAGTGATAAACCTTTCATCAAAATTCTAAATTTCTGCATTCGTAAATTTTAAAAGCCAATATAAAGGAATACTAGGGGTAAAAAAGCACTTGTGAATTAATTAACCTTTTTTTTTTGGTTAATTCTCCTTTAAAGGGGGTGTGGCAGGGGGGCGTGTCCTAAGCCTACATATGTTTGCTAGTAGGTGTCCCTCATTCCAATCTCACAATGTTGGGAGGTATAGGTTCATACGTGAACCCAGCCTGAATCTTTGAACAGTAACATTTCTCTGCCATAATTTACAATTCTTTTCCTGTCCACAGGAATATAGGGTGTTCCCACCTACCTTTGGGTGTTCATGGACTCTCATTCTCCATAATGTGAAAAAACAAATTCAACATGAATAGTGGGATCCCCTCATAATGGCCAGAGCAGGTACAGATCCTGGAATTCAGCACTGACATAACACCACCAATAGTGCCAAAGAGATTATTATATAGTTTAGCTCTCTGGCATCCACCAAACACTGTAATATCAGTTTTGGATTAATTGACCTTTTATCAGTTTAGTGCAATGAGCAAATAAAGATTATTAATAATTAGCTGTTATAGATCATGCACTTTGTACATCATTCTTTGCCTACATAAATGACACCTGTGCCTGGAGCAAATATGTGGGATCATTGCTGTCCTCTTTCAGAAAATGCTAGCTGCCTGGCTCTCTGTGGCTTCAATACTCTTTGAGTTACTGAGCCGTAGCAAGCATGCAGCTAGTGAAATCAGAACTCTTGATTTGCATATCTCTTCAGCAACTTGCAGCATAATGAAACTATTGGATCAGCATGAGAGTCAGGCAAGTAGCAAGAGGTTGCAATAGCAGCCACTGGGAAATGACACTGATATTTGGGACATATTTAGATGTATATTTTTAATCTGATGATTTGTACATTTTACTATATACATAAATTGTTTATTAAACAAACATAACTGGGTTCAGCAATGGCATAAGTGTTACAGAGCATTATGGGTTTTCTAAACAAAGTGCACAGCAATAGCAGTTTGCTTTCAAATCATCCCTTTCTAATAGAATCTCCACATGGCCTGGTCTGAGTAGAGCAGACAGGGAGGAGGAGGAAGGAGAAAAAGCCACTCCTCTAACTCATTCGATTGTGTATGTACATTTCAGCTTGAGTTATTGAGCTCTGTAGACAACAGGCTTCTTTTTTTTTTTTTTTTTTAGGTAAATAAGCAAGGCATACTGGACAGTGCAGGCAAAACCATTTATTAGCAATAATAAAAACAGGCAATTCACTGTTTTAGTTAACATTGTTAATACATTGTTTTACCTGCACATCTGCGCATCTAGTGTGCTTCGCTTGTTCTTTTGTTTTGCGTTCACAGTTTTTACACTGGTGATTATTTGTGATTTGTATTGCAACCGGTGGGTCACTGGGAGCCCATCACCGTGGTGTTTTTATTCATATATGAGATATTCATATTCAATGTTTCATATTTCTCCACAATCAGATAAAAAATGAAAAAAAATCAGTCCTAAACATAATAAAGAAAAAACCACATGCAAAGCACATCCTTTTTATAGGAGTGTCATAGTAAAAAAAAAATAAACCCAATTGATACACTGGCCAGGGCTGACCTGCACGCTCTTCCTACTTAGAACCATCGACAATTATCTGTTTGCATACTTTTGTTGGCTCCTGGAGTGCTCAGGGCTGCTTTGCCTTCCCCAGCATAGATTTTGCTCAGGAAAACACCACATTCAGAAGGCACCCAACACTTATGTAGCCATGGGCCCCCTTAAGAGTGGCTGATAGTTGTAGTCCACCTGCCCGCTGCCCTCAATCACACGAATTCCACACATCCAAAGTCACTGAACAGGCCGGTACTTTGTTTTTGTTGTTTTATTTAGGGGTTTGAACTTGAATAGGGATTAGGGATGACAGTGGGATGCCCAGTAATTGAACATATGACCTACTATATAAACCTCCGGTATATACACTCCTCCAACACACTACTTGCTGACCATTACACTTCTCCTGTACTCGTGGTCCAAAGGGAAATTTATCAGACCTCCATGACACTTCCTCTTCACCACGACTAGCACATGGTGAGGCTTGCTGCAGCCGTGGGCAAGGCCTCAAAACCACCCTTTGTGGGTAAGAGTTGCAGGTTTCCTTCACTAAAATCATACTCCCTCTTTTGTGTAGAAAAAATACGTTGGTGCTAGCCGGGCCTTTGGATGAACTACAACTCCTAGCCCATCCATCTTCCTGTCCTGCGGTCTAATGGTTCTCCTTTCTCTTGGTTGGCTCCTACCGGCCTTCTCAGACTGCTCTCTCCACTCCCTGACCGTCCCAGACTTCTCATTCAACTCCCAGGGGGCTGCCACTCACCGACTATTTGGTGGATTCTTTAAAGAGTCTCCTTTCATGTAGAACTCAGCTGCTCTCCTGCTTCTCCTGTGCCACTCGAGCAGCCGACTCCTGCTCCTGGCTGCACCCAAGCCCCAGGCCTCAAGGTCACCCCCCCCCCCAGACTAGGGGCACCCCTCCCAGGCGAGGCCCGATCCGCAGCTCCTGACTACATCCTCATTGTTCCACCCAAACTCTCCTGATACCTGCTGGCAGATTGCTATATTTAAGGAGGCCCTCTGCCAATCCAGCTGCTGGATTGGTCAGAGCACCTTGTCATACATTAAAGTACATACATACAGTAAATGACACCTCCTACTCCATCCCCCTTTCTAGAACTTTACAAGCCCAAGGGGAGGAATCTCCAAGGAGTGTTCCTTCCCTCTATTTCCAGCCCCTCCCTGAGCTACTCCCCTAGCCCAGATCAAAACATTCAGGCCTGCACCTACAGTCAGGCCTGACTAGATTTCTTCCTTTCCTATCAAAAATCTACAAAAGAAAAGCACCTATACTATGCGGGCACTACACTTATTTGAAAATCACTGCATTTGTTCTTGTGGGGCCACCCAATGGAATAACCCTGAAATAAGAGGACTGCAAGATCACACCTACATACCCTAAATTCCACGTTCCTATGAACCTGACACATCACAAATTCAATTGAGTGTTAGTGTTTGTGTATTTTGGATGTTTACACCAAGCTTTGAGGAGAACGATGTACCTATGATTATGTCTATGGAGCCTTTAGCAGAAAAGTAATGTTTTTGGTGGAAAGTCATCTCCAAACACCTTTCTTTTATAAGCTCATGATAAGCACTAGGCTACATGCACATGGACGCATTTGCTTGTGCAGTGCAGCATAAACATACTGCTTATTTTTGGTGCCCTCAATGACTTGGTGCTTCATACCGCCATCCATAGACATGGATAGGGAAAGGCTGATGTACGCAGCTATGAGTTATGGGTTCCTCTCCCCCACAAATGCTGTCACATTTCAATTTGGCATGGCTCTGCAGGGCCCTGCCACACACACAGAGATCTGTGCATGAATAAACTACAAGTACTGTCTTCCACTGCAGCAGATGGCGTTAGTTCTCAATAGACCAGTGGCGGCCTGTTTATTAGGGGTGCAGGGGCTCCACCCCCTTAATCCATGCGCACGGCCCCTAATGTACATGCAGGGTTCCAGACGTATGGATTTCAATAGGGTTTTTTTTCCAGAGCTTGGAAGAGTCAGAGAGCAGCTCAGCTAGCAATCCTCTCCAGCCGGGACCTGGCTCCCTCTTCCAGGGACGACTCCTCCGCAGTCACGCCGCCCCCCAAAGTATTGAGCACCAGCCACCACTGAAATAGACTACGAGTGTTTTGATCAGCGCATTCTATTGAATTTTCCTCCAGTTTTATAACTAAAAGTCCGTAGAGAGCTATGAGCAGAAAGCTAGAGGGAGAGTGTGCAGGAGCCTGGCATTGCACCCACAATTCACTGATCGCAGGTACAATGCTTTGCAAGGTCCTGTAGGAAAAAATAATCAATGCTCATTGTATATACCTGTGAAAATATGAGCATGTATTATTTTTAACCTAAAGTTGAACTTAGTCTTTAGGAAGCTGGTGGAAGGTGGGATCAGGAAGGTTAATTTGACTTGCCTCTCGCAGTCCCTGTACAGCAGAGCTCAGGGAAGGGGAGGAAGAATCACAAGGAGTCAATCAATTATGTTGCAGTGCAAGCAGCATGCTGATATGTGGAGAGAGCAGAGCGACAGAGATATGAGCTCATAAGTGTGCTGCTTCTCTTTTCTCAAACCAATCACAATGTGGAGTAAGGAGGAGACCTGTAAGGTAATGTGAAACTGCCCTGCCAGTCAGGTGATAGGGCTGTGTAAATCTCAGGACTGCGTAGACAGAAATACAAATACTACGCAACATAGGCGTGCACAGGGGGTGTGCCAGGTGTGTCTGGGCACACCCTAATCACTGAGTGCAGTGCAGACTCCCCCTATTACCTAGGCTTCCCTGCTGAATTCCCTCCTCTCCCCCTAGCTCCTGCAGGGGATGTTTCAGAATGGAGAGTGGGGGAAGGGGCTGGTAAATCTGCAATTTATTGGCCCTTTCCTTTTCTAAATGGACACAGTGAACACACTCACTCACTGTGTTCATTTTTAACTGAGGCATACTAAACAATGTTTACTATGCTTCAGTTTGTGAATGAACAGGAAGCCACTTAGCGCAAAGCACTACCCATTCTGTCTAGTACAGCTGAGGCTGCAGAGAAAAGCACGTATGTTTGAGTTTTGGGGTGCACACCCTAATGCAAAAGGCTGCGCACACCTATGCTACCCAATATGTGTTGTGGAAAAGTATAGAATGCACTAAAATGCAATATTTATTTTTGTGATATGAACATTTTGATATGAAAAGTATGGTAATCATGAACTGAAGGAAAATCACTAGTGCAGCTTTATAAATGTCACTAATCAAAATCTGATGTAGAAGAGGGAACACTCACCTTCCCCACTGCATTAAATACACGTTTGGTGATTGCTTACTGCGTCTGTAGAGTATAATGTACAATATTCAGGCTGAACACATAGAATGCAACCCCTTCTGTTTTATTTGCAGTCGCTTTTAATATGCATGTTCCATCACCATGGTTAAATATATATCATGCACATGTACAGTGTACAGGATTATAATGACAATGTAACATGTAAAATGCAATAAAAGGGAACAAGGGTGACAATATTATATTTTGCATTCCTCAGTTTTGGAATACAACATTCAGAAAGGATTTTTTTTATAAAATGCATTTTTTTTTTTTTGCATTACAATTTTTATTATTAGTTATGATTGCATGCTGATATTTTGCACTGAAAGATGCGTATTTGGACTCTGCTTCAGCTTGTGGATCAGTGCCGATGGCTGATGGTTATAAAAAGAACATATCCCATTCAGGCGGAAGGACCGCAGACAGCTGTGATGTACTTGCCCGTACCTTACCCCGGCTTTGTCTCCAGAGTGCTGCTGCTTTGCTGTTGCTATGGAAACACCCTATTGCTAATCACCTCCACTATCTGGTTTAATTTTCATAGCATCTCTCTTTTTATTTTAATTGGCAGTCAGAGAGCTGTGCTTTTCAAATGAGATTCTACTGTTGTGGCTCGTCCTCTGGCAGCTGTTTTTATATATTCAAAATGAAAATTGAATGAACAATAAGAAATATAAGCAGAAGGCATCCCTTGCACTGCCGAAGTGTTGGATTCAATCCGACAGAACCTTATCTGCATGGAGTTTGTATGATGTGTGTGTGAGATATTTTCTTCCAGGTGCTCTTGTTTATTCTCACAAACATACTGCTGGGTTAATTGGAATGTGTGGCTGTGCTAAGGACATGGTTGTAGGATCTACTTGGGTGTTAACTGATGTCAATGGTTTCATATGTACTCTGTAAAGTACTGACTAATGTGTGTGATATATAAATGGCTGAAAAAAATAAATTAATCAATAAATACTTTATAGACGCAGAAGAAAAATATAACAGCTACAAACAACAAAGGAAAACATTCAGGAAATGACTAATGCCACCTATGAAATCTGCAACATAATAGAAAATAATTTATTGCATTCTAAAATAGATATTTTACAACATAAGCACTCAAATATCAAACCCAGCCTTTATTACCCTCTGAAAAACGGTACTAGGGTATAGCCTGCAGCTGCAGGCTATACCCCCGATACATCCACTTCTCTTGGCTGACGTACGGGTACGTTGTTTTGCAGGAAGTGTTTAAAGGATCTCTTGAAATGGAGATAATACATGACCAGATGTGAAACATGGTTGCACCAGAAAGAGCGCCAAACAAACGATCCGAGAGTCCAACATTGATTTATTGGTTTAGTAAATGACCACAGATAGGACAACACACATCCAGCACATTTTGGGGGCCCATAAGTCTCCCCCTTCCTCGGGTCTTATGTGCATTGAAATGGAATGAAATTAATCACCAGAGTTTGATTGCCAGTGGTGTGGAAAGTCAGATTTGACTAAGCTCAGTGAGTCAATGGATCAGCAATGAAGCTACATTGATTCACTGACCCTGGTCATATATGGGCCCCTGAAATGTACTGTCTGCTTGTCATTCTTTCCCAGGAAATTTACTGAACCAATAAATCATTTTTGGACTCTTGGGTCACTTGTTTGGCGCTCTTTCTGGTGCAACTGCATACAAACTACTCGATTGGGGTGATCCCCATTGATGAAGGGCCCTCACTTTTTGGATTGCCACCAAACAAGAGCCATTTGGCCTTCACTTAATTTCTGTTGCTAGATGATCCATATCCAGCTCCTCATCTCCACCTTGTTTCAGAAAAGAAGCACTGACAGTGAAAACAGTTGCATTACTATGGTGATCAGTTGAGAAGGGCCCCCTTACATTAGAGGTCAGTGGAGAAGGGTCCCCTTACATTGGCAGCCAGTGGAGAAGGGCCCCTTTACATTGGCGGCCAGTGGAGAAGGGCCCCCTTACATTGGCGGTCAGTGGAGAAGGCCCCCCTTACATTGGTAGTCAGTGGAGAAGGGCCCCCTTACATTGGTGGTCAGTGGAATAGGGTCCCATTACATTGATGATCAGTTGAGAAAAGCCCCCTTACATTGGTAGTCAGTAGAGAAGGAGTTCCTTACGTTGGTGGTCATTGGAGACGGCCCATTTACATTTTTGGACAGTGGTGAAGAGTTCCTCCCATCAACCTCTATGGCAGGGGAGAACTGGTGATGTGGGGGGTCAACGGGCAGAACCACTAAGTGCAATGGTGAACCATGCGACAACACTCCTAGGACTTTTGGTTTCTGAAGAAATTTCAGTCTCTTTAGTACAAAATCAAAGTGAACAGTTCTTATATTTGCTCCAGTAAAGTGACAATCACAAGCTCCCTTGCAGGCACCAACATCGTCACCTGGTCTTCTTCAGTGTTCAGCATCTTTGGCCATCTTGATTGGCTGGCCTAGGATAATGTAGTATGTACTTGGGATTTAATTCATCCTGGCACCATGACACGCTGAGACTGTACACTGGACTCGCTGTACAATCTAATGATGTCCAGAAGGCAGAGGTTATGAGCATTTATTGTAGAAGAGACAATGTATGTATGATCTGCAAAGAAAAAAAAAAAAAACCTTTCCCATTTCTACTTTAAATCTGCTTCAAGTTGTATTTCATGTAGCTTAGTGTGAGTCTGTCTGAAAGGCAGTAACAGGCTGACATGCACTAAATAATGCTAGTGTACATTATGTAAAGCTAGGATTGCCTCCATGAGCCTCTTATATCAGCTTTAGACTGTGGAACTCCGATTGGGGGTATAAATACACAGATATTACAGTCTACACTGTATGCAGATTTTACACTTTACAATGTAAAACAACTGTTAGAATGAAGAGCCTCTGCATCTGGCATTCATACAACTCTGGAGAACTCTGGCCTTGTTATTTTATATATTGTCATTTAGGAACATTTTCCTCATTTCATTTTTCTTGTAACTATTCCAGCACAATCCAGCTAGAAGCATATTTCAGGGTAAGATATGTACTGAAAGGAGAGGTCATGCTCCGACTCTACAAATGTGGAAAAAAGCTACTCGCTGAGATAGTAAGAATTATGCACTGGCCTCTCCATAGAGGTGGAATAACTCTGCTTAGAATACAGAATATATGGGAAGCTGTGCTTCAGACCAAATGTACTAACATAATAAAGTCTATTAAAGAACCTACTGAGAAACAATAGAGGCTGCCATTGCACATGTATCTTACTGAAAATGCTGGTTGCCTGGACCCCACGTTGAATTAATGGTTTCAATACTTTTTGGTTCACCAGAATCAAAATTCAGAATCTTTCCAGTCTTCAGGCTTAAGGGTCCTTTCACACATACGGACCGTTCAGGTGCGCCTGTCAGTTTATCAGGCGGACCTGAACAGACGCCTCATTGTCTATGGAGCGACAGATGTCAGCGGGGACATGTCTGCTGACATCTATTCTGCTCCGCTCCGCTAAATCCAGATGGATGGACACCCTATTGTCCATCTGTCTGGCGGATCAGACTGGATGAAAACGGACAGACATTCGGTTTTCATACGATACCCCATAGAGGAGAGCGGAGCTCTGACAGGTCTATCCCTGCAGAGTGTAGAGACTGACCTGTCATCCGCCAGCTCAGCGGGGATCAACGGATCATTTGCCGCTGAGCAGCCGAGTCTGTCAAAACGGACTCCGCACGTGTGAAAGAGCCCTTACTCAGAAAGTATTAAAACCAGTGGCCTGGCATAACAGCCAGGCAATGAACATTCTTAGAAGGGGGTTCTAATTTAAATTATTATTATTATTATACATGATTTATACAGCGCCAACAGTTTACGTATCAATGTAGAGGGGGGACAGCACAATTACAGTACAGTTCAATACAGAATGGACAGGAGGGCCCTGCTCGTAGAGCTTACATTCTAGAGGGAGGTGGGTGGTGGTACAAAAGGTAATATCTGTAGGGGATGGGTTGATGGGGGTGGCTCAGGTACAGTTCTTAGGTGAGTGAGGGATAGGCTTCCCTGAATAAATGAGTTTTCAGGGATCTCCTAAAGGTGGACAGGGTAGGGGCTGATCGGACATACCGGGGCAGGGAGTTCCAAAGGATGGGAGAGGCTCTGGAGAAGTCCTGAAGGTGAGCATGGGGGGAAGTAATAAGGGAGCTAGAGAGTAGGAGATCCTGGGAGGAATGGAGGGGAGTATTTGGGCGATATCTGCAGATGAGGTTGGTGATGTAGCTGGGGGCGTTGTTGTGGATGGCCTTGCATGTTGTGGTTAGTATTTTGAATTTTATACGGTGGGGTAGGGGAAGCCATTGAAGGGATTGGCAGAGAGGGAAAGCAGTCACGGATCGGTTAGTGAGGTGTATGAGTCTGGCAGCAGTATTCATGATAGACTGAAGGGTGGATAGTCTGTGGAAAAGTAGGCCAGTGAGGAGAGAGTTGCAGTAGTCAAGACGGGAAATAACCAAGGAGTGAATAAGTTGTTATGTGGTGTCGTTAGTCAGGAAGGGTCGAATTCTGGAGATGTTGGATTTGAAGATCAAATATTCTACTTTAGGCTAAATTTACACTTGTGTCTAAACCATCATGCTTCTGAAAAGCAATTTGCATTAAGATCACTTTTCAGAGACGTTTGACAGACAGTAAGGAGGCATCACATCACTGTTTTAAACCCACAACTGCCAAACCAATACGCAACAACTGTGTGCATTGCACCTGGCTGTGGGGCATTTGCAGATCTTTCCCATTCAAATGAATTGGTTGAGTTCAGCAGGCTTACTGATAGTTTTTGTCACAGGCATGAAGCAATGCATTGCGACCGCGGCATGTAAACACCCCTGTCTATTTCCTTTGCAGCTAGAGGGGGGAAGTTTACATGCCCCAATGCAAGTCTAAATGAGTCTTAAGAGATACATGTATTAACATAACCACATAAGCTAACAGCTATTCTCTGAGGGTATATTCATTTTTTATAATCTTGAACATGAGGGCAAAAGTAATGTTATTGCACATAGCAACCAATCAGAATCAAAAGCAGCAGAAATTATGATTGCTTGCACTCATTTTCTTCTCAACAGCAGAGATCCATCAAATTCGAAACCTATAACAGCAAAGAAGGGTATATGAGACATTGTCCTGACCTCTCCCATCCATGCACCCTTCCCCTTTTTAATTACTATTGTGGCGGTAAGCGGGAGTGTTTTAGAGGCTCTAATAGGGCTTCAGAATAGAATGGACTGTGAGCGCCGACAGAACGCTCACAGTCCACTCAGGACCTCCTCCCTGCATTAAGGTGAAAAACCTCAAGACTTTACAACCTCTTTAACTGATACAATGTTTCTTTTTATCTCTCTTTCACTGAGCAATGTTTTGCCAGCTGCTTTTTTTTCTTCTCTTGACAGCTGTGAGCACTGACTGCTCTGTGCTTATTACATGAAAATGTGGAAATGCTGGATTAAGATCGTGAGGGGGGTTGAATCGAGATAGCAATTTTTTTAACAATTAATCGTGCAGCTCTAGTACATACTAGTAGTTTATTTTTTCGTTCAAAAAAACAAAGCAAAACAAAAAAAACCTAACAGCTCAGGAGGCATCCCTGAACTAACAATCCGATATTAATACAATGATCTCTCCTGATGTTCTATCGTGTTCTGAAAGGGGGATGCCCCCCCCAGCAGAACACTCCGGGAGCCAATCGGCCTAACTTTTCCGTTCATGCCCCATCGACTAAAGGCCGGGTTCTGTCAGACCGACTACAGTACACAACACTACTGAACCTGTGGATGCTGCCCAACATGTGGTGCGTGTGTACTAGGCTTACATGGTAGACTGAGGATTCAGATGAGTTGGTCTCTGCTTCTAATCTGGACCCTGATGTAAAGGGGGGGAGGGGGGGCTCTGCTATGTGAAGGAAGGACTCCTGGTGTAAAGTCATTCCATTGAGTGTGCTCTTTTATTTATAAAACTGTTTTTTTTTTTTTTTGCCATGTGAATATTTGTGAAATATACAGTGTGGCCTTCATACTGCAAAGCTTGGAGACCCCTGGATGAGAATATACAATATGTCCAGCATGTTTTGGACAGCTATGTTTGGAGCCTCCTCAGAGGGATCTGTACAATACTGTATATACCAACCTGATTAAGGCCACCTTATCATCCATAAACATCCTGATCCTTATATCAACATTGTACTGAACATCCCTAGCAATACACTCCATCTTTACAGTTTGTTGTAAATGTTGCAATACTGTGAGATTTATTTACTAATGTAACTTTTTCTTCCCACAGATCAGTATTTCTAATCATAGCTGCGCCTTTGTGGTGTATGCAGGGCTGGCCCAAGACACTGTGCTGCCTGGGTCCAAGAATAAAATGCTGCCCCCCCCCAAAAAAATAAATCATACCCACCAAAAGGCCCCCATATCCATTATTTTATATCAGGATAATTAAAACTAAAATGTAATTTATCAGGAAGTCAGATTTACATGCAACAGTACCTTGTCTATATGCAAAATGATATGACATATCATTATGTTCAATTCCAAGGGGCGGGCTAGGGTAGTATATAGACAGGCTAGGGTAGTATATAGACAGGCTAGGGTAGTATAAGGACAGGCTAGGGTAGTATATAGACAGGCTAGGGTAGTATATAGACAGGCTAGGATAGTATATAGACAGGATAGTGTAGTATAGGGGCAGACTAGGGCAGTATATAGACAGGCTAGGGTAGTATATAGACAGGCTAAGGTAGTATATTGACAGGCTAGGGTAGTATATAGACAGGCTAGGTTAGTATATAGACAGGCTAGGGCAGTATATAGACAGGCTAGGGTAGTATATCGACAGGATAGTGTAGTATAGGGACAGACTAGGGTAGTATATGGACAGGCTAGGGTAGTATATAGATAGGCTAGGGTAGTATATAGGCAGGCTAGGTTAGTATATAGACAGGATAGTGTAGTATAGGGGCAGGATGAGGCAGTATATAGACAGGTTAGGGTAGTATATAGACAGGCTAGGGTAGTACATGGACAGGCTAGGGTAGTATATAGACAGGTTAGGGCAGTATATAGACAGGTTAGGGTAGTATATATACAGGTTAGGGTAGTATATAGACAGGCTAGAGTAGTATATAGACAGGCTAGGGCAGTATATAGACAGCCTAGGGTAGTATATAGACAGGCTAGGGTAGTATATAGACAGGCTAGGGCAGTATATAGACAGGTTAGGGTAGTATATAGACAGGTTAGGGTAGTATATAGACAGGCTAGGGTAGTATATAGACAGGATAGTGTAGTATAGGGGCAGACTAGGGTAGTATATGGACAGGCTACGGTATTATATAAACAGGCTAGGGCAGTATATAGACAGGCTAGGGCAGTATAGGGATGGGCTATGGTAGTATAGGGGCAGGCAGAGCAGCTTGGGGGGGCAGTTGTCATCATGACACCCAAAACTGCTGGAAAAAAAATCTTGGTCGTTAATTTGCTGGGTAAATAGAAGAGAAGGAGAGGTGGCCATGGTTCAATTTGCTGCCCCTCTCAAAGTGCTGCCTGGGTCCAATGGACCCACTGGGACCCATTCTAGGGCCGGCCCTGGGTGTATGAATAAAGTTTATAAATTCGTAGAAGCTACACCATGGATCCATGATCTGTGGGGGAAGGGAGGACAGCGCTAGCTCCCCTAATGTGTTGCCACTTACAATGCAGCAGAGTGGGGTTTCTGTCCGGTACCATTACTGATGACTCTTCAAGTGTCCTCTTTAATTGGTTATGTGACATTAAAAACACCATATCTCAGCACAGGGGACACGTGAGAGAGGCCATCACTGTGTTATGTGCAGATTTAAATCTCTGCTTATATGTAAATGTAATAAAGGTCTGTTCACACCACAATACATGCAGCAATGTGCGCTAGAACCCACTTCAACACATGGCAACAATCTGTATATGTGAGTTGCGGTGTGCTGCAATTCATTATTAGTTGCACCACAACGCATATATACAGTGCACTATAGTATTGGATTGTAAAAAAAAAACACTACGGGCCCTATCTGTCTTATGTTGATGCGCATTGATAGCCTATTGTAGATGTAAAGGCTGCTTAGTACAACCTGCCCAGAAAACATGTTGTGGTGGTAATGAGCCTTGATGAGTAGTAAAGGGGTTGCAGCACAAGCAGGTAGGCCTCATGTGCATGGATGGATTGAGACTAAAAAACATGAATGAACGTAAAATCCCACACCACAGTTGGTATGTCCTGTATAGCCAGCCATAGGAGTGATTGGCTATATATGTTTGTCCTCGGATATACGCCAATGCTTTTGTGACATAAACACGTGCATGTACGTATGATGTATTATTGTCTAAAAATGGGCCAATTTACCACCAGTTTGATGGTTCAATGCATCATCTGACAAGAATAGGACCATATAGAGCTTCCCTAGGAGGGGGTTATGAGTGATATACACAGGCTGTCATTTATGACTCCTCCTTCTAGTGGCTTCAATATTTTCTGAGGACTGGTTCATGGCAGAAGCAGTCCAGTGCGATTTTATTCTGCTTCAGAAACACATGGACAGTGTTTAACATGGATTCCTATGGCCAGAGCAGTCAACAAAAGTAGAACATGGGGGCTGATTGGGAGTTATGAGAACACAGGGGAGGGAGGATCACCTGAGGTCCCTGGAGCACTACAGGTACTGCAATCACAGTCCTACACTGGCACTGCTCTGCTTCACCAACAACTTATCCTAGAAGCACTCTTGAAATTAGCTAAACTACTCTTTGAACCTCTCTTTTTTCCTCCCATCCAAGTAATTGGGATAGCGATCTATCTACCAGCAAGAAGAGGACATCTACAAAGGTGCCAACCAAGTACAATCTGGTCCCTTGGTGACCACAAAGCGACTTTTTTTTTGTTTAACAAGGGGATCATTGCATTCTGGTGAGTGTGGATTGTTCTATATGGGCACATGGTGAATATTAAAGAAAGGGGTGATCTTTGGTGGTGAGACACAAGCACTTTCTTCACTTTCCATGGACTGTTATTGTTTTTTTGGATTCTGTAAGGGAGCAGCACTATTTTTTTAATTTGGACTGGGCACATATTATTGATGTTTAATATACTGTATATAACAGTTTTTTTATATTGTTTTTCAAATTGGTTTAGTTGGCAAGCGCTATCTAGGCTATATATATTTTTTTCTGCAAAAGTAGAACAAGTTGCATTTTTTCTGTATGGGACACATGTGGAATGTGGCAAAACGCATCAAAAACACACCGGAACGAACATGTCCTCAGCTAAGTAAAAAAACACACTGGAATGTATCAAATTTGCATTAAAAATGCACTGGAATGCATAAAAAATATCTCCTCAATTGAGATGAAGTTAAAAAAAAAGGGGGGGGGGAACACACTGGGATGCATTAAAGACGCATCAATAACACACATGCAGAAACACATTTGGAATGCCGAAATTGCGGTGTGAACAGGCCGGTTCATTCTACAATTTCCGCATTCTGGATGTGTTTTTTCATGCACATTTTTGATTCATTCCAGGGTGTTTTTTCCATCTTTTCTTTCTTCATCTCAATTGAGGACATGTGCATTCCTGTGCATTTTTGATACATTTTGCTGAGTTGTAGATGCATTCCATACAGAAAAAATGCAGCATGTTCTACTTTTGTTGACTGCACTGGTGTGAATTAGAGCCCTTGGAATCCATGTTAAATGCTTCCATGCCGAATAAAAGCGCACTGGACAGCTTCTGCTGTGAACCTGTCCTTATTCCTTAGTCACTAAACTCTGGTTTAGAAAACAAAAATTCCATTCAACGGGACGTTCTTTATTCAAAAAATGTATCTTCTATTGCTTTCAGCCTCCTCTAAGTTGTCTTTTCATTGTTTGCTGCTGTGATCTGACTTCCCGTTAAAGGGTGGCTATGTTTGTTCTCCATGGTCCCACAGTATGTAGAAACATAGCCACCCTCTCTTCCTCACTCCTATGATTGGGTAGTGACTATGGAATATGGACTATGTGATTTGTAGTGTGTATAGAGAAGTGCTAATGACCACAACTAATAAACTGAGGGGGAAAAGGAGAGGCTTGGGAGTTTAGGGAGGACATAACAAGGAGGAAGAAAAACACAGTAACCAACGATTTCATGTAAAACAGATTGCAGGACCATTAGGTATTGGATGTGTATGGATTATTTTTGGGTTATAAGGATATTGTTTATTGTCATGTAAAGGCAGAAACAGACAGGCAGCTAGCATTTTGTAAAGATCTCACTAATTGTAATCTACATACTTTTCTCATTATTGCTTTAGGTATTTAACAAATGAATAAATAAATAATAAAAGCCTTATCACTGTATAAAAACGAATCCATATTTAGACATGTTTTACTATTAAAAGGTAAGTGAAGTCAAATACAATACAACCATTTATACCAGCCATTCTCATGGCTCCCCCAGAGGTGGCTAGGGGTACAATAGGCTGTGACCCCCATCTGATGGTGTCTGCACAGTTCCAGGTCCATCATCACATGGCATGACTGCAGGGGTGACATTCTGAGCATCACAATAAGGGGGGCATGCTTACCAATGATCACCACCAATTTAAGAGACATTTTCCCTATGACCCTCCGATGAACTAAGCTTAGCAGGGGTTCCCTGGCACTTGAAAATCATTTCAAGGGTTCCCCTGGGGTAAAAAGGTTGAGAAATGCTGGTTTAGAATATAAACAAATATGTGACCATGTTAAGCTGCTCTGTTCTCAATTATGTATTTGTTGTCCAATGGTGCCACCTAGTGTACAATCGCAGTAACTGCATAAATCTTTTCTGTAACTTCAAATTTTCCAGATGGGAATTGTGCATTGTATTAGTTTGCCCATTCTGTGAGGTTGAAAATGTATTATTATTATTATACAGGATTTATATAGCGCCAACAGTTTGCGCAGTGCTTTACAAAATTAAAAATGTATTCTAATCTACTTATGGAAGATATGGCATACCTTATATCAGTTATCTTGCAATTTGTTAATAGATAATTCTACACATGACCCAAGGATGTCTTGCATTTGTCTGAAATGTGTTTTCAAATCTTGTGGTTGAGGATTAAGGGCCGGTTCACACCTGAATCGGAATGCAGTCTGCACTGCTGTACAATTGCTGTACAATTCCTGTTTTTCAGCCCATTCATTTGATTGGGCTGAAATTGCACTGGATCGTACCAAAAGTAGTGCATGCACTACTTTTAAAAAGCGCACTGCGCCAGATCTTATGGTTAAGTGATCTGGAGCAGGCGAATGCATTGTGTATGTGATCTGCATTTGGGATGTCATTAGGATTTTATATATAGCAGTGGCGGCTGGTGGGTTTTTTTTTCGGGGGAGTGTGCAGGTGTTTTTAACCCCCCAAAAGGGGGTTAAAAAGAGGTCAAAAGTGCCCACGTTCACCTGCTTCGGAAGAGCTGGCCATTCATTTCAATGGGCAGAAGCGGTGTATACAGGGCTCCCGCACCGCTCAAAGATGCTGCATGCATGACTTTTTTTCCCGCCCTGCAAGCGCACTGATCCAGTGTGAAAGCACTCAGGCTTTCACACTGGGGTGGATTGGGGGGGGGGGGCATTTTTGAGTCGCTTTACAGGAGCTATTTTTAGTGCTAAAGCGCCTGAAAAATGCCCCAGTGTGAAAAGGGTCTTAATGTTTTCTTGCACTAACAACAACAGGTAAGGCAAAACTGAAGCCACCAATTTAACAGTTTCCCAAAAATAGTTACATTACAACATTCAAGGCATGCCAGGAATGATAATGGTCACAGTTGCTTGTGGTCTTACCACACTGTCAAGCCATCAAATAGCTGGTGTCATAACTGATCACATGTGCAGCACCTTGGCAATTGCAGATTAAATAGGGGCTAAGATGGCAGCTCCGTTAGCTGTAAAGGAAAGGAGGGTTTAGTTCCAATTTTGGCATCAAACTAATAAATAGTTCAGAACTCTACTCCACCATCACAAATATTGTCTGAGTACCACCAACTATTAACCACTTGACAACTGGGCACTTAAACCCCCTTAACAACCAGACCAATTTTCAGCTTTCAGTGCTCTCACACTTTGAATGACAATTACTCAGTCATGCAACACTGCACCCATATGAAATTTGCGTCCTTTTTTTCACACAAATAGAGCTTTCTTTTGGTGGTATTTAATCATCTCTGGGTTTTTTATTTTTTGCGCTATAATTAAAAAAAGACCGAAAATTTTGTAAAAAAATGAATTTTTCTTCGTTTCTGTTATAAAATTTTGCAAATTAGTAATTTTTCTTCATAAATTTTGGCCAAAATTTATACTGCTACCTATCTTTGGTAAAAAAAAAAAAAATTAGTGTATATTATTTGGTCTTTGTGAAAGTTATAGAGTCTGCAAGCTATGGTGCCAATCACTGAAAATTGATCACACTT